>JACEII010000007.1:5791333-5853112 GCA_014332785.1 Antheraea mylitta | reverse complement strand
CAATACAACGACGAATTAACCGCCGGTATTCGGCGCTTGCGTCTCCAGTTAGCTTAGGTCAGCTCAGATAGGTCGCGAATTGCAAGTGTCGGGCAACAGCCCAGGCCGAGGTGTGCCGTGCACCCTTGAGCTAGTTGCCCAAATAAAATCGGCCGAGTGCCGCAAGCGCTCGCCTTAGTAGTCCGGTGAATCTGTTAAGACCTTGCTGGGTCAATAGCGTAGTCAGTTCGAAAAAAAAAAAGTTGGAATCCGGATGCTATTTGTTTCCGATTATTTAATAGAATCGTTATTAAATGTGACACCAAAACCGGTTATAACCAGGGGGCCTAACCACGTTGCTTATCTTCAATCACTAACACAAATAGAAAACGCAAAAATTTATGGAGATGACACATCTGAACGCTATATCACGTGATTATCACGTCCATATCATTTCCATACATTTTTGCAATTTCTATTTGTGTTAGTGATTGTAGATAAGCAACTTGGTTAGGCTCCCAGATATGGGCGTAATCGATTTCTTTTGTAATCAGATTATTAATCTGATTAAAAGTAATCAAGATTACATTTAATCATGATTGTTGTGTAATCGTTAATCGTAATTAAATTAATCAGTAATCTAGATCATATGATTATTTGTATTCAATATTTTAGAAGTAGTTTATACCGCTACCGTACTCGCTTACGAATAATTTCAAGTATACCTGAAAGTCAAAAAGTCATTGATTGTGATGATTAATCTTTTATAATTAAGGTAAATTAAAATTGATGACAAAGGTTCAATACTAATAAATATGATTTATACTATAAAACTATGTCTTATTTCTACATTAATATTAATAATAAAAAGTAATCAAGATTATGATTAAACATTGATAATCATTAATCTCTTGTATGATTACTTTTGATTATTTTAGTTAATCTGTAATCATGACTGAAGATTACAAAATGTAATCATAATCTTTAAACATTAATCTGTTAACATTTTGCCCAACATTGGTAAAAAAATGTTAATTCTCGATACGTAGTATTTAAAGCAAAACACTTTCTTTTAGTTCTGTTGTTGGCAATAGATCTTCTGAATTATTACTGACATTGTCCAATAGGTAATAATATTACAAGTGACTTGTGATAATTCTAATGTTCTTAATTTCTAATATACATGTTAGCCTTTCATTGATTCACAAATGAATATATGTATGAATAGCTTGCAATAGTTTAGCTAGATTAGATCCGAGATTTCGATAACATGGTTACTGTAGGTGGTAGAGCCACGTTGAAGTTATTATTGGCTTCAGCATAGATGGATCGGCTCGCCCACAGTAATACCGCCCTCTCACAAAGTATCGACATGAAGTAAGAGTGCTTGAATTGTTACGTTTCGTTTGGTTAGTGAGAGTGTCGGAGGCCCACTTCTGCTCACCTACCCCCTTTCCTCTTTCCTTCCTCACCCCCTCCCACAAGCTGGCAATGCACTTACGACTCCCCTGGTGTTGCAAATATCTATGGACGGTGGTGATCAAGTGACCCACCTGATCGTTTGCCTCCTATGATAAAAAAAAAATAACAGCTCAAGCCGAGGTGTGTGTGCACCCTTGAGCTAGTTACCTAAATAAAACCGGCTGAGTGTCTTAAGCGCTCGCCTCAATAGTCCGGTGAAGCTGTAAAGGCCTCGCAAGTCAGCGTAGTCAGTTCGAAAAAAAAAATAAAAACAAAATGATGGCCTTCTTATTAAAACTTTCCAGAGTGTTTTTGAAATGAAGTCGCTTCCGCTGTCTATTGCCTTAGTTCTATTAAACTATTTAACGGATTTGAATACAGTTTTCAGCAATAGATAGAGTGATTCAAGAGATAGTTTTATGTGCATCAGTTTGTGAGGTTGTAGGAATATCTGGATCTACTAAGCTGATTTTTAAAATTATTTACCAATAGAAAACCAAGTTATTTATGATTATCATAGGCTATATATTAATCTGAAAAATCAAAAGACTTTTTTATGGAAGTCGGATTTACAAAGTCGGAGGAAAAATTCGTCGAACGAAAACGTTTCTTACGAACGCTACCTTAACGATATATATTATTGAGTTCTAGAGAAAAATTGTGGAGCTAAATATTGCCTACAAAAAAAGTTAGCGTCAAAATATGTATATAACTTTAATATTTACGTCACAGAAAGTAGTTCTATATAAATGTTTCCCGCCCAACGAAATGGGCACGGGTTAGCTAGTAATCTCAAAGGTGTGTCTAAAAGCGTGCAAATTAATCAGCAATAAGAGAAAATAATGAACTTAGTGATTCACGTGATTCATTAGTTACACGTGAAAATTGATTTTATAGATTGATACACTCATGAATCTAATATTATAATCATAAATAGTTATACATTTAGGTGTATGAGTCTGAATTAAGTGTTACTCATGTGAACAAACTCTAAAATGAAACTATTGATATATATTAATCTAACAACGATTATTGTAGTGTTCACATATCAGACAAGTGTAAGTAATTAGATTGTGTAATCTTTAGAACCATTCCTGACTTCGCACAGATTTAAAAATCGTACCCAACGGACATCATAAATGTCTAATTTGACAATTTGATACTGACAGTTCATTCTTCTTCTTTTACTTGTTTTGACTCCGCAGAAGTTGCCAGTGTCAGTGTTTTGTCGCTATGGAGATTACAGCACATTTTACACAATAATTAGTAGTGCTCGCGCCACGCTGAAGCTATTATTGGTTTCAGCATGAATGAGTCGGCTCGCCCGGGATAGCACCACCCTGTCACAGAAAACCTACGTGAAGTAACAGTGCTTGCATTGTTGCGTTTCGTTCGGTCAGTGAGAGCGCCGGAGACCCATCTTAGCTCGCCTTCCCTCTTCCCTCCCTTTCTATCCATTACCCCAAACACAGGCTGGCAACGCACTTGCAACTCCTCTGAGGTTGCTATTGTTTAGGAACGGCGGTGATCGCTTAAAAACAGGTGACCCGCATTTTCGTTTGCCTCCTATATGATATATATATAAAAAATAATAAGTGTCGTGTGATTATTTCGATGTTCCAACAAGATAGTGGCTCCCTTGTTAGAAATTTCCAGAGCGTTTTTGTGGCTTCTCAAAATTTATGGCCAGTGGTATTATTTTCCATTCACTTCACTTATGCATAATAACCGAATTGTATTACGTAAACCACCACCCATTTTACAAAATATATCTATATATTAATACATGAAGCGAATTTTTTGTGTATCCCTTTTTAACCTACTTGCCGTGAACGGGTGAACTTGAAATTTGGCATAGTTAAAGTTTATATGGCGGAGAAGTGCAGAAAGCTGTTTATTTTATATAAAATGCATTAGAAGTACATTAAATTCATTAAAATATGCACTACTCACACTACTACTCGAATTTTACACAACATATACACACATGTAAATATAAAAGACATTTTGACAGCCGTTAATAATTACGAAGTTCAAAAGAGGTTATGAAGGAGGTTGCTATGTTCGACTGTATGTATTTTTTAACTCTTACGTTCTAATTAACATTTTTCATCCTACATTCAACAATGATATTACAAAATATAACAATAATTGTAATGTTTATTATTTTTTATGGTGAACTCACTTCAATAGATGATTTAATAAAAAATTTATCCAAATAATACTTTGTATAATCAAAATAACAATGTTGTTCATAAAAGTAATTCAAGACTTAGACCTCCGCGGTTACAATGTTGCAATTCAACCTCATGTAGCAACAAAAAAGAATTTATTTTCAAAAGCTAATGGTAGTATTAAAAACATCTTTGTCTTGGATTCACCATTTGATTGTATTGTGCATCCATTACTTTTCCAAACGATAATACTGGGCATATCACTATTTCTCATAATGAACAGACTACATTTAATTCAATATCGCCCTATGGTGTCGTGTAAAAGTAATTGAAAATTGTGTCATGGGTTGCGATAAATTTCTTTATTTTCGTAAAATTATGTTTGGTTAAAATTTAAGCTTTACTGGTTTTTGTTTCCAATTTATAATTCATTTTCATTTTTATTTACACAATAGATTTTTTAATGATTATATAATAAAGATCATGGCAAATGGCAAATAACTGAGTAGCCATGATAAAAAACCTTTGATTATAGAAGTGTATCCTTTGACAAAATAACTCTAATAAAGTTCAAACTTCAAAAAATCAATTACTATGGTCGAATGTCGACCACCGGGCGCCCACTAGTAGTCAAATAATACGAGATTATGAATAAAATATAAAATCCACTACATAACAGCCCAAGATCCCGCCAAAAACTCAACTCATATTCTTCAAATTTTACGCGCGATTTTTCAAATATCTTATCTCATATAACTTTTGCACCGACATTTACACATACCTACAATAAAAAAAAGCCAAATAGATGCAACCGTTCTGCAGTAATACACGCACATACATTTGGCAATTACGTCATTACATTTCAAAATAAACTAAATACAATTGTAATTGTTCATATAACATTTTTATTTTTTTTTTTTTACTTTTCCAGTTTTTACACATTGAGTACTAAGTTCAAATTTTGCTGTAGATAAGGTTTTTAGTTTTATTTTCGGCTTTTATGAAGGGCTTAACTAAATTTAGCTTATTTTTAAATACGAGGACTCCATTCATTTTCTGTTTTTTAAAAACTTCTATAGGTGGAAGGTAAAAATTTAATTGTTGGCATGGCGACGCAAAACACGAACAGTGCACTATTAACGAACTACTCAAATACATTTGCCACCCTATTTTGTAAGCCACTTGTTCTACTAGTGTGACGTGGCACGCACCGACGACTTAGCGCCCTTTGATAAATGTCGCCAAACACACCGCAAGCGCTTAGTTGAATTTTTATAGTTTGTATTTAAGAAAAATGAATATTTTTGTAATAAAATAAATAAACAGTCATTATCTTAGGGAACTGGTTTGTAATTTTTTTAGTTTTAGCTTATCATTATGCCATAAGTGATTCCTGTCATAACCTGTTCTTTTATGCATGAAACTTATACAAAACAATTTTGGTGTTTTACATCTGCCAGGAGTCCCGTGACGGCTCAATTTTTTATTTATATGTATAATGCAACCTTAATAAATTCTATAATACTTTACAGGGTACATCTGCAACAGGTTTCAACTCAAATGATAATGTAGTCGGTAAAAACGTAGTTCGCGCTACCAATATAACTACTAGTTCAATTACAAATATGATTCCCATTCGAATTTTGAATGACACAATCGAATCAAATAAAGCTCTCATAGCAAACATACCAAATCGATCTACAGGAGAAATCCACAACAATATAAATAATTGGTCTAATCTAGAAGATGGTCTTTTGATGGAAACGGAACCGATAGATTTATTAGATATAGATTATAATAATGATGTCAATAATGAAGAGAGTGATTATTCCAATAATACAGAAATTGAAGAATCTATAACTCAAGATGACTTAAATCAGGAAATGAACAATACTGATCATGAGAGTGACGAAGCTGATATAGCAGAGGATGATTATCTATCTAAAAATGTTAAAAGTGACGATGATATCGTTCCATCAAGAAGCAAGTTAAATTACCATGTTGATCTAGATGTGAAAGGAAGATTGGCAATGCCTAAAAGAAAAAACACAGAAACTCTAAAATTGTCTTCCCCTTATGTATCTACAGTTCCTAGTGGATATTCTCCAAATCAACCAAGATTAATTGGAAGTATGGAACAGTTCACATTATCTTAATGTTTATTTAATTCATTTCAATTTAATGTCTGTACATTTTCTGCTTCATTCCTCATATTCAATTTTCTATTACCAAAAGCACCAGAGGTATAGCTATCATAGTATCAGATTCCCAAACAAAATAATCACAGGCAGGCATAACAGCATTTACAGGTCCAAGTGGCTACTAGGCATCATATTGTCGAAAGTACGACAGCGTTTGTTTTGTGACCCTCTCTTTCAGATTCTCTTTAAGATTAGGTATATCACTTATTGTGACGAAATTATATTACTAGTCAAGTTGAAATCTGCATTCAATAGCGGCAGACTATGATGGCCCTTTTGACACATTCCTATAGTGTCGTGAATGTCAATTTTTTTTTCGACAAAAATATAACCAAACGCTGCTTCGTTTTGTATTAAGCATTACCCGATTAGGCCTCCCACGGCAGCGGCTCAAGCCTAGGTTCGATCCCTCGGTAGGGAGCCCTTGAGTGCGTTGCTTGCGTGATAAGGTGACACACAAATGTATATCACCGCTACAACACTACACGATCACCCCCACACACATGCACGCCTACACGCTTACACATGAAAGTGGAAGGGCTTACTTTTTTCTCTTATCGAACTGAAAAACTCTCAATCTTCCGATAATAAATATATGGAGGAGTTGTTGAGGCGTGTATGCTTGGCACACATATACGTTTCAACAACTCATACATATATGAATGGTTAGCTAGGTTAGCTAAGATAGGTCGCGATTTTGCATGCAACAGGCAACAGACTAGCTGAGGTGTGCCGTGCACCCTTGAGCTGGTTGCCAAAATAAAATCGGCTGAGTGCCTTAAGCGCTCGCTTTAGTAGTCCGGTGAAGCTGTTAAGACCTTGCTGGGTCAATAGCGTAGACATTTCGAAAAAAAAAAAAAAAAAGTATTAAGCATTGCCGCAAGTTAGCAGCAGGTGGTAGTTGTAATGCCCTTATATATAAAACTAGCCTCTACCCGCGACTACTTTCGCATGGAATAGTTACTTTGGACTAAAGAACCCAGCAGAAGCTCTTAAGAGGAAAAAAACCCGATTTTGAAACATTCTTCATTACTTGGTGAAAGCCGCATGGAAATCCGTTCAATAGTTTTTGAGTTTATGGCAAACAAACAGACAAACGCGGTAGGAGACTCTGTTTTATACTATGTAATGACATATATGTATAATTTCGAATTTAAGAAAAATATAAATGCCGTGTTCTGTTGTAAATAAGTACACTAATAATTATAATGCGTTGCGGATTCCGAAAAAGGTCGCAGTCTTTCGATTAGTAAAAACTTGAAAAGGTTTGTTTCTACGTCCACATTATATAGTAGTAGTAGTAAGAAAAATATATAAACCAAGAAATATAAATCATCTACTAAATTAAATTTATGTTCCTTAATTTGCTATTCAAAATTCTATACATTGGCGAACTAACTGCACGTCACTATTTGTAATAAAGGACAGCGATTTGTTCCTTCGAACGTTTTTAATTATTTATATTTTTAGATTCCGGTGCCGGCGCCGTGCGCTTAATCTGTAAATTCGATTTTTTCATTTCACGTGGCCGGCAACGGCGCACGAGACAGGGCCCTCACGTTTTTCTTACCCGCACATTCGTCGCGTCATCTCGGCAGCATCTTTGTTCGAGATCACCCGGGTGGCCGCAAAGATGATGCTATCGCGATACAGTACACACCACATCGATTATACACATACACAGATATTCAGAACCTTACACAAACTGGTGGAAGGGTTTACTCTTTTTCCCTTATCAAACTGTATTACATGTTGTGTTTTTGTATCATGCAATTTTTAATTGTATGATCCAAAAATGAATACATGTATAGCTTAGCATTGTTTAGCTAGGTCAGATCGGGTATTTTCCTCGGTAACAGGCCAAGCCGAGGTGTACCGTGCAGCCTTGAGCATGTTACCTAAACAAAATCGGCTAAGTGCCTTAAACGCTCACCTTAGTAGTTCGGTGAACCTGTGAAGGCCTAGTAAGGCCAATAGCGTAGTCAGTTCGAGAAAAAAAAGGGCATCATAGTTTACTTTATAATAAGTGTGTTACGGCAGTTACACTTGAGAGCCAGTTCCTATAGGATTAAGACAGTATCTTATGCCAGAATAACAGGTGTAATAATATTTTTAATTAGTACTACTATTCATTATCGGTATCAATTCTTTTAACACTTTCCGTTTTTAATATTCCCATTTTCCATTATTCCATTGTTACAGATGAAAATACCTTCCAATCTTATAATATGGCACCTCGGTACTACAACAAGGTTCCTGCATCACGAGTATTTTACTCTTCAACAGGATATCCTCACTTCATGCCGCGTCCGATACAAATTACAAGGATTGATAGTACAGAAATGATTATACCAAACGTAAGAAGATATACTGAACCACCTGAAATAGTATCTGACATAAATTCAGTTGACGACACCTACAATTACACTGAAAATTTAATTATATTTGACAATCCTGAATCGAATTCGTACCCATATGAATCATCACAATCTTCAAACTCAAAAAGTGATACCGAAAATTCTACAGAAACAAATTTATTCTTTCAAAACTTGCTAGAAAGTTCGGTAAATTCAAAACAATTTGACGTGGAAAAGAGATCACCTTACGCCGATGTGCAAAATGTTCAAATGCCAAAGTGATTTCAAGGATCACAGATACATTAAAATTAGCTCTTATAACATGTTACTACTAATTTTAGTAACACAGAGCATTAGATTTAAAATTAATAAAATAATTTTACTATACACACAGTGTTAGCTTTTTATTTTTTCGATTATGTCGTGTAAACAACTCTGATTACTCCATTTCTTCAAGGCAAGAAGAAACATCGCTGAACGTTTACTGCTTACAGAAATAGTGGTTTAAAAAAAATTAACTCTACACTAAATTTTTTTTTTTTTATGTCATAGGAGGCAAACAAACAGGTGGGTCACTTGATGTTAAATGATCACCACCGTCCATAGATACCAGCAACACCAGAGGAGTCGCAAGTGCGTTGCTAGCCTGTGTTGGAGAGGAAGGGAGGAGGGGGAAGGGGAAGAAAAGGAAGGGAAGAAAGGAGGTGGGCCTCCGGCGCTCTCACTGACCAAACGAAACGCAACAATCCAGTATTATTACTTCACGTCGGTTTTCTGTGAAAGGGTGGTACTACCCCAGACGAGCCGACTCATTCACTGAAACCGGTTATAGCATCAACGTGGCTCTACCATCTACAATAATTAAGATATCGACTAAAATAAGAACCCATTGTCTAAGAAGTAAAATTTTAATAAATATAAAAATTTATCCAGTAATTTTTAAGTGATGCGCGGACAATCTACCTACACAGATGTAACGTGAGTATCAAGTAAAATTTAACACATTTGTAGAAAAATAAGCTATAATAGTCACCTGTCTACTAATATTTAATTAAAAATATTCGAATATTTTGAATATTGTCTTTTAAATAAATATTTTAAAAAACTTGGAAGCATTTCACATTGAAACATTATTTTTAACCATGTCTAACGTAGTACAATAAAGTGGAAACATTATCCAGATACTTTATTTCTTAGTCTACGGGTACAGCAATTCAACACCAATGGCGACCGTCGAGAGATTTACGATCTTTAAAAATTTCGAAATAAATGTTGGCATCTGACATTTTAGACACTGTAGCAGAGGCGGATGTTTAATCCGAGCCATTTAAACATAAAGAAATCTTTAAATTATAAAACTAGCATTTATCACTCGTTTTATTATCTATATATTAATACGTGAAGCAAAAAAATTGTACCCCTTTTAAACCGATTTCTTGTCAACGGGTGAACTTGAAATTTGGCATAGTTAAAGTTTATATGGCGAAGAAGTGCAGAAAGCTGTTTATTTTACATAAGATGCATTAGAAGTACATTAAATTAATTAAAATATGCACTACTCACACTACTACACGAACTTTACACAACATATACACACATGTAAATAAAAAAGAAATTTTGACAGCCGTCAATAATTACGAACAAAAAAGGTTGTGAAGGAGGTTGCTATGCTCGACTATATGTCTTTTTTAACTCTTACGTTCTAATTACCATTTTTCATCCTACATTCAACAATTATATTATAAAATATAACTATTATTGTAATGTTTATTATTTTTAATACTTTGTATAATCAAAATAAGATTGATGCAGTTCAACCTGATGTAGCAACAAAAAATAATTTATTTTCAAAAGCTAATGGTAGTATAGAAAATAATCTTTGTTTTGGATTCATCATTTGAATGTATTGTGCATCCATTACTTTTCTAAACGATGGTACTGGGCATATCACTATTTCTCATAATGAACAGACTACATTTAATTCGATAGCACCCATAAATACCACCCCATGGTGTCGTGTAAAAATAATTGAAAATTATGTCATGGGTTGCGATAAATTTCTTTATTTTCGTAAAGTTACGTTTTCTTAAAATTTAAGAGGTTTACCACGTGACTTTTGTTTCAAATTTACAATTAATTTCAATTTTCATTCACGCATAGATTTTTTAAAATGTTTATATAATTAAAGATCATGGCAAATAACTGAGTAGCCATGATGAAAACCTTTGATTATAGAAGTACACCCATTGACAAAAGAACTCTAATAAAATTAAAACTTTAAAAAATCAATTAACTATGGTCGAATGTCAACCACGGGGCGCCCACTAGTTATACTATATACTTCTTCTTCTTTTTCTTGTTTTGGCTCCGCAGAAATATTTGCAGTGTCAATGTTTTGTTTTAATTAAGTCCATGGTTTCAATTGAGTTTTTTTTCCCTAAATTGTTGTTTTCGCAAAAAAATCATTTGAAATTGCAATAGAAACGAAGAGAGGTCTGATCGCTTTTGATACGATTCAGTACTCACTCCTTTGACGTGTTGCATAAACATAATGTTAAGTCACCTAGATTTGTTAGTCCTGACATAGAGATAGAGAATAATAATAATAGAGATTACAACACATTTTACATAATAATCGTTGTGTGGTTCTTTCAATGTTCCAACAAGATGGTGGGTTCCTTGTTAAAACTTTCCTGACAGTTTTTTTAGCATCATAGTCCGTGGTATTATTCTCCATTCAATTCAATTATGCACAATAACCGAACAGTATTACGAAAAACACTACCAATTTTACAAAATAAAGTATCAAATAACACAAGATTATGAATAAAATATAAAATCCAGTACATGACAGACTAAAATCCCGCCAAAAACTCCATACTATATTTAATATCTCGTACTCTCCCATGACAGTCTTGACACTGGCAGAATTCGTATTTGCTAGACGGCTTTATAAAAATTGATGTTGTCACCTTTGACACACATCTTTAGAGATTCTGTGAGAAATGTTATTATTTACAATACAAAAGCATTAAATCCAATATGGGTAAAAAATATCATTGTGAATATTGTGATAAAATGATGGTTTCCACACCATCCATTGTAAAAACGCACAATAAAGGAGTTGCTCACCAAAAGTTAGTCCAAGAGCATTACCAGCAGTTTAAAGGTATTACCAAAAATGTATTATGATTGTCGCTTTACTATTATGTTATACAGACTCCTATGAACGTGACGATGTATCAATACGAATAGTAAATAATTAAACAAATTAAAAAAAATCTCTTGCACATCCAAACAAGATAACGTTAAGGTCCAGTCGTCCCAGTGTTCCAAGAAATTGAGCAACATTATCTTGTTGATATTGGGCATAGGTTACGAGCACTTTCACATAGACAACTTGAACCATAATTTTTGTAATTGAGTATGGAGGTTAATGGTAGAATTACAAGTTTGTAGCTTGTAGGCTATTCTAATTTTGTTGCCCCTAAAGACTGCTATAATTTGATATCCAAGTTCATGATCCTATTAAGTACATTTTTTTCTACCAGTAAAATGTCAACGTTTTTGTTTGTGTTCTGTCTACTTAATTACCTCACCTTTTTCCTGTAATTACTATAGTTATGAACAATGGTGTTGAGGGTTCACTTTCTAGAATTATAAATGTGAAACTTTTAAATTATATATATAAGACATAAAAATAATGTAACCTCAAATTAACTGCCTAGAATCCAGCTAAGGATGATCGATATTCATTGATGTTGAAGAAACATCAATGTTCAGATGAAAAACATAAATGTTTTGATGTCGATAACATCGACACATCAATGTTTTGTTTTCGATAACTTGGGGCCGTTGCCTGTCAAATTTCTATATGAATGGCGAAACCTCTCGGCCTCGTATGTCACCGGCCCGCGGTTAAGCGGGGTTAGGTGCAATAAGGTGAGTGAGAGCCGAAGCACCGTTCCCAGCTGTTGAGGCCGCCGCCCATCAAATGTCTATATGGATGGCGACACCTCTCACCTCATTCCACCTAACCCCGCGTTTTAATTTTGCTAACATCGACATTATGAATATATTCTTTAGGGTCATCTAGCATTGCATGTACTAGCTAGAGACTAAATAATTTCAAATTTGTAAGCCGTAGGAATAGTTATTTCTTTGGATGACCTTTTTTTTCCTTGCTTACTATGGAAAACACCTGATAAAGTTATTTTTTTACAGACAATTTTAATTGCTGGAAAAAACAGATGTTTTCAGATATCAATGTTTATCATTCATCAATATTATTGAACTGATGTTGACATCTATGTTTTTCTAATATCGATCATCCCTAGCACCCGCCTACTCAGCCTACTGGTAGATCAGCCACTGAAGGAGATGTTGGGTATGACACACTAAAACAATTATTAATAAAAAACACTATCTAATGTGACTTTACACAACATGTGGGTCACATGTAACTCCCTGGATCTTGGTAATTGGCCATATGATTACAGATTATTTTGAATTATTTTATACTTCATGGCCATAAGAAAAACTATGAACACGCTGAGTAAATTAAAGAGATCCCAGATAACCCGACCGCAATGCGTTCCTTCTCATATAAGAGTTATACCAGGCTTGTTTTGTTGGCGGCGGAACGGGTGGCCTCTCCGCTGCCAGCCGAACCCAGGGGGAAAGGGTCTGGGACCTGGATTCCCATTGCACGGGTTCGGGTGGCTGGGAGGCAGTCTCGTAACCGGGCTGCTTCAGCCGGATGTGGCGTGGGAAACGCCTGCCGTCGAGGGTGTTGTGAAGCTTGCTCACGCTACCCCGGGACACTTCCATAGTGCGGCGTAGGTTGCCGTGGAGTTTTAGCCGGTTAGAGTCGCCGTAAGGCCCCGCCCCTGCGTGACTCGCACACGGGGGTAGGCGGTTCAAGTCAGGCTCTTCCCCGGGAGCCTGGGCCCAGTCCATGATGGATTTCTCCAGGAAAAAAAAAGGCTTGTTTTGTTGGACAACCATTTTTCACTACATAATAAATCAGGATTGTTTGATGCATGGCAAAGGAGTTGGAATTTGTCTCGGAAATTAAAGGGCAAGCATTATGGGTCTTTGCAAATTGATATCCCGCAAAAGCCATGGTTTTTTAAATTCAGAAATGTGAATAAAAAGGTTACCTCTACTATTTGCCGCCTGCGCCTTGGGCACGCCTGCACACCAGTGCATTTGAATAAAATAAGGATCAGGGATCACTCTATTTGTGAATGTGGCTTAGAGGATGGATCACCGGATCACATATTTTTTAATTGCCCTAGAAACAGTTTCTCTCTCTATGATGTTCTACCTTCTTCTATTCCCCGTCCTACTAATATTATGTGTCTCTTAACTCTTGTTATGGATAACCATCTAATCGTAGAATGCTTCTCGAAATTTATTAATACTAACAAAATTAAACTTTAGATTTTAGTGTAATGCTTTTGTGTCCGCAATCAATCTAACCGTAATCTAACAATATGTTGTATGCTTAATTTACATGTATTTTCTTTGTGATGTCTGTTTGTAGATAGCCCGGTCTGAATATAAAGATATTTGTCTAATTGTCTGGTGCAACCTCCATTGTCCATGACTCCATTCACTTGACATTGGCAAAATTGTGTCAACACACATGTTGCCATTTTAAGAAGAAGAAGAAGAAGAAGAAGAATATGTTGCTAATTTACCTAAATATTTGTAGTTTGCTGCCCTCAACACCATAAGTAAAACTTGTTTCTGGCCTGTTTAAAAAAAAGTTATAACTTAGGAATAGCTGCACCTATTGAAATACATTTTTTGTTGTTGAGTTTGTCAAATAAAGTTTGTGTGAGAAAGATATAAAAAAAATTGAACATAAATATGTAAAGTTTAGGTAAAAAAAATCCAGGTAAAGATATGACTGAGTGAGAAGATAATAGGGAAATCTTCTAAAATATTGTCAGAATTGACAATTAATTGTGTAGTTCCTCTTTAATTATATGGAAATAGTGTAAAATGAAGATTTGTTGTATTTTTTTGTTATTTTACCTGTGTAAAGATAGTTACACAAGCAGTATGTAAAATGTACTTGCCAATTCCGAAATAACATACTACACCTAGACTGTTATTGGATTTTTCATATGTGTGATGGCAATTCAGTATGAAACAACAACCATGTTTCTGTTATGGTTTTACTAGACATAGATGAGGCAGCTTTTTATGATTTAGGTACCTAAAAATTAATATAGAAGTGTTAATTGTAAATATTTCAGATCCAGAAACAATTTTATCTGAAGAGAAAAATAAAAAGCCTTGCAGTAGATTCGCTCAAGGTTCCTGTCAGTTTGGTGGTATATGTAGATTCTCTCATTACACCAGAGAACAATTAGATGCATTGAATGAATATGGTAAGATATGTTTGTTCTGGTAACTTTTTGCATTATTGAATATAGAAGTATATTTAGTAATCATTTATGTAATTAAATGAGTCATTCCATGTCAACCTGATCTCTCAAAAATTGGCGAATTTTTAGGCTGCTATTGTTCCTAGTCCATTATTATTAACACATTTTGTCCATTATTTATACATCATTAAAATATCCAGCAAAAATCAAATAGCAATTAATATAACATATTAAAAACATTTTTCAATAAAGTAATAAACTGGCAAGTGAACTACTGATATATTCACATTACCTTATTTATACTTTTACTTATTCATTTATTTATATAACTCACCTGTTTAGTACTTTGTTATTATATGAATATTTACATGCATATTTAATTATTTATACATAATATACTTCACATTTATAGTGTTATTGTGATCTTATTCTATTATTACTATTATATCATTATTATATATTTAAACCCACTTGGCCACAATAGGAAATCAGCACTGGGGGTCACCCCTAAAGGTGTCAGCCAGCATGTGCTGAATTTGTGCGCCATTGCAGTAAAACCGTGGCATAATTCTAATTTTAATAGATTTTAACGTTCAACTTTTTTATTCTATGTTTATATCTTTGTACTTTTGTTTTTATTATTTTTTTGTTTTTTGTTATTTATTTTGTTTGTAATTTTGGTATTTCTGTAATATTATATTGTCCGTGTATTTGCTGCAATAAACATATTTTCTTTCTTTCTTTCTGATCTGTCAATATTCTTGAAGATCTTGCTGTCTTTTCACTGTCTGTCTAAGACTTATTAACTTTTTTTATGAAGATTCTTTAACCCAAAACTTCCGAATGATCATTCGAAACATTTATTTTAGTAAAATTCTAACAATTACAAAAAAAACTTAAAATGTATTGGTTAGATAGATGTAGCTGTAGTGATGTGCTTACATAGGTTGATGTAGGTGACAGAGTCACGGGCGGTGGACGCAGTCACGTCTGTCGCACTGGCATTTATCAGCACAGGGCCATGTGGTTGAGGCGCATTGTGCCGATGCGCCTCCCATGATCTTCGGGGAGGGCAATTCTCGCCCTCCCCTGAGGGTTCTACCATTCTGACCCCTCGACTGCGAAGAGGCCCCTGATGAGAGGCCTTCACCTGCCGGGGAATAGACGCATTGCCAGTGGCAGCTCCTGCTTCCCCTCCTATAGGTGAGTGAAGGCAACATGGGGTTTTAGTCCGTGAAAGTCGGACATAATCCACCCTCAGCAGTCCGACTAGAGTAGGTATCCATAGGGATTTCCCCATGTAAAAAAAGTGATAGAGCCACGCTAAAGCTATTACAATTTTCAGCATGAATGATTCGGCTCACTCGGGGTAGTACTTCTCTCAGAAAACCGACGTGAAGTAATGGTGCCACCTACCCCTCCTTGCTCTGCTTCTCCTTATATCTTCCCCTGAAACACAGGTTGGCAACGCACTTGCGACTTCCCTGGTGTTGCAAGTGTCTATAGACGACGATGACCACTTAACATCAAGTGACCCGCCAGTTCGTTTGCCCCCTACGACATAAAAAAAATACACTCGACATTCATCATACATACATTCAACATTATTTCTTTATTTATATAAACAAATTTAATCTCCATTTTTATTTAGTCTATGGTCCTTATGGAAAATTACAGAATTCTGCCAGTGGCATGTAGATTTTTAAACGTATTTAATTATTCTAATTTTGCTATTTCAGTGACAACTAAAAATATCAAACAGGATTTTGTACAACCCTCCTTTCAAGTTTTATACCAAAGGCTACAGGATGAAAAATCACAAAAAGCACAAGTGTCTTCAGAAAACACAATGCTAATGGATAAAAATGGACTAACCCACATCCTGCCATGGACTTACAATAGAGCATTTGAAAACTATAGTGATAATTTACCCCCGAGTATAAAAAAGTTTAAAATAGAGGATTTTAATAATGCAGAGATTACTGAGTGGTGATGAGAAATAATTTTATATACTACTAGCCACTGCCCGCGATTTCGTCCGCGCAGTAATAAGTTGGGCTAACGCTAACACGCAGTAGAAGCTCTCATGAGGAAAAAACATCCAGATTTTGAAAGCTTATATAAGCTTTCAACTTTTCATTGGTGCTCCGCTTCTATTGGTCTTAGCGTGATGCTATATAGCCTTTAACCATCCCCGATTAATGAGCTATATAACACTGAACTTTTTAAAATCTGACCGGTATATCTTGAAATTAGCATGTTCAACCATACAAACAAACAAACTCTTCAGATTTATATATTAGTATAAATTGTTAGAAGTTTTAATTACATCTATACCCTATATCCTATGTTTTAGGGTTCATTACATCATATTTTTATGTTTACTTACAACTTTATACAAATAATGAATATTAGAATGAATTTTTAAAAAAGAGAAGAAAAAAAGCTTACTGTTTTTGTTAATATTATAAACTACCTGGATGACCGAGCCTAGCTCGGTTCTTTAAAAAACATTTTAAAACTAAAATAAACTGTTAGGTTTGCCTTATAAAATTACCATATTTTACGAAAAAATAAAAAAGATATCTCTTTTGCTGTCAATTGGATTCGAACTGGGGTTAGACGGATTTTCGAAGCAGCCGATTTCCATCTGTTTATATTCTAGCTATATTTTTTCATTGCTTGGAAACTCAGATAAAAAAGTTCTCTATGAATAAAATGAAATGAATTTATCGTCTCCAAAACCACCTACATACTAAGTTTCACGGAAATCGCTACACATTGCAGTTCGAGACCCATTGTCACATTATTACTTTTGTTGTAGTCCAGTGAAGTTAAGACCTTGCTAGGTTAATAGCATAGTCAGTTCGAGAAAAAAAAACGGAGATCACTGACGCTGTTTCCGACATCCTGAATATATAAAAATATACAAGAATTGCTCTTTTAAAGGTATAAGATAGATAGATAGACAAAGACAACATTAATGGTTGTTTATTACAAATTCTAGATCATATTTCAACAATTATAAATATATTTAAACAATAGTTTTAAGATGGGTCACCATATAAATTATAATGTGGAATCAAGCTAATTTAAAATAATAAACTATGGGCTGTTTTCTAAGATATAATAAATACAGTCGAACTAATTTAAAACCTTGTTCCTCTTGAAGGAAACAAGTCCTTTCATCCGAGCCCCATGTAGCTCCATAACTTGAAATAAATATAATCAGCCTTTGTATGTTGTGCCCGTGTCATTCAAAAAGTATTCGTTAGATTTTGATTCACTTTTTTTTTAAAGTTCCGTTTAGATGTTTGGCTCTTATCTAAATAGAAAATATAATTATATCCTCGTTCGATGTAAGTTTCTTAAGGTTTTAACTACGAATTTTATATGTACGAGTTCAGCGACTTTTTCTACTCAACGCAGACAAAGTCGCGGGTGTCAGCTAGTTTTAAATATAACATTATATTGTATTACTTCTACAACTTAAGTTTTTAATGCTTTATATTTTAGTATTGACCGAAATCGAACCTGTTCGTCGTACATTCATCATCAATTTTTTCAATATTTTTAAAGATCTTCCGATTGTCTTCTGTCTCACTCACTCAATTACTTTTTATGTGGATTTATTTTTTTGGAACCCTAAATTTTCACTTTTCCCATTCACATTTTTTTTTCGTATGAATATTGTCTTGATAATTACAAACAAAAAAAGTAGCCAAATAAGTAATACATTTGGCAGTTGATATTTAATTATATAGATTAGAATGTTTTAAAAAAACCTTTTTTTTTTAATCTCATAAAAATGTGTTAGTTTATCACGTTTTAAAAGACCTTTTCAAAAACCCAGCCTAAAAAAACATTTTTAAGAGATCACTCAACATTTTTTTAAATTTTCAAAATCATCGAAACACCTTTTTTTAATCTTTTCTCGTTTTTTTACTATTTTCTATCTTCAAAATGATTAAGATCCTGAAATTTTTCGTCGATATATTTATTTAAAGGTCGCCCAAGGTTTTTTAAAGTTTTCAAGTAAGCGACTTCTGAACATGAATATTAACGTCCTTTTTATTTTATTTATCTTGAAGTTGACATACTTAAGAATAGAAATAAGACTAGAGAGATGAAAAAAATCAAAAGTTAATTGAGATTTTTTTTTATATTGAGCGGTCTTTTATGATTTTTATCTGAGCTGCGCTTTGGCGAGGGGTCTCAAAACATGATAAACTAACATATTTTCATAAGAGACAAGAAAAAGAAACGGTTTTTTTTGGACCACCCTAATATAAAGTACCAAGTTCCTTTCCTTTTTCCGATAATAAATATATGGAGCAGTTGGTGAGGCGTGTATACTTGGTACACATATACGTTTCAACAACTCATACATATATGAATAGTTAGCTAGGTTAACTAAGATAGGTCGCGATTTTGCATGCAACAGGCAACAGCCAAGCCGGGGTGTGCCGTGCACCCTTGAGCTGGTTGCCAA
Organism: Antheraea mylitta; assembly: GCA_014332785.1. Lineage (NCBI taxonomy): Eukaryota > Metazoa > Arthropoda > Insecta > Lepidoptera > Saturniidae > Antheraea > Antheraea mylitta. The sequence goes on along the minus strand of JACEII010000007.1, from coordinate 5,834,047 downwards.
AATAAAATCGGCTGAGTGCCTTAAGCGCTCGCCTTAGTAGTCCGGTGAAGCTGTTAAGACCTTGCTGGGTCAATAGCGGAGTCATTTCGAAAAAAAAAAACTTTCCTTTTATATGTAAAATTATTATAAAGAATAAAAGTGCTATATTCTTCGCATTTTGGCAATTTTTGTCGTTCGAGTTGGTTGAAATTTCCTTCGCAAATCATATGCCACTTGAGGATAATTAATAAACCTGAATTCTGGTGAAACAGCACTTCGAACTCCTTCAATCTAAAATTAAAATTCAGAGAAACAGTATGATTGTTAAATAAATATTAAAAGTAACATTCTGACTGAGTTATAATCTCCCAACAAATATATGTCCTAGGTTCCTTTGAAGAAAGTTCTCAAAGGTAATCTTTAATTCTTTGATTGGATGCAGTAGTTTCAATAGAAAACTATATTGTTCAAGTGAGATTTATTTAATTCTCTTTAACACTTATAAAAATACGTGTTTGTATTTTTCATTTTTGATGAGAAACATCTATAGGTGTGGGGAAACGTGGTGACGCAAAACACGAACTTTGCTCTATTAACCAAGTACTCAAGAACATATGTAGTCATATCTGTATAAATATAAGATTCAATTGTTTTGTCGGCCACTCGTTATACTAGTATTACGCGGCACGTGCCTACGATCTAGCGCCCTTTGATAAATGACGCCAAAAAGACCGCGCGAGCGCCTAGTTGAAATTTTGTATTTAATAAAAATGAATATTTATGTATTAAAATAAATAAACGGTTATTATTTTATGGAACACATTTTTAATGCTTTATCTCTTCATTATGCGATAGCTGATTTCTGTCGTATCTGTTCTTATAACTTATAAAAACATTTTCGATGCTTACATCTGTCAGGCGTCCCGTGACGGTTCAATTTTTCTTTAATTAAACCCCTTAAGTTAGTTTAACATTTATATGCAAATAATGACTAAACGTTATGTATGTTTAGTAATTAAAAGTAACAAATTAGATCACATATTAAGTAATTGACCGAAAAAATGTTAATGGAAACAATAGATAAGCATGGTGAATAATTTACTACCCTCTTTAAGTGAATTCAAAACAGTCAAAGTTGAAAAAGTTACAAGATGTTCTCATTTGCTTATCTCATTGTTCCACCTTCTTATTTGGAACCATTGTTTCTTCACAACTCACATATAATATTAATAACAATTAAAGAACTCTACTAACGAATAACTGATAATGTCATAGTTGCATTTTGATTAAACAAATCATAATAAGAAGCGAGGTATGATCTTATTAATAAATAAATACAATAACTAGGTACCTTATCAAAATTAAGGAGTAAAATTGCAAATATTAGAAGCGATTGCTGAATGTCCTTATACATTGCGTACTTCCAAATATATATTTCCAAAAATTGTATGTAATTATATACTCGTATAATAGCGGAAGTATATTTCGTAATGCTTATGGATTTTATCGGCAAGAAAAGCAATCTCGTTACCTAACCAAATTACACACATTCATGTTCTAAAAAATGATTTTCTATTTATTTTGCATAATTTTGTTATCAGGGTTTTATTTGGTTTTTAACAGCTTGTAGTATATTGTGACTGTGCCGCCGTAAAACATAAATCGGAAAAAATCGAGAAACCTGTAGCAAATTACGTCAGCTAGTTGTTTGATGAAGTGTAATTTGAGAATAGAAGCGCGTGTCTAGAAATATATATATATATATATATATTAAATGCAAATTTCCTTTTTAATTTCGAACAGGTATAAACACGAATATTCCAAAAAACTAGATGCGCCCCTCTTTTGACATTATAAACAATGTATAATATATACGCGAACAACTTTATTAAAACTGTAACAGTAAGTATCAAAATGTTATAAAAGATACATCTATATTAGTATAATGTTAGAATAGTATAAACCAAACAAGTTAAGTATGTCATTACTGTCAGATGTTATGTCAGTGGACGCCACTTTCTATGTAGTATAAACATTTTGTCTTGGTCGCTTGACCATTCTGTATAGATCATGTATAGATGATGTTCTTTGTTGACAACTTCACACTGTGTCATTGTGCTCGTATTAAATCTATTCATTTTGCTACAATCGTGCGTTATTTTTACCAAAACCCATCATATAATAATTGCGAAACTGTATTTTTTTTAAAACTTATCTACTAAACCTGATTTACTCGAGATTTACATTAACACGAGTAAAATTTTGTTCTTCATCACTTTTATCATAGCGTCCAGTACTTGTTTTTCGAATCGGGCATTTTTGCTAAAGCTAACGAAAACTTTACTCGGACGTAGTTCAGCTCGATTATATAACTTTGAATAAAGGACGGTAGGAAACTCTAAAAGACTGACGTCATAATTCAAACAATTCGACAAAGTTCGAGACCAGCTATTTTTAAACCCCTATTATTGCTGGTTACATGTCGGGTGTAACAACATTTAACAATATATTTTGATCACAAAACTGATGTATGTTTGCACTTACAGGTTTTACTAGGATTAGAAATAGTTTCCAGCTCGCATTTAAAAGATTTAACAAATGCGATAAATCCATATTTAAATAATCAACAGAAGTATCCTCTAAAACGTTTATATCATGATAAATATTTAATAATTGTAGAAAATCCCAACATGAATGAAGATAATCTAGACAAAAGTAATTTATATTACGTTAATAACGGTGATGAGGAACTTTATGTTGATTTAAATGAAATACAAAGAAGATTTACACACGCTAAAGAAGCATATGAAGAAATAAAAAAATCGAAAATTCTCAAATCACAGCAAGAAAGAAAAATAAAAGAAATCAATGATTTCATGGCCGATAGATATTTGACAACGAATTATTTGTACGAAGAAGTGCAGAGAATTAAACGGCAAAGGATGGTGAAAGATGATCTGAGGAAAATGGTGGAATACTTGGAGAAACCGGAGAAGAAACAAATAAAATCACAAATAATGAAGTGTTACCATCAAGCAAGGAAGAAGGAGAAGTTACCGGTTGACGTATGGCGGCATGGTACTAATAATTTAGTTCTGAACGTAATAAAAGACCCATATAACTTTGGATATATTAACTGATCAGCTGTGCTCGTGACTTGATGTGCAAAACAGTCTAACTAATAAAGTTATGTATTAAGTCTAATATCTGCTTTTCTCTCGTACTTAACTCGCGTCGTCATTAAAATTACAATGACTTTTGATAGACCAAACCAATTTTAATGAAACAAATACTAAATCTTACTCGAAGACATGCTTTATGATTCTTTTGGTTTTATCTTGAACGGAGTACTTTAACAGTTGTGTTCAAATGAATAAACACACTGACATTTCTAGAAATTATTTATATGTATTTTATTTCTTATTCCTGATACTTGCAACATTTTTTTTTACATGAATTTAAAAAGTACAGACATTTTTACACACTTATTATATGTATGTATAATGGCAAAATTCACTTATTCCGGTTTTTCTCAATTGCAAATTAAATTAAATGATTTAAGTATGTAACATACTTAAATACTTGGCCTTTTCTCGCAGCTTCTCTTGCTCGATTTAAATATGAACTATAATCTCCGAAACGCTACATTTTGTAGGTGGTACTTTTCTGTATCCTTGAAAATCACATCATTGCTTTTTAAAGACTAGGTGACGCTGTAACTTATTAATATTATTATTAAGACCTATACTATTCAACCAATCGCAATGAAATTGGTATACAATATATACTGGAAGGGTTTTCTTTTTTCCCTAATTCAAACTGAATTAATTTAGTTCTTTCAACAGTTAGAATACTTGTAACCGTTGCTAAGTTATATAAAATTGTGTGACACACTAACGTATACAGATATGTACAGCTTAGCTTTGATTTGCGGTGTTATATATAAGCAACAGCCCAAGCTGAGGTAACCCGTGCGGCGTGCACCCATCAGCTAGTTGTGAAATAAAATCGGCTGAATGTCTAAAGCGCTCGCTTTAGTAGTTCGGTAAAGCTCTAATTGCTATAAATTCTTGTCGCGTCACTAGTGTTCTTACTTCAAAAAATAAAAAAAAAGGTATGCGCAGATATTTAAACATGGAATATTAGTATAATATCCAATTTGCGTTATCTATCTACTACCACAAATAATTACGACAAATCATAACAAACGTGTCCAACGATAAACGAGGAAACAAAATATAACATTGATTAAAAATAAGTTAATTTTTATTGACGATGTAAACGATTCTAGGTGAGATTTCTTTTAACTTATGAACCATTTCGTAAAATTTTGAACCAGGCATAACTTGAAGTTTAACTGTTTCCTGCAAAAAAAAAAAAACAAAAATAAAACATTAATTTCGTTAACATTTTTAGTTCTTCAAATTTCTGGCGATAATATTCTGTTACAAATATCTCACAGCATTATGATTGTTACCGATCGATGGAATCAGTTGTATCTACAAACATCGATAAAATCAATTGCATCTACACGTGTCGACAGCATCAATTGCATCTACACATGTCGACAAAATCAATTGTATTTACAAATGTAGGTATATACATTGTAGTGTGCTTATATAAGCTTTCTAGACGGTATTGTATTATTACAATCTTTATATATTGAGTGTTAATCTTACCAAATCATTTCTCTTTCTATCAACGCTTCTTAATAAGCTTTTCGGGTCTACGTCTTCTTTCCATACGCCATTCCAGTAATCCTAAAAGAAATAGTGTACGTTTTACAAATAGCCAAATAGAGCACGTGGGACATGGAAATAAATCCAAGTAACAGTAACACATTTTTGGCCGCTGCACTGTTTCACACAAATTAAGCCTCGCAACGACCAATAGAGTAATCAATCAACAATAATAAGAAATCGATACTTTATTTAGGCATACGATAAAATAAAAAGTACACTCATCACAAAAGTCTAAGCAACATGTACTAATTTAAATTTTAGGATGGTTCTTCACATTATAACGTTGTATTTTATTTTTAAAATAATATCTTTAGGGTTCTATGATGTAAAGATACAGCTGTTATCTTTATAAGTTCTTTTAATAACAGAAGTGAACAATATTAGAATATACCGTAGAAACTAAGAAACATAAGAAACTAAACTTTTTTTTTTACAAAATGAAATTTCTAAAGAAAATGTATTTATTGTGAAAGAATAGAACAATTTAATACAAAGTATGGTCTCCTCTGCTATGCAGAACTTGTCGGCAACGATTATTCATTGAATTAATGAGACTGTTTATGTCATCTTGCGGTATTCGCTCCCAATGGAATTGTAGCAAATCCTTCAGCTGTTGGGTTGTTGTCGCTCCGTCCAAGTCCTTCAAAACCAGTCTCTGGAGCATGTCCCATGCGTGCTCGATGGGGTTGAGATCTGGCGATTGTGCAGGCCAGGGCAATACCCGGATGTTCTCCGTTGCAAAGTATTCACTGGTTCGCCGAGCTATATGTGAACGCGCATTGTCATGCATTAACCTAAATTTGGAACCAAAGGTTTGTGCAAATGGGTAGACATAAGGTCTGAGAATATCCTCAATGTAATTTTCAGCATTCATGTTTCCATTCACAAAAACGAGCTCAGTTCGCCTGTTCTTCATAATACCCGCCCATAACATAACTGTTGAGCCGCTGTATGGATGAACTTCCTGAACGCACCTGAGCCTTTCAGTATTACCGGGCCGACGATAAACTCGCACCCTTCTTGTATCAGCCTTAAACCCGAATCGTAACTCATCGGAAAACATAATTTTATCCCATTGTTCCTGGGTCCATGTTATGCGTTCTCTACACCATTCATATCGACGAGCATGATTCCCGTGACGTATCGGTGGGCACCTGATTAGGCGTCGAGCTCGTAGGCCGTACTCATGCAGTCGATTTCGCACAGTTTGAGGATTTACATCAACACCACTTGAAATTTGTAGCCTCAAACTTATCTCTCGAGCGGTTAACATCGGCTGGCGTCTTGCAGTCAGTTGTATGTACCGGTCTTGCCGAGTGGTTGTACTCCTTTTACGGCCTGGATGCTGTTTAGCGGGTTCTCCTGTATTATTGTAGCGCTGCCAAAAACGACAAATAACACTTCTATGAATGCCAAAATGTCGAAATACCTGAGATTGATTACTTCCCGCTTGCAACATCCCTACAACTCTTTGCATTTCATCTGCTATCAAATGACGTCGCTTCTTGACGTAAAAAATATCTAACAATTCAATTTTGTCGCTAACTTTATTTAAATGGTTGGTAAAATTATAAAATCAAGACTAAACGTAGCAATTAAAACGCACTTAAATTCAAACAAATTCGCAGTCATTTGAATTTTATGAAAAAACAAAACATAATACTAAATTTTTTTTTACAACTAGCCAGTATGTCTTCAATAACAAAAAAGTTTTCTTATTTACGCACTTTGAGTAAATACTTAGAAATTAATTAATATAAATGGTAAAATTTGTAATATCACGCATGTTGCTTAGACTTTTTTGATGGGTGTATATATGGCATATTTTTAATGAATTTAAACTCTTATTAATATATATCATAGGAGGCAAATGGTGGGTCACCTGATGTTAAGTGATCACACCACCATCCATAGACACTTGCACAACCAGGGGAGTCGCCAAGAGGAGAGGGGGAAGTTGAGGTGAAGTGAGCCTCCGGCGCTCTCACTGACCGAACAAAACGGGTGTGTCTGTGTGTCGGGTGGTAGAAGCAGGGGCGAGCCGACCCATTCATGCTATAGCCAGTAATAGTTTCAGCGTGGTTCTACCACTTAGTGCATTTTTTTTTTGCCTGGCTGGTCTCGCTTCCGTATTCAACTGCCTCATATACCTTGTTTTTAAAAACTCTTAAATTGTATAATTTTAAATCTCTCCGGTATTATTAACTTACTAGCTGACCCGTGCCCACTTCATTGGGTGGTAATAGGCAATATCAAGCTCTACAATTTTTCTCTAGAACTCAATCATATATCTCATCGTTAAGGCAGCGTTCGTAAGAAACGTTTTCTTTCGACCATTTCTGCTCCGACTTTGCGAATCCGACTACCACAAAAAAGCGTTTTCATTTTTCGAGTTAATGTATGTAACAAACTTTACCTCTCTATTATATTAATTTGGCTGATATAATCGGTGGCCATCATGTGTTTATCTGAAAAAACTGCTGAGAGGTTGTGGTTAAACTGTATGTTATATAAAGCAAGAATATTAATAGTTATACCCCTGTTCTTAATATTTCTTTCCTTATTACTTCATCTGTCGGATTTTGTGGCTGAGAAGCTTGCAGAAGTGCTGATTTCTTCGCCATAGTTAACACCAATTCGGGTGGTGTCTAAAATAAGTACAGTATCAAATGTTTTGAAAAACTCACAAAATAAATATTTTATGAATAAATATTCGTATTGTTTTACCTCTTGTGGTATTAATTGGACCGAATTTTGACGCTTTTTAAATTTGCTTGAAGTCTGTAATTTATAATTTCAACTTTAGACACTTAATAAAGACGCCTACTATAAAGATTCGAGTAATATTGTAGAACAGTTTTTTTTTTCATTTCTCCGCGTTATTAACATAATGTAATCTTACACATTTTCAACAAAATACCTTGATTATATTGTAAAGGCCTTGTTACATCTGTGCAGTGACATGGAAATTCGGCTCGAAGGACCAAGTTTAATTGTATTCATTGTATACTACTAATAATCAGGAATATTGTAGTTAATAAAATGACACTACGAGCGATAACAAATAATAAATACAACCACCCAATGTGTATTAAATTATTACTGATATTGTTAACGTTACTCCAATTCACATCGTTTTGGCGCAGACACAATGCAACATGCTAGTCATACAATTTATGATATTACTTCGTACGTACCCTTATATTTAAAGATAATTTACACAGAATAAACTATGCATAGATATTAAAATAGTTATTATAATAAAATAAACAATATTTAATAACCAAAATTACTAAAGCGGGATAATATTAAAATTCTACTCCGAGGACATAGAACTAATATGCCATTAATGGTTTTTTTAACTTAATAATTTTATTAGAGAATATATTGCAAGTTCAGTAATATGTTCTTACATGATTTACATTGTCGCATAAAAATTCTTTATTTTATAAAATAACGAGAATCTAATTAAAATACTATAATACTCACATCCGCGTATGGATATTGTAAAACAAATCGTCTTCCAAAATCATTATATTTAATTGGTTGTTTATAATGTGGATTAGTTCCAAATAAGGCCGCAGTGCTTCCTGCCAACATCTCTGATGTAAATTGTTTCAATGACTCCTGATAAAAAGGGTCAAATATTGAGTGTTTGGACTCAATTAAAAACAAATGGGTAATAAGACTGTTTCAAACAGAATGAGTGTTCTGAATAATACCGATAGAATTTATTGATCATATAGACAGCGACACTGAACTTAAGTACATTGATTCATGAGAAGTAAAATGCTTGAAATAAGACAAAACTTAAAATAAATCGATGTCATTACAAAAAAGTTAAATAGGTACAATTAAATACTTACTTTAAAAAGGTTTCGTACTAAATGCACAGCGCTCGTCCGAGGCAAGTTCGCGTTAACCTTTTTTCGCAAGTCTAACCAAAACGAGACAAAAGAGCAAGATGGCGAACATTCAACAATCGCGGTGCATTTAAGATGTAACCTTTTTAAAGCAAGTATTCAATATTTAACTTTTTTGTAATAACACCGATTGTATTTAAAAGACTATCCCAGATTCAGTTGATGTACCGTACCCAACTTTTGATTTGGCACGTTGGAAAGACGACACAGATATCGTAAAATTCGATTTCGTATAACGTTATCTTTGTCTATCGCAGTATTTGCGTTGAAGGAGAGAGATAAAGCTTTATAAAATTTAAACAAACCGATAACCTGACGTTTCACTCTTCTCCTGGACATGCTAAATCAAATTTCAGATACTAGATCAGCCATTCCTCAGTCGATATTACCTATATCTATCTATCTAATACCTTTAGACGATCAATTCTTGTATATTGTTATATATTCAGGATCTCGGAAACGGCGTCAGCTATTTCCGTGAAACTTGGTATGTGGGTGGTTTCGGGGACGATAAATCGATCTAGCGAGATTTCATTCATAGAAAACTTTTTTTATCTCAATTTTCAGGTAATAAAAAAATATAGCTAGATTATAAAGGTAAATTTCTCCGCCGCTGTCAAAACAGAAATAACTCATATGGAAATCGGCTGCTACGAAAATCCGTCTAACCCCAGTTTAAATCCGAGAGACAGCAAAAGAGATGTATTTTTAATAATTTTTTTTTTGAAATTTTAATTTTGTGATTCATACCTAACAAATTATTTTCATTTAAAAATAATTATATTATTATTTTTAAAGAACCGAGTTAGGCTCGATCATCCAGGTAGGTACTCTTATATAAGGAGATAAATAATGCTTATATTAGAACGATGAAGTCACAAGTCGTTTATACGATCTATGCTTCACACCTATTAAATACTTTAATCAGAAGTACTCATAAATTATCAAACCTCGCTCATACTCTTTCCTTCCTTGGATTCAACATTTAACATTTCTTCCTTATTATATTCATTTTGGACGAGTAATTCATTTGGTTCGTCGCTGCTAGCAGACTTGATACCATCGTCTCTCTGAGATATATTTTCCTCTATGGTCACAGAACTTGACAATGCCGCCAATTCTCTGTCCGAGTTATCAAAAGGTTGCTCTTCAATCTATGAAAAAATACTAATAAGATACATCAAAAAATTTTTACAAAAAAAATTGAACCGACTTCGATATCAAAAACTTATAAAGCACTGAAAAGTGAAAAATAAATATATTATTAAAGTAATCAAATTAAATAAAATATCATCTCTGCTCCTAACCGTTATCGGTTACAGCGACCGCTAAAAGAAACTTAACAGTTTATTTTTTTCGCCCTTTCGTGTGCACGTAAATGACTGACGTATCCTACCTTTGCTCTAAACGTACGCCCACACTTGGGACAGGTCAATACACCATTATTATAGTGATATTTTATAGCCTTAGGTGGTCTGGCTCTTAATTCATTACGTCTAATATCAAGCTCCTCTTTTCTTCTACCCTCAAACGTGAAAATTTGTTTATGTAAAAAAGTTTTCCACTCTGACCGTTTCGCAGCTGTTGTTTCCCATAGAGAGGGATCTATTTTGCAAGCTTTCATGTGTCTTTTCAAGACATCTTTATACCGTAATAGCTGTCCGCCTTGCTTTCGCTTGCCTTCTTCAAGCTCACAGTATAAGATGCGCTTGACCACGCTCTCACCAGGTCTCCGAAATACATGTCCACACCAACGCAGTTGTCTTTGCATTAGATATACTTCTATGCCGCATACATTAGCACGTCGTAGGACATCAGTATTTCTTACACGATCGGACCAGTGTATACGCATGATATTTCTTAGGCATTGCAAGTGGAAGCGATCAAGTGTGCGTATGTGCCTTCTGTATAAGCACCATGTCTCCGATGAATACAGGAGATTTGGTAGAACGATTGCCATATATACAGAGATTTTCGTTGCTAACTTGAGATCGTGAGAACGAAAGACCTTTGAGCTTAACTTACCAAAGGAAGCTGAAGCTGCACCGATTCTAGCGTTAATTTCGGCATCAAGGTCACAATTGGATGTTATAGCGCTCCCCAAGTACTTAAACTTCTTTACTTGCTTCAAAACGTTTTGACCTAGACATATTTGTACAGGTACGTCTTGCGAACCTACAACCATTATTTCAGTCTTGCTTATGTTGATCTTGAGTCCGAATTTCTTACATGACTCGTCAAGATTGGACATCAACGCTTGTAAAGAAGCCTGAGAATTCGCTACGAAACATAAGTCGTCTGCATACATAATTTCCGTTACTGTATCGTGTGAGACTTTGGTGCTTGCTCTAAGTCTATCCAAATTAAAGAGGCCTCCATCAATACGATAACGCACCCTTATGCCTTCTGCATTCGTTTGTAGAGCATCTTTAACGACAACTGCAAAATATAAGGCGAATAGTGTCGGTGCGAGAACACATCCTTGTTTGACACCACATGTAACAGGAAAGAAATTCGATTCCTCACCGTTAGCAATAACGCAACATTGCATATTGTCATGTAGTAAACGAATCAGACGTACAAACTTATCTGGGCAACCCAATTTGGATAAAATCTTCCATAGTGCCTCACGAGGGACGCTATCAAAAGCCTTTTCTAAGTCCACAAAGGACAAGAACATTAGTTGACCTTGTTCGCGGCTTTTCTCCTGGATTTGTCGAATGCAGAAGATAGCTTCAGATGTTCCTCTTCCCGGGCGGAAACCAAATTGTGTTTCAGGCAATAGGGTCTCTGATACGGTGATAAGACGATTGAGAAGTACCCTTGCAAAGATTTTACCGGGGACAGAGAGAAGCGATACACCACGGTAAGAGTTACAATCAGATCTGTCACCCTTGTTTTTATACAGAGTGCACACTTTGGATATTTTGAACTCTAATGGCACCTGTTCGTCACGCCACATTTGATGAAAAAGTTTCCATATCGAAATATGTAGCTCTTCCCCTCCATACTTAAGTAATTCAGAAAGGATACCATCAATCCCAACCGCCCTATTATTCTTTTGATCTTTAATAGCCGTGGCAACTTCTTGCAATGTAGGAGGCTCGTCTAATTCGCGAACTGGCTGGTGGAAGGGCATGGAATCAAGGTACTCGAGGTTCGCCGATCGGTCAACATTTAGCAATTCGTTGAAATGCTTCATCCATAGTTTTAAAATATCTCTATTTGCTGTTAGTAATGCTGTACCATCCCGTGACTTCATCGGTACAGAATTTCGATGTTCAGAACCAGTCAATTTCCTCACTTCTGCATGAAACTCTCCCGACTGCTTTGTATCGGAAAGCCATTGCAAGTATTCGGCTTTTTGTTGCCACCAACTATCCTTTATCTCCCTCGTCATTTTTCTGAGCTCAGATCCACTTTTCTTGATTTATTCTGACAAATCCTCGTCATTATATCGACAATGATTACTTGTCGTAATAAGCTGCGGTGTAAGCTTATTGACGCTACTAGCTTCTTGTCATTTTCATCAAACCAATCCTCGTGGATACGCTTCTTAACGCCCAGAGCCTGCGTTCCAGCTTTAATAATACATGAAGAGAGAGCATTCCAACTTGCTGATAGCTCACGTGTCTGGGAGTCAGCCCTTTGGTCACGGTCCATACACTCCTTTAGTAGATCTACATATTGATGGCATATCTTTGGATCTTGTAATTTCTCCACAGAAATGCCTTTTGGTTTAGTTCTACCAGATCTTCGCGGAGGTTGCAACTTTAAGCGAATTTTTGTAATTACAAGCCGGTGATCTGTCCAGCAATTGGCGCCTCGCATAACACGCGTCACCTGAACTTGAGAAATATCTCGTTGTCGAAGAATCGCGTAATCAAGTAGGTGCCAGTGTTTTGATCTGGGATGCATCCAAGTAGTTTTATATTTAGCTAGTAGTCGAAAAAGTGTGTTAGTGATGGTTAAACTAAACTGAGCACACAAACCCAGCAACAGTTGTCCATTGCTGTTCATATTACCGATGCCATGTCTACCCAAGATTTTAGGCCACGCTTCAAAATCACATCCAACACGGGCATTGAAATCACCCAGTAATAGAATTTTCTCATTTGGACGAATGCTTGTGAGGGTTTGAGTTAAGTCTTCATAAAATCTATATTTAGTTTCGTCATCCTTATCCAAAGTTGGAGCATATACACTGATCACATTAAGATAGTTGCGGTTATTAAGGTGTAAACGTAATGAAATAATACGATCCGAGATATATAGTGGGCATTCGGCAAGTTTATTGGCAATCTCGATTTTAACTGCGAATCCTACACCAGAACGCCTAGGCTCCGCGGATGGTGTTCCTTTCCAATAGAATTTATATCCACCTCCATGTTCGATTAGCTCACCCTCGTCGGGCAAGTGAGTTTCACTAAGCGCTGCTAGATCCACATTGTATCGTGCAAGTTCACGAGCCACAACTGCTGTTTTCCTTTCTGGGCAGAGATTATTGTCACGATCAAGAAGTGTGCGAACATTCCACGCACCAAATGTCATCGTAGATATCTTATATTTATTATTTTTGTAGCGTCGACCACGTAAGATGGGATGCATAGGTAACCGTGGTTATTACCTCCCAAAAAGTGGATGGGATAAGCATTTTTTTGAGGCACCTTTTCTAGCCCCATCCCCGGCTGAGCGGGGGAAGCAGTGCCACCCTAAATAGGGCTGCTTCGACACTCGGGATGCTGCCGAACCCGCGTTGTTATCCCAAGTGCAACGTAGGAGCGACCATCAATACCCAAGCCGCCCGTGTGCAGGTTTTGGACAAAGCCAGGTGTGCATGTCCACCTGACCTCTCTACCGCCGCCCATCGCCACAGGATTTTAAGCTCAGAGTCCAATATTCTAAAGCAGTCTGATGCGCAGGAGATATTATAGTGCACAAGCATACGCGCAAATACAGGTGCACTCTCTCGTCCTCACTCTTCTTATCCCAGTGGAACGAAAAGCCGCTACAACCGGAGAAAAGTTTGGATGCTGTGTCTAGGCGATGGTTTCATAAGCCCTCTACCGTCGCCCTGGGCCATTCACCTTGCCCTGATGTCTCCTTCTTCCAAATTTTGCCTTGATCGCCATGCTTCACAAGCGAATTCGCGATCATAGATTGATTTGACAAACACTCAAAGGATACTGTTGCCCGTCCTTTGGTTGATCCCTTAGTCGCCTTTTACGACACCCACGGGAAGAAATGGGGTGGTGCTATTCTAAGCCGGCACACACACAGCTAAAAAAAATAAAATATATGAATTTTTGCGCTACCTAGAGATATATTGGAAGTCGGTGCCAACCGAAAATCATCAACCGACCGACTTCCAATATATCTCTAGGTAACCCAAAAATTCATATATTTTATTTAATTTGATTACTTTAATAATATATTTATTTTTCACTCTCCTCACCCTTTATATCATAATACTAATTTCAAATGCTCTTTTATCTCGGTTTGGTTAGGTTAGATTTACGAAAAAAGATAACGCAAGCCGGCCGGAAAGTGTGAGCATTTCGTGAGCTTTGTAACGTTTGATGAAATGGGTACTGGGCTAAATTAAATGACAGTACTGTGACCTATATGAATTCTAGCTATAAAAATGAATAAAAAATTTGCTGTCTCTGTACTAGTTTTTAAACAGCCACAATATATTATATATGAGACATTATTATTATTGTTTTATGTATTGCATCTAAAGAATCAGAAACATGTATTCCACACTGGAGAGATTGGTAGACGGATAAAGCGTAATACAATAAATATGTAGCCATCAGTCTGAATTATGGTTATACAATATTGAACCTAAATGTAATGTAACTAAAGGAATTCAACAACCTTTCAAAAATCATACAGACAATAAAAGTAGCAACCAAATAAAAAAAATCCTTACAAGTACCTCACATAATATTTGATTAAATGAATTCAACAACAGAATGAATAGAACACGCTCCATGTTAATTGAAACAGTCAAATAAAATTGAGGTAATGCAATTCGCAATTATTATTAGATTGCTAATGTTAATTGAAAGTTGATTGAATTAATTTATGTGTATAAAGACGAGTGCCTGTATATTTTTATTGTACAGCTAAAAAATATGTTTAGGTAGTGGCGGGTCAAGTCAAGTGGAGGCCACACCCTCGTTGCTGCCAACTTGTGCGTGCTCCGTAATGCGCAGCGCACGGTGGCACTGAGAGCGATCCGGGCGTAGCTCTCAGGGAGATTGAAGAGAGGAGACGGCGTCTAGGGGGGACGGCGTCTTGAGGAAACCTTCGAAATGGGCTAAGTAGTGTGGGGGGAGTCGCATAGGAAATCCCTAGCTTGCTTACTTACCTCGTGAGTAGGCAGGACAAGGGTTTAGGTGGGCTTAGGTTGAAGTAGGTAGGTTAGGTTGGGGACCGGGTTTGCTCGGGGGAAGTCAGGTAGGTAATCTCTAGCTTGTCTGCTTACTGGGTTGGTAGACAAGACTAAGGGTTAGGGGCGTAGGGTTGAGTAGGTAGGTAGGCTAGGAGGGTTGCGTTAGGGCGGGGGGCTATATTAGGAGTAGGTTAGTCTAAGACGGAAGGGACTTCTGGGAGGCATGTGGTGGTGATGAGGAGTTAACCTCGTTAAGAAATCAATAGTGGGTGGTGGTAGAAGGATCTTCTTTTCTGCTGCCGGCTGAACCCAGGGGGAAGGGGCGGGGGACCTGACCTCCCATTGCACGGGTCAGCGGACTGGGAGGCAGTTGGAGAACCGGGCTGCCTCAGTCGGGCGTGGCGTAGGTTAAACGCCTGCCGCTGGAGGCGTTGCGGAGCTTGCTAACGCAACCCCGTGGCGCCCCAAAGTGCGGCGCACGGTTCATCGTGGAGTTTTTTAGTCGGTAAGAGTCGTCTTCGGACACCGTCCCACCGTGTTTACTTAGTGGGCGGTCGACACTACTCAGCGCTCCCCCCGGGCCGTTGGGTGTCCAATGCAGGATTCTTCTCCACGTAAAAAAAAAGGGGGGGATGCCATCGAGAGGTGGATGCAGATACTGGCAAACGCGCGCTTCGGGACGTACAGCGTAGACGCTGTCCACCCGGTCCTGCGCGAATGGGTTGGGAGGAAGTAGGGCTCCCTGACGTGCCGACTGGTGCAGGTACTCGCCGGACACGGTTGTTTCGAGTGGTACCTGCACCGGATCGCTCGCAAGGAGCCTACCGCCACCTGTTACGAGCGAGGCGCCGACGAGGACACTGCGCAGTACACTCTGTCTAAGTGTGCTGCATGGGAGGGACAGCGCCGCATTCTGACGGTGACAGTAGGGAGAAATTAGTCGCTGCCAAGTGTGGTTCCAGCCATGCTCGGCAACGAACAGGCATGGCGAGCGATGGCCTCCTTCTGCGAGGACCTCCTCGCATTTCGCAGAAGGAAGCGGCGGAGAGATTCCGCGAGGTAGACCCTCTAAAGTGGCCCTCTCCGCCAACGGAGGAACGGCGGGAGGAGGTGGCGCTCTGTCCATTTCCATTCCATTTCAGGTCCAGCGTACGAGGAGAAGCAGCTGGTATGTATCCAGTCTGCCCCTCTATGTGTAGAAGCCCGGCGGTCATCTTCCGCCGGGCGGACCGTTGCAATGGCTCTACAAGGTAAATTAGCTAGAACGATCCCTTGCCGCCCCAACAATTACGATCTGTTGGTGCATCGTGGGATTTTAATCCGTGCGAGTTGAACATATCCCATCCTCTCCCCCGGGAGGGTGACGTATCTATTAAGGATTTCACCACGTTAAAAAAAAGTGGAGGCCACAAGCGGTAAAAAGTTGATGATCCCAATTTTAATGAGAAATATATATATATATAGTAGAACTAGCTGTTACCCGCGGCTTCGCACGCGTTTTTAAATATATTAAATAAATGTAGAATTGTGATCATATGTGTAAAATTACAGAAATACTCTCGCAAAAATATTTGTAAGTACGACACGCACATCATATACAGGTAACATGTACATTATATATGTGACAACTAACAGTGTGTCGAATGGGATGGGATTTATCATAACACATGTAGGTGTCATATTTTTGAGTTCAAAGGTATTATGTGTTTGCACATATCATACACACAGAATAAGAAATGCTTTTGAGAGTAGCGGTATTTTTTATGTATATTGACTGATTCGGGTAATTTGGAACGTTCCCAATTACCCCTTACCCTCCTAATTACCCATAGTACTGCTGGTTGATTGTGTAAAAATATTTAAACTTTACAAATTATTTCAGATGCCTCATTTTTTTTTTTATTGTAGCACGACAAAGTGACTGCACTATACCTGATGGTAAGCATAGTACAATCCAAAAACAGTGGCGACCACCGAGAGACAGATCATCCATCGTCGGTCGCCGTTGTCATGCCGGCCATAATGACGAAAGTCACCTGGTACTGGATATGCACAGGCTGATCACGAAACGCGACGCACAAAAGCGAGTCACTATGACGAGCTTTTTCGCCATGTACATGGTGGTTGCGACCCAGTGGGCTGTATAACCCTACTACTCCGCTATCGCCATTGCCTCGTTCGTTGATCAGCAGGGTGCACCACGTGCAGGTGAGGTTGGCTTGGGTGTCTCAAGTCTTAAGATGTTACTCGACACCCCTTACACCCTAAATACTCTATACTATATATCATAATTACGTACGAAAGATCGATCAAACGTCTTTCTTAATTACCGCATACCATTTCCAATTCCGCCACGGGATGATCTCAATTACCCCATAGGGTATCGGGTAAACAGGAACGGCGATGTTTTTTGTTTTAGTTTATATTGTTATTAAAACGTAAATTTAAAATAACGTTTTATGGCTACTAAGAACATAGATAACTAAAGTTCATGTAGCAATAATATTTGATTTTTTCTATTATTTTTTTGAGTTTGAAGTTAAGTGTTCCCAATTCTCCCACTCTCCCCTATAGATTATATATCATCATGCTAAGATCAATAGGAGCGGAGCACCAATGAAGAATATTTCAAAATCGGGGTATTTTTTCCTCTTGAGAGCTTCCGTTGTGTGTTAGAAATAAAGCATATCTTTATTCCACGCGAACGAAGTCGCGGGCAGAGGCTAGTTTAAAATAAAACAGCTAATTAGTTTGTTATTTGCCCGTAAAATTGCCGTTCAAATATTACTTGTAATCCGGTGAAGCTGTTAAGACCTTGCTAGGTCAATAGCGTAGTTATTTCTAAGAAAAAAAAAAAACCGTTCTAATACATCCAGCCGTTACCAGATAAAGCCCCCCTCGGCAGCGGCTCAAGCCTAGGTCCGTTTCCTCGTCGTGGAGCCCTTGAGTGCGCTGCTCGCGCGATACAGTGACACAAAATCTTACATCACTGCAACAACATTACACATATCACCTCCACACACGTGCACGCATACACGCTTATACATGAAATTGGAAGGGTTTTGTTTCTTTCCCTTATCGAACTGAAATAGTTTAGAAAATTATCTGATACGAAATATATATAGTTGTTGAGGTATGTATGCTTGGTACACATATATGTTCCAACAACTCATATATGTAGGAATAGTTAGCTTAGGTCAGCTCAGATAGTTCGCGAATTGCACATATCAGGCAACAGCCCAAGCAGGGGTATGCCGTGCACCCTTGAGTTAGTTGTCAAATAAAATCGGCTGAGTGCCCTAAGCGTTTGCCTTGATAGTTCGCCTTAGTAGTGAAGCTGTTAAGACCTTCCTGGGTCGATAGCGTAGTCTTTCGAGAAAAAAAAAAGATCCAGCCGTTTCAGAGATTACCCGGAACAAATAAACAAACAGACATATCGACAGCATTAAAAAAAATGTTGATTTTTGTAGCACCACAGATATATGTATATATTCACCAAAAAGTATTTATTTTACTATTATATACACACACTTTATTTTAATAATACGTAATATATCACAAATAAAAAATTGGGAACAAAATGCAGTCATGAGTGGATTTTATATTTTATTCATAACCTTTTGTTACTTGATTCTATATTGTGTTAGATTTGTGGCGTTTTATGTAATATGGTTCGTTTATTGTGCATAAGTGAAATGTATGAAAAATAATACCACGGAGCATGAATTCTATGGTCTTGAAAATTAAGAAGATAAAAATTTATGAAATATTATATAGAGAATTTGGCGCTTACACCTTTTCATTAACTTGGACATAAAAGAAAACTAGCTTAAGAATACATAATAACTACATATAATGACAACTTCAGAATTGGCAGTATGGATTAATTCCTTCGCCTTATTGGATGAATATTATTACTACTAAAGTTTTTGAATAACAACATAAAATACACTTTGGAAGTGTTTGCGATATAAATGTACCACGTATAATAAAAAATTGGAAACAAAACTAACGTAGAATAAACTTTTTGAATAGGAACACATAGTAGACTCGGAAAACATTTGCGAGAGAATGTTATCATGTTACCATGGGAACGCATATAATACTAACGGTAACACGCAGCAAAAGCTTTCAATAGCCCGATTTTGAGATATTCTTAATTAGTGCTCTGCTCCTATTGGTTTTAACGTGATGATATTAACCTATAGCCATCCTCGATATCTGAGCTATCTAACACTATAAGAAATTTTCAAATTGGATCGGTAGTTCTTGAGATTATCGCGTTCAACCAAACAAACAAACAAACTCTTCAGCTGTATATATTAGTACTAGCTATTACCAGCGGCTTCGCACGCGGTTTTTGAATATATTAAATATATTTAAAATCGTTATTAAATGTGTAGATAACAAAAATACTCTTTCAAAAATATTTGTAAGTACGACACGCACGTCATCTACAACAGGTAATATGTACATTATATATGTGAATACTAATAGAGTATCGAATGGGATGTGATTTATTATCAGCCACATAGCCGGAACTTTAAACTACTATCTATATATCAGTGCTCACTTACACTATATAAGAAAGTAATGAAAATATTAAGCTATAAATTACTGAACAATAAGTGTTAAATCTTTTATTATATAAATATAATATGTCCACATTGTTGATATAATCAAGTTATTAATATACCTTGCTATAATATAAATCACATATAAACATTTGACTTTCAATTATATTTATTCTTGGAGTCCAGTACAATGAACGTCACACGCGCATGTTTACAATAAACAACATATTTTTGTTCAATTTCACACATACGAATACACGGATAACAGTTCATCACAACATAGTGTCAACAAAGTCGTGTTCCACATCTGTCTGTATATCTGTTCGCGAAAGGATCAAAAACGAATCTTCATGCCGGTTTTACCAATATATAAAATGACCCTTGGACAAGGTTTAGGTATAGTTTGTCTTATTATCAGGGCCGGTATCGTCTGCTGAACCCGCTAGCTTAAAATAAAACAGCTAATTAGTTAGTTATTTGCCCGTAAAATTCTCGTTCAAATATTATCTGTAGTTCGTTGAAGCTATTAAGACCTTGTTAATAGCGTAGTCATTTCTAATAAAAAAACCATTCAAATAGGTTCAGCCGTTTCGGAAATTACGCGGAACAAATAAACAAACAGACATATCGACAGAATTAAAAAAAAATGTTGATAGTTGTAGCACCGCAGATATATGTATTCATCAAAAAGTATTTATTTTAATATTATATACACACACTTTATACTTATAATACGTAATATATAACAAACCAAAAATTGGGAACAAAACTAACGTAGAATAAA
Source organism: Antheraea mylitta (assembly GCA_014332785.1). Classification (NCBI taxonomy): domain Eukaryota; kingdom Metazoa; phylum Arthropoda; class Insecta; order Lepidoptera; family Saturniidae; genus Antheraea; species Antheraea mylitta. Next base: position 5,813,645 of record JACEII010000007.1, on the reverse strand, counting down.
CTTTTTGAGGAGTTTTTGGTGGGATTTCAGTCTGCCATGTAAGGGATTTTATATTTTATTCATAAATAAGAACTACCTGTATTGACAACTTCAGAATCGGCAGTATGGATTAATTCCTTCGCCTGTCTTGATAGACGAATATTATTACTACTAACCTTTTAGTATAGCAGCACAAAATAGACTTTAAAAATGTTTGCGATAGCAACGTACTACATATAATCAATAATTGGAATTAAAAATAACGTAGAATAAACTTTTGAACAGGAACACAAAACAAACCCTAATAATATTTCCGATAGAATGTTATCATGTTACCATGGCAACGCATATAATACTGACACTGACACGCAGCGGATGCTCTAAAAATAGCCTGATTTTGTGACATTCTTCTTTAGTGCTCCGCTCCTATTGGTTTTAACGTGATGATATGTAGCCTATAGCCATCCTCGATAAATGAGCTACCTAAAACTAAAAGAAACTTTCAAATCGGACCGGTAGTTCTTGAGATTAGCGCGTTCAACCAAACAAACTTTTCAGCTTTATAATATTAGTATAGATTAGCTGATGGAATAATGTACGCCTAGTCTGATGAAATGATTTGTGTATACCAAGACTAAACCGGCAAAAATCCTATGAATTACGTTCGATGTTTACACCAACAGTGTAAATTTGAAGTAAAAGCAATATACATATAACTCATGGATGAAAAAGATAATGTCTTTGTTACGTAATATATACATATGTGCAGAAATATAAGTGTAATATCTTAATTTAAATAATAACATTTGTAGTATAAACTCTTTTAGCGTACCTCCTTTTAACTTTTAGTATTTTAGACTTAATAGTCGACAGTAATAATACTTTTAAGAACGTAAATATTTAAAAAATCAAATTGTCATTATATTTTTTAATCCTTATCTAAAACAACATATGATAGGCAAAGTTGTATTATATATTTGCGTAATAGATTATTGAAAAATATATCGATATAAGTAAATACATATTTAAGTATGTATAAGTTATTACAACATAGCGTAATTAATCATCTAAATTGTAATCGACTTAAAGCAACACTATTTTTCGCCTCATCTCTAATTTTGACATACGAATAATCAGCTGAACAATGCTTTTTATTTATGTATATAAATATTAAAAGGAAGTTAGTTTTTTATTGTAGATATCGTAATTATTATGATTTTTTATTTGTATTGTCTACAAATTGGTTGTAAAGTGTAGTAGGTACTCTAGTACCGTTTTAATTTTGTTGTGAAAAGTGTTGAATAATGTTCGGAAGGCCGAGATGTAGGGAGTGGACACCGTTAGCGACACAACAACTACGATTACGAAGTCTTATTCAGGTATCGTTGTATTTATTAGATTCAATATTTCAAAGTAATTTTTAAAGCATGTACTGATATCAAGATTGGCAACAAGCACGTATATAAAATTGTCTTTATTAATCAGATTCGTTTTAACTTACTTGGCGTTTAGATAATGCTGAATATGCAAAAATATTAAATATATGTATTTATCTAAGACAGAATTGAAGTATGAGAAAATATTTTACAGTGGTATTATTCTGGCATAAGCAACTTATATTTCCTGGCTCTTTTAAAAACAATAAAAAATTAATAAAGACTGTTTCCTATGAAACATCTTCTTATTTTCATTCTATGTATGATGCATACAACTAAAAAAATTATGAGGTAGACTGATCAAAGTATATATTACATTAAAATAGCACATTTTAAAATAAATTAATACCAACCAGAACCGCAAATACATAGTACTAATTTATGACTTATCGTTAAGTTTCAAGGTCAAAAGCCTTACCAAAGAGTTTGACTTACTTGTTGAGTTATTTAAATAACAGGTTCTAGTTTTTATCAGAACTTTATATTATTATGGTGAGTTTTGGTGGTATTTTGATCTGTCACACTATGTACACTATGTGATTTTATATATTATTTAAAATGTTATGTTTTTAGACTCTATTTCATTTGATTTTGTAATACAGTTTGGTTATTGTATGTAAGTGAAGTGAATGGAAAATGATACCATGGATAATGAATTCCAAGATGCCACAAAAACTCACTGGGAAGTTCTAACAAGGGAGCCACCAACTTGTTGGAATATTGAAACAATCACACAACATATTGTGTAAAATTTGTTGTAATCTCCATTGCAACAAAGCATTGACACTGGCAAATACTTCTGCAGAACCAAAACAGGAAAAAGAAAGAAGAGGAAGAAATATATTATAGAACTTATTTGATAGATTATAAATACATTATTGACTAATGTATAAAAAGTACTTTTATTAGAGTTTTCTGTAAATAAGTAGATATTCAATTTAGAACACCAAATTAGAGATCACTGAGATCATTTAAAGATAATATCTCTGCTAACTTTATACCAGGTGATTGTCTAGACAGTAGCAGTATTTATGAAGAACATACCACTCTCAAATCTCATTCTAGATCATTTAAGGAAATATGTGCTTAATATTTGACTTAATTATCTATCGTATTAGTATTGGTCAGGAATATATGATCGACATATTTTTTTTTATATATCATAGAAGGCATACAAATAGGCTTGTCACCTGATGTTAAGTGATCACCACTGTCCATAGACACTTGTAATGTCAAAAGAATCCCAAGTTCATTGCTAGCCTGTGTTTAGGGGGAGGGTGATATGGGAGAGGGGTCGGAGAGGAGAGGAAAGGGAAGTGGGCCTCCGGCTCTCTCACTTACCGAACGAAACCTATTTTCTATCATTGTTCTAGTGGTAGAGCCAAGCTCAAGCTGTTACTGTGTTCAGCATGAATGGGTATGCTCAACCGAGGTAGTACCACCATCTCACAGAAAATCAATGTGAAGTAAAAGTGCTTGCATTGTTGCGTTTCGCTCGGTCACTGAGAGCGCTGAAAAGCCACCACCCTCCCCCCACCTCCATCCTTCCAAACATGGGACGACAACGTACTTGCGACTTCCCTGGTGTCGTTAATGTATATGGACAACTGTAATTGCTTACAGACTGTGCATTTGCCATCTATACTATAAAAAATAAATAAAAATGCATTACATAAGAAATTCTCTTTATTATGTTAATTCATACACATGTAGTAATTGAGTACACTTTATGTTATCATTGACTTCTATTATTATGTATTAATTCATATCAAATGTGAAAGGCAAAGAGATTGACATTTTTTTTTGCTGATAATAATTCTGATAAGGTACAAACAAGATAAGTACATTAGCCGAGATAAGTACACATTAGCCGTCAAAGAACCTTGCATTAAGATGTCATATCTTTTATTTTGACAAAATGAAAACATAGTTTTTTTTTTGTCTTTATTCAAGATAACATATATATATTATATATCATAATTTACAGAAATTAAGTTTTTAGTTAATTAGTATGAATTCACTATTTTAACTCTGCCCTCCCAATATATTCTTGAGAATTTGATATACGTCTGCAAAAATTTAGATAATCTGGATTTAGTAAAAGACGGACATAATGTAAATACTTGAAATAATAACAAACTGGTCACTCCATATTTTAGGCTGACTAAGACCAGTAATAGCTTTTTTGATAATGGTGTTTGATTTTATAACAAAGACCCAAAACACATTACCGACTTGCCAGATAATAAATTCAAGTGTTATGTCAAGCAAGACCTAATTCATGAAGGCTATTACTGGGTGGATCAATATGTGAACGATGGTGACGTCTGGAAGTGAGGCCTCTCTCTGTGCATCCACCAAAAACGAATGTAACCTCATATGTTTTCTATGTTGTAAATATATTAAAAAAAAAAAGTATTATGAAAAGATAAACCAGATCGAGTTTCTTGCCGGTTTTTCTTGATGACTGGGTTGTATTCCGAACCGGTGGTAGTTTTGAAGTTCACAAGTGCCTTTTCGGGGCCTAAATCGAATAAAGGGTAATTTGATTTGATTTAGAGTTTCATTATGTGAATGATACTGATGTCTGCCTGTGACCTCCCTAATAATTATGAAAATTATAGTGTAGGATTGTAAATATTAAATAATAATATTTAATAATTAACAATAAGTAATAACTAATAAGTAGTATAATTAAAAAAATAATAAACCAGTCAAATTGTCAAATTTTTTGCCACCTTGCATTATTGCCATCGGTGATTAGGATGTCCTCCAAAACAAATCATAAAGTACTTTTGATTCTGGTTTATATTTATACTAGCTTCTGCTCGCGACTTCGTCCGCGTGGAATAGTTACTTTGGGCTAACTTTAACATGCAGCGAAATCTTTCAAAGGGAAAATAACACCCTGATTTTAAAACAGTCTTCATTGGTGCTCCGCTCCTATTGGTCTTAGCGTGGTGACATATAGCCTATAACAGCTATAGTCAAGCCGCGGTCCCCCGGATCTTTGTAGTTGGCCCACTCAATTATAATTTATTTTCAATTATTTTAAATGTCGTGCCCATCACAAAAAATATGAGCATGCTGAGTAAATTAAATAGATCCCTGATAACCTGATCGCTATGCGTTCCTTATGATATAAGGGTTACACCAAGCTTTTTTTATTGGACAACCATTTTCCACTACATTAATACATTGTTAATGTGAAATTTTGTTTTTATTTAATGCCTAAATATTTGTAGTTTGTGGCTTGCGAAATCAAGAATGAAACGTGTTTGGGGCCCGTTTAAAATGCAGGTCGAGTACCATTGGCCTAAAGGCTTCCTCGATAAATGAGCTATCTAACACTGAAAGAATTTTTCAAATCGGACTAGTAGTTCTTGAGATTAGTGTGTTCAACCAAACTAACAAACAAACAAACCCTACAGCTTTATAGATATATCAAATCTTTGACATTAGTTTTATGACATTACTCGGAACATTTTCGGTGTTATTACATAAAAGTTAAATACGTATTAAATACTTGCTTTAAAAAGGTTACGTTTTAAACGCACCGCGCTCGCTGAATGTTCGCCATCTTGTTCTTTTGTCTCGCTTTAGTTAGGTTAGGTTAGATTTGTAAAAAAAAAAAATAACGCGAACTTGTCTCGGGCGAGCGCGGTGTATTTAGCACGAAACCTTTTTAAAGCAAGTATTTAATACGTATTCAAGTTTTTTTTTAATAACACCGTTATTATTTATTTTCAGATCGTCGGCTACAACATCCGCCCTCCGGAGTGGTGCACAACCCAGTGCAGTTTCTACTTAACTCTGCATCATACGTCCATGTCGGCACCATTCTACACCAGTGAGAGGATATCTTCTCCTCATCCAAAATGGAAAGAGATTGATTCAGGTATATCAAATATGTAGATATCAGAATTGATTTTTTTTTTATTGACTACGATACTGACCTAGCAAGGTCTTAACAGCGTCACCGGACTAGTAAAGCGAACGCTTAAGGCACTCAGCAGATTTTATTTGACAACTAGCTTGTACACGTCACACTTCGGCTCGGCTTGTTGCCTGATATATGCAATTCGCGACCAATCTGAGTTAACCTTTTTTTTAACGTGGAGTGAAAATCATCAAGGACTGGCAAGCTTCCGGGGGAAGCCCGACTTGAGCCGCCCGCCACCTACGTGCTAGTCACGCAGGGGTGGGGCCTTACGGCGACTCTAACCAGCTAAAACTACACGACAACCTACGCCGCACTGAGGGAGTGTTGCGGAATAGCGCGAGCGCTTTTTTTTTTACGTGGGGAAATCCCTTATGGATACCCACCCTCCCTGGGGAGAGGGTGGGTTATGTCCGACTCGCACGGACTAAAACCCCACTGTGTACGTCTTCCGCTGTTGTTGGGGCGGCACGAGATCTCTATAGACTTCATCGTGCCGCCCCAGCGGTGTGGCCCAGCAGCAGAAGTGCCGCCGCCGGGCCTCGTCTTGTAAGGAGACATACAGACAGGAGACAAGCCGGGTACACACCGGACGTCTCCTTCTCGTCTGCCGGACCTGTGCAGTGGGAAGGTGGGGCCCCAGCCCCACCCGTCCCTAGGTCCGGCTACGCGAGCGCTGAGCTAACCTAAGCTAACTATTCATACATATACAAGTTGTTGAAACATATATGTATACCAAGTATATATACTTCAACAATTCATATATATGTATAATATATATGTATAGTATGTTCAGTTAATGTTTATAAGTTATACTTTATTATAATTAACATTTAGATAACCACGGATGGTTGTTAATTATGTAAATAAATTATCAAATACATATGTTCATTCTTTATACGTGTCAATGAAATAGATTACTAGAAGTGACAAATAGGTTAACAGTGACTGACTAAATCGTCGCGCAGATGCCTTTATGACGTCAGTTTTATTTATCAAAATTAGCGCGTAGTCGGAGATATGCACATTAATGTATGTGTCATTGCTTTTCCCGTGCGTCATTCAATTGAAACTGATTATCAGTGTGCTGTGTATAAGTACTTTGATCATACTTGCTCGATACGAAACACATATAAGAGTTATTCAGATACAAATTATTTATCTATACTATCTATACCAGTGTTTTCCAACGTGGGACCCACATCCCACAGTGGAGCAATTTGATAGTTAAGGGGGGGGGGGGGCATTTTAAAAATAGACTCGACAAGACTTTAACCCTTTCGCTTTGGGTTATTTAAATGCAATATATATCGATGACAGATTTAAAAAAAAATGCTGTAAATAATTATCAGGTATAATTTCGTTTGACGCTACCAAAATATCAACTGGGTAATTAGAGTAGTCAAGTCGAGTAAGTTTTTCATTACATGTTTGGAAATTTTACTTAAGATATTTTATAGCAATTTCACAGTGATTTCTTCCTAAAACTTATCATTTATATTTCTAAGGTTAAAAATTGGGGGGGGGTCATAAAAATTTTAGAAATGTTGAGCATGGCCTAAAAAAGATTGGGAAACACTGATCAATACTAATACTATAAAGAGGTAAAGTTTGTAACGTTGTAGGGGGTAATCTCAGGAACTACTGATCCGATTTGAAAAATTCTGTCAGTGTTATATAGCCCATTTATCAAGGATGGTTATAGGCTATATATCATCACGTTATGACCAATAGGAGTGGAGCACTAATGAAGAATGTTTAAAATCGGTGTTTTTCCCTTTTAAGTGCTTCCGTTGCGTGTTAGCATTAGCCCAAAGTAACTATTCAACGCAAACGAAGTCGCGGGCAGAGGCTAGTATAGTATATATAGATATAGGCGCAGAACACAAATTTAGGTATCAGAGGGACGGAGATGAATAGAAAGGGGAACAGGCTCGCCCGCGATCGCCCCCACGCTATTTTTACTTCCCATAGTTGGATTTGTATGGAAAAGCTAGTGTATTTTTCGTTATAAATACGCTCTGTAGATGGCACTGTAATGTAAAACTCATGTTTAGTTTTCTTTTTTAAAAATAAAACTTCTTAGATATTCTGATCGGTAACTTTTTCTGTGATAAAAGTGGTGATGGTAAACACCGTGTCGAGTAGTGTTCAAACCGCCGCTTCTAGTTTAACCACCGAAGTTATGTAACGCGGTCAGTACTTGGATGGTTGTCTGCTTAGGAATACTGCGTAACGTTGGCATTTAGCTTGTGTTTTTTAAATTAAAATGTTTCCCTGTAATATAGATGTTTCACTTCTATCGTGTGTCTTTACGACTCACCCGGTTTTTTTTTAATGTCTGCTGTCTTATGCACGTATGCGTATTATTTATGTTACAGAAATGACACAAAGTATGTCATCTACGAATGTCATCATTAGGATTTGGTGTCACACGTTACATCCAAATGAGGACAGCAATGTCCCACAAGACACTGTGATTCAAACATGGGGTGTATATTTTAGTGGTATGCGTTACATCGGAGCGAATCTTGCTTCGAATTTCACGTCGGACTGCTTCAAAACGAACACCCTTGTATTTCAAATGCACGGAGGCTACTTCTGCTCGTATAAAAGTCTCAAACTAGACGTTATACCGCACGAAAACGAACTAGATCCAAGTTCGTTGTCCTCCGATTCTTCTGGACGCACGAACTTATCGAAGATCACTTTAGAATCTAAATTAATAATGACCCAAAAACTTCTAGAAGGCAGGTCGATATCACCGAACAGACATACAAAGGCTGATAAAGAATACTCTAAAAGTCATAGCCCCGTTGACAGGGGTTCCCAAAAGAATTTTCCAAGTTTACGACAATCTAGTAGTATAAATATTGGTCACAGTCATAGAGATTTAAGATTTGAAAATAGCATAGAAAGGTCTAACGATTCTAGGGAATGTCAAATTTACGAACATTCACCGGAAAATTTGTACGTCAAAGAATTTACTGATGTGAACTGTGATAATGTATACAAAACTGGTTCCAATGATGAGTTGTCTGGTAGCAAAATAGATCTAAGCGAGACAGCAGAGAGCTACGACTTGAGAAACGAAACAGACGGCGTACCTAAATATAGGTATATGGCTATGAATTTTTTGAAATCGGAAATAAGACCGAGCTATAATGCAACGAAGCTCCAAAAATTACACATTTTACAATACTCAATAAAAAAAAGGCAGGATGCGGTGCAGGAGATAAAGGAGAAAATTTATAAGAAGTCAGCTTTAACGGATGCTTGGTCAGAGCCGGAAGTATGGGATGGCAAAGTGAAAGCCAAAAGCAGATCGCAAAGGAATCTGTTTTCCCCTGACAGCTCGAACAATCTTCAGGAGGATAAATCATCAGAAATGAACCTCAAAAATGGTAAGATAAAAGATGATAGAATAATGTCAAATGGACCAAGGCTGACTTTGAAATTAAACGATCTCTTAACTTTTAAGGTTAGTATTTCATCACATTTATATGTAGCACCTGGACAACCGAGCGTAGCTCGGTTCTTAAAAATATTTTTAAATTAAAATAAACAATTAGGTTAACTCTCAAAATTAGCGTTTTATGTAAAAAAATGATATCTCTTTTGCTGTCACTTGGATTCGAAATGGTGTTAGACGGATTTTCGAAGCAACCGATTTCCATCTGAGCTATTTTTGTTTTGACAGCGGTGGCGAAATTTACTTTTATATTCTAGCTATATTTTTTCATTGCCTGAAAACTCAGATAAAAAAAGTTTTCTATGAATGAAATCTAGCTAGAACGATTTATCGTACCCGAAACCAGGTACATACTAAGTTTCACGGAAATCGCTGACGCCGTTTCCGAGATCCTGAATATATAACAATATAAAAATATACAGGAATTTACAAAAAATATACATCTGATATTGCATAAGCATAATTTCACAAAAAAAAACTATTAATTTAAAATTCATTACTTCTTCTTGATAGAAATTTTTGATTAATTACAGACAAAACCATCTCCCTTCCAAAGGGCAGAACATGTGAGACTGACCAAGCAATTAGAAATATTAAGATTTAAGAGAATAATATTGTCAGACGAGAGAGATAGCAAGTTAGCAAATATAAGAAGACTGAAAGAGAGGCACACTAAGTTGTCTGAAGAAAATCAGGACGTTGGTAAGTTTTTATTTTAAGGTATTACTAGTTTCTTTGATCATAAATTTTAACTCGAGGTTTTCAAAACACTACTAACACTACTGCCGAAATACTATTTAAGTTCATTTTAGGTTAAGTAATTTTAATGAATTTCCCGCTTAATGTTAGAGTGTAAATCAGTGTATCCCGACGTGGTGCACACGCCCCATAGGGGAGCAATTTGATAGTTAGGAGGACAGTTTAAAAATCGACACGACTTTAAACCTTTCGCTTTGGGTTATTTAAATGCAATGCTAGATATCGGTGACAACATGAACTAAAAAGGTAGATTCTTAAAAAAATATGCTTTTAATAATTAATGGGTATAATTTCTTTTAACGTTACCAAAATATCAACAGAGCAATTAGAGTTGTCAAGTAAGTTTTTCATTATATGTTTCGATGTTTTAATAACAATTTCATAGTGATTTCTTCCTAAAACTTATCATTTATATTTCTTAAGGGAACAAATCAATTTGTAAAGGTTATAAAGTATGTTTGGGGGGGGGGGACATAAAAATTTTAGAAATGTTAACATGGGGCATCGCCAAAATAGTTTGGAAAACACTGGTCTAAATAAAGATAATGTGCTAAATAAATGTCTACACGTTCATGTTTCATGTGTTGACATATATTCATCCAATCTGGTTAAAACTTTCTACACTTGTTACTGACACAGTACCGTCGAAAATACTAGTCGACACTTATATGATTAAGTCTTTATCTACTATAATCGGAATGGAGAAATTTTGATATAAGCGTCCAGAATTTAATTTGTACATTTTAATAAGATGGTGACGCCCATATTAATAAAGATAATAAATTAAAAATTAATTCTTAAAAAGTGAAAAAACCACATCCTAAAGAATCAGAAAAGTATCATCATTTAGACATGGTTGAATGGGATTTTTCTTAAATATCGTGACTCCCAAGTCAAAAAAATCATCTTGGTAAACAACGCCTAATTGATATAATTGCCCCAGTCCGTTAGTGGTATCCGCTGCAAACTATGAACCCGTACCTAACGTTGCGCGTTATAAAAGACGTCCGCGACACATTTTTACCGACCCTCCTGATTCAATCACGTCAGCGAACGATCAGTACCAGCCTGTCCCTCGAAACAGAGCGTGTTCACGCCCACGCCCGCGTAACCACAGATCACCCCGCCGTGGTCTGGGGGTTAATTTCGCTCCCGCACACCCTATTAGACCTCCCACGGCAACGGCTCAAGCCTAAGTTCGATCCCTCGGTAGGGAACGCTTGAGCGCGTTGCTTGCGCGATACGGTGACACACAAATATACATCACCGCTACAACACTACACGATCACCCCCACACACGTGCACGCCTACACGCTTACACATGAAAGTGGAAGGGTTTACTTTTTTTCCCTTATCGAACTGAAAACTCTTTTTTTCCGATAATAAATATATGGAGGAGTTGTTGAGGCGTGTATGCTTGGTACACATATACGTTTCAACAACTCATACATATATGAATAGTTAGCTAGGTTAGCTAAGATAGGTCGCGATTTTGCATGCAACAGGCAACAGCCAAGCCGAGGTGTGCCGTGCACCCTTGAGCTGGTTGCCAAAATAAGATCGGCTGAGTGCCTTAAGCGCTCGCCTTAGTAGTCCGGTGAAGCTGTTAAGACCTTGCTGGGTCAATAGCGTAGTCATTTCGAAAAAAAAAGACATAATTGCCGCGATAGCCCATGACTTACTGGAGATTTCAAAGCTCGAGAAATCCACAGTTCTATATGTTCTCACTTGAGGTGGTACCACAAAATCATTTTTCTGATTTAGGATTTCTCACCGTGTTTTTCTTCACTGTCAGTCGGTATCGTTACCACTATTTTTTTTTCTCGAACTGACTACGCTATTGGCCTAGCAAGGTCTTAACAGCTTCACCGGACTACTTCGTTACCACTAGGTGGTAGAGCCACGCTGAAGCTATAACTGGTTTCAGCATGAATTGGTCCATCCGACCCACAGAAATAACCATGGGAAATAACAGTGCTTGTGCATTGTTGCATTTCGTTCGGTCAGTGAGATCGCCGGAGGCCCACTTCCCCCATCTCCTTTCCCCAACAACACAGACTGGCAACACACTTGCGATTCCTCTGGTGTTGCTGGTGTCTATGAACGGTGGTGATCACTTAACAACAGGTGAACCACCTGTTCTATTACCTCCTTAGATATATAAAAAAAGTTAATGTATGCGAATCTCGAAAAATTCTTTGGTGTATGTAAGGGTTGACAACAACGAATTGAATTTTTGTAGGCGGTAGAGCCACGTTGAAGCTATTACTGGTTTCAGCATGAATGGGTCGGCTCACTCGGGGTACTACCACTCGAGACACAGAAACACCGGACGTGATGTAACAGTGCTTGCATTGTTGCGTTTCGTTCGGTCAGTGAGAGTGCCAGACGCTCACTTCCCTTTCCCTTCCCCTCCCCCTCATCCATACACAGGCTGGAGACGTACTTGCAATTCTCCTGGTGTTGCTAGTGTTCATGGACGGTGGTGATCATTTAACAACAGGTGACCCACATGTTCGTTTGCCTCCTTTGTTCAGACCACTCGACCTCCAGCAGTACTGAACTAAGCTAATTCACCCGGTATTATGTTTGCCAAATTATGGTATTTCAGGGTTAGAGCTGATGGAAGACTATCATTCGTTGTCGCGTCGTACCGAGATCCTGAAAGAGACTCGTCAGTCCTGTGCAGCTCTCCGGGAGCTGGCTGCGAGGTCTCATGCAGCTTTATCAAACAGAAGATGCGAACTACTTAACCAGCTGCATCAGATCTTTTATATAGATCATCAGGTAAGTCAATTTTTTTTTTAATAGTCCCATACCGATATTGCATGTATTTGTTTTTAATAAAAAGTGTTTATTTATTTTGAAGTTGAATTAGCTGATGATACCCGTGGTTTCTAATGCTACGTCTATAATCGTAATCTATACTATATACTATACTACAATATTATAATAATAATTAAGAATATTATAAAGAGGTAAAGTTTGTGAGTTTGTGACGTTGTAGGGGGTAATCTCAGGAACTACTGGTTCGATCTGAAAAATTCTTACAGTGTTATATAGTTCATTTATCGAGGGTGGTTTTAGGCTATCACCATCACGCTAAGACCAATAGGAACGGAGCACAGATAAAAATGTGTTAGAATCGGGTTTTTTTTTTCTTATGCGAGCTTCTGTTGCGTGTAGCGTTAGCCCAGAGAAACTATTACTATGCGGACGAAGCAGAGGTTAGTTATTTAATATTATAAAAAATATTATGTGCTCCAAACCGTTTGCCCCACTTCTCCAAAGCAAGAAATCTATCTAAATTTATTCCTTCACTTTTCCTTCACATTAAATTCGATGATCATAAAAGAACCATCCTAGTACGCCCTACGGCATATCTGTAATCTGTGAAAACCTGATTAATATTAATAATTTCAATATATAAATTATAAGACTTAAATAGTTTGTACTATTATTTTTTTTTTTTACTTCAAAAAGGTACACAATTATTCTATTATACAGGCTGAAAGTTTAGACAGTAGCAATATTTATGGAGGATACTCTACATTCGATTCTCGTCCTAAAATTAATAAAAAAAAAAAGGTGTTTAATATTAGACCTAATAAGAAAAATACAAAAATAATACGCAATCCTCTACGCGTCTATGTTCAAACACAGGGTCATTCACAGTCGGGTGAAGTGAAAGTGAACGTGGGAACGGCATTAACAAAACAAAAGGGTTTATTGACCGTTTTATTATCGAAGGTTATTAACTCCGGGTCGCTCCGTGTAGCTTTCGACACCGGTCATTTCACCTAGGCTTATTATAAATGTGTTTATACATTTGAAAGTCTTAGAACAAACTTTAACTTAAGTTCTCTTTGTTGTTTATTAGTATTCGTTTTGATATTATTATACATTAAATGTAACCATAAACTATGATTTTAGAATACTGTAAGCGACTAACTTAACATCTGGTATTGAGTTTTTACTTCTGTAAGCCGAACTTGTGGCTACCTCGATTTTTTTTTAAATTATTTTTGACACAATCACTAACAGAACGAGCAGTCATGGTCGATAATAGGAGTACAGTTACCAGTCTGTGGCGATGAGAATCCAAAGGCCAATAATCCTGTGAGGGACTCCGTTGCCGCCGGTTTCGTGGCCCAAGCGACCTGCCTCGCCGCAGCACTCCTCAACCAGCCGTTACGATACAAGATCACCCTACTCGGTTCAGCCACTAAGATACTGGACGTGACACCCGATCTACCGGACCCTAAGTGAGTTATTTATGTTCATATTTCAATCATATAATCATACTACAGACAGAAACACACACATGGAATAACAGTGCTTGCATTTTTTTTTTTCGAACTGACTACACTGTTGACCCAGAAAGGTCTTAACAGCTTCACCGGACTACCAGTGCTTGCATTGTTGCGTTTTGTTCGGTCAGTAAGAGCACCGGAGGCCATTCTCCCTTTCTCCCTTCGCCACCAACACAAGCTGGCAAAACACTTGCGACTCTTTTGGTGTTGCTAGTGTCTATGGACGGCGGTTATCACTTAACATCAGGTGACCCACCTGTTCGTTTGCCTCGTATGATATAAAAAAAACAATCGCTTTCGTCCAATGATATTATTATTCGACAGTGCCTTCTTAAAACTTGGCTAACTAACAAAAGTGATCTAGCCTGGAAAAAGTGAAGTGGAGGGGTTTTAGATCACACGACTTCTTTAGAACTACTGACTGAAATATATATGGGACATTTTACGGGAAATTTACAGTCAATATTTTTTTTATTTTGGTCAAAATATTTTTATTTCTTGCTTTCTGATCGAAAATAATCGACACGATTTTTTTTTTCAATGTTATACTCGAAAATTTTCTCTAGATATTATTTTTTTAAGTTTCGTACTCTGTAAAAACACTTTTCTTTTAAAGACTTACTTTAATGAGAGTTTCGAACATAAAGTGTTTTCCTTTACGCTTTAATTGTGTGTAATCGTTCAAGCTTTAAAAAAAACTATAGCACATTGTCCGTTTTTTTGATATAGTATATGTTTTGATCTGTTTATATTTGATTTAACAGCATACCGTTATTCGCTCGTGGTGGAGATCTGACACTGTTCCGTTATGCTTTATTTCTGTTGAATAAATGCATCGCTCAACTGCTCTGGGGTCGTGGACTACACGTTACTGATATAAGACCAACTCTTGCCAACCTCCAGAGATTACTCACCACGCCAACTAACTTGTGAGTACAATAAATATCGAAATTATAACCGCTTTAGCACAACTAGAACATTAAAATAAGAAATTTATAACCGTTATACAACCTGTGATATATCACGACCTGTTATATATCACAACCTGTTATATATCACGGTCTGTTATATATCACGACCTATTATGTATCACGACCAGTTATATTTTATACTGGCTATTTTTTTCGTTCGCGCGGAATTTGTGATAACGCTAACATGCAACGAAAGCTCTCAAAAGTATAAAAAAATCGAACCGTCACGGTACCCCTGGCAGATGTGAAACATCGAAATTGTTTATATGCCTAAAAGAACAGATTACGACAGGAATCAACTATGGTATAATGAAAAGATAAAGCATTACACAATTGTTCCATAAAGTAATGACTGTTTATTTATTTTATTACATAAATATTCATTTTTATTAAATACAACAATTTAACTAAGCGCAGGTGTGGTGTGTTTGGCGGCATTTATCAAAGGGCCCTATGTCATCGGCGCGTGCCGCATAACACTAGTAGAACAAGTGGCCTACAAGATAGGGTTGCAAACGTTTTTGTATATTTCGTTAATCGTGCAAAGTTCCTGTTTTGTGTCTCCACGCCAACAATCAAGTTTAATCGCCTTCGCCTATAGACGTTTCACATAAAAAAAAAAAAAACGATTTTGAAACATACTTCATCGGTGCTCCGCTCCTATTAGTCTTAGCGTGATGATATAGCCTATAGCCTTTCTCGATAAATAAGTTATCTAACACCGAAAGATTTTTTCAAATAGGACTAGTAGTTCCTGAGATCAATGCGTTCAATCAAGCCAAACAAATCCTCCAGCTTTATAATATTAGTCTAGATATAACGATAAACAATGGCACAGAGCTACAACGTTATTTTCGAGTTAATCGGCGTGAATACAACGTTATCTTTCAAGTATATCAGAAAAAAAAATCTAAATGAAATTGAATTTTACTAAAGACTTGTCATTTAGTTGTTCGAACGTGTCGCCATAATGTTTTATTTCTTATATCCACATAACTTTTCCCTCGCACAATAGATTTCCATAAATTATTCTCGTGATATTTCCACGCAAATAACTAATTTCAGACGTAACTAATGACTGTTATACCAGGTTATATGTTAGACACTCGCAGTATTCTAAGATATGACACTTCATGTTCACATTTTACACATAATATTATCAAAACAAATACTAATAAACAACAAAGAGAACCTACGTTAAAATTTGTTCTAAGACTCTCAAAAGTATGAGTACAAATTTAAATAAACCTAGGTTGAATGACCGGTGACAAAACCTGCGGGCGGCGTCCCAGAGTTTATAACCTTCGATAATAAAACGTACAATAAATCCTCTTGTTTGTTAAAACTTCTAAAAATTATCCTTTGTTAGTTGATTGGTTTCAATTTTTCATTTTTACTACACCCGACGGTCATTAACACTGTGCTTTAACGTAAACGGGTAGAGGATTGACTATATTTTTAGTATTTTCTAGATAATTTAAGTCAAATATTAAACATCTATTTTTTAATTGATTTAGAACTAGTATCGAGTACTGAGTATCCTGTAAAAATATTACTAACGAGTAACCAGTCACCCAGTATATATATATACATACATATAGATAGAGCTAAAGAAATTTTACTTCAATCGTGTGGTCTAAAGGATACTCTTTTTTTTTGACCAGGTCGGAAACATCCAGACTCTTAGGTACATACCGTTGGGTGATGGATAACCAGTGCCCTCGAACCCAGTCACTCCGCAGCCTCGTCGCATCCGACAGAGGAAAGTACAGGCCGTTCAACAGGTTCAAGGTATTTGTCTGTCCGTCTGTTTGTACCGTCCCTATATGATTTTTTTTCCAACTTACAACTGGCAAATTGTCGGTGAGTAAGGTACTGGCAGATTAATTTATATTGCTATGTGTATATGCCTCTGATGTGTTCCGCCGTACGCTTCGTTCATAAAGTGTAATTGTTTAAAGAATCATTAAATTAAAGTATTGGTGGTGGAACTCAATAGGCTATAATCGGGGAGTGTATAGTAAATTAAAAAAAAAAAGATCATGGGCTGTAAATGCTTTATATGTTTTTTTTTTTAATTAATTAATAATCACAGTTTTAACTTTGGAATCCGTTTGCAACGATTTCCAGTGTAATATTTTCACGGAAAATAGGCAGTCGATCAAAGTGAGAAAGAGATATAAGAAACACACATAATAGAACAGGACAACTGTAGGTATCCTCGAAAATACACGGTAACGGTAATGAGAATAAATTAAAAGAAAATATAGAAATGATTTCTTTCACTTCAAAAACTATCAGATGTGTCCTTTTTCCGGGTATATTATATCACAAATATCGGCAGATATAACCTTTTTCTTTGGACAATACGTGTCTCAAAAAAATCAAATGTACAAACTATCATTGTGTAATGATTAAATGAAATAAGATATTTCTTAATTTTTTTTTTTTTTAATTTCGGCAACCAATCTTCTAATAGATTATTATTGCCATAGTCGAGTAGGTAATGATATTACAAGTTTCTTGATATAATTTCAATGAACCAACAATATGGTGGCCGTCTTGTTAGAACTTTAAAAAAATTTAAACGAATTTTGTAGTATTAGCTCCGTAAACGTCGTTGATGTTGCGTGCCGCTTGTGCCGCATTGCTGCCACGACGGTACTCATATTCCATAATTACTCGAACTTTTAACGTATCCATGATGACAAAAAAGATTGAAATGTGATGAAAATGTTTTTTTTTTATACTACGTCGGTAGCAAACAAGCTTGCGGGCCGCCTGGTGTAAAGCGGTCACCGCAGCCTATGGACGCTTGTAACATCAGAAGTATCACATGCGCGTTGCCGACCCCTAAATAACCTATTTATTTTCCCCTTGAAGTACTCCATACTGTAGTCTCCAGGAAAAACTTCAGCAGAAAGCTCATTCCACAGTCAGGTCGTTCGTGGAAGGAAACCTCTCTGGAAGCGGACCGTCCGAGACCATTTCGGTTCCAATGTGTGACACTGTGTATGACGTAACACTAATCAATAAACAAATGACTACTTTTGAAAAAAGAATTCCATGTTTTTAAAATAAAATTAATTTGAAATTAGAATTCTTAGCCAAACAAAAATTATTTTGATTTGAAATGGCCAGTACTACTGAACGGCAATTTCATAGGTAAAGATAAATTAGCAATGAAAAATTGTAATAATAGGTCTTTACCTATTATTACAATTTTTCATTGCTAATTTATATTGTGAGTGTATAATTATTAAAGGTTTTCCTAAACATACATACTTTCAAACAATTATATTTTAATTAAAGATAAGTTACCTATATGATATTTTGACAAAACAATTGACACGATAACGCACACATACGTAAAGTAATATTGTAACTCCACACTATTTTGCATGAAATATGGAAGTAAGATGGCATATGCTCAACGTCTTTGGTGAAAAAGGAATAGTTATATGTTGCTTAGATACGGGTGGATTGACGGGACCACCGTCAAAATAACCTAACTAGCCAAGTTTTAACAAGGCGCTGTCGAAGCGCTTGTGACGTATCTATCTATCCATGCCCCCCCCCCCTCTTCCCCACTCTCCCCAAACACAAGCTGGCAACGCATTTTTGATTCCCCTGGTGTTGTTAATTTCTATGGACAGTGGCGATCACTTAACTTCAAGTGACCTACGTGTTTTGCATGTCGTTTATGAAAAAAAAAATCGATATTTTTTTTTTTTTTTTTATTGAAGCACGACAAAGTGACTGCACTATACCTGATGGTAAGCATAGTACAATCCAAAAACATCGGCAACCACCGAGAGATAGATCATCCATCGTCGGTCGCCGCTGTCATGCCGGCCATAATGACGAAAGTCGTCTAGTACTGGATATGCACAGGCTGATCCCGAAACGCGACGCGCAAAAGCGAGTCACTATGACGGGCTTTTTCGCCATGTACATGGTGGTTGCGACCCAGTCGGGCTGTAAAACCCTACCACCCCGCTATCGCCATTGCCTCGTTCGTTGATCAGCAGGGTGCACCACGTGCAGGTGAGGTTGGCTTGGGTGTCTCAAGTCTTAAGATGTTACTCGACACCCCTTACACCCCATATAGTTATAATGTGATTGCTCTCCAGGTGTCTTATTGTTTATTTAATAACAATATACAGGATTCAGTGGATGGTCAGCTTCCTCAGATGGCGATGAACTCGAGAAAACAACATCGACATTCTAGAAGCGTCGGTAGCTACAACGATGACCAGGTGAGCTTTTTTAACTTGTAAAAAACCATAAGATTTTTCTCAAATTCCCTTAGTCTTTCGTATTACTAAATATTTTTTCACAGCGATACACATTTTTGTGAGGGGTCTAATTGACCCAGTCCGTTAGTGGTATCCGCCGCAAACTATGAACTCGTACCTAACGCTGCGCGTTATAAAAAACATCCGCGACACATTTTTACCGACCCTCCTGAATCAATCACGTCAGCGAACGATCAGTACCAGCCTGTCCCTCGAAACAGAGCGTGTTCACGCCCACGCCCGCTTAACCACAGATCACGCCGCCATGGTCTGGGGGTTAATTTCGCTCCCGCACACTCGATTAGACTCCCACGGCAGCGGCTCAAGCCTAGGTTCGATCCCTCGGTAGGGAGCCCTTGAGTGCGTTGCTTGCGCGATACGGTGACACACGAATATACATCACCGCTACAACATTACACGATCACCCCCACACACGTGCACGCCTACACGCTTACACATGAAACTGGAAGGGTTTACTTTTTTCCCTTATCAAACTGAAAAACTCTCAATTTTCCGATAATAAATATATGGAGGAGTTGTTGAGGCGTGTATACTTGGTACACATATACGTTTCAACAACTCATACATATATGAATAGTTAGCTAGGTTAACTAAGATAGGTCGCGATTTTGCATGCAACAGCCAAGCCGAGGTGTGCCGAGCACCCTTGGGCTGGTTGCCAAAATAAAATCGGCTGAGTGCCTTAAGCGCTCACCTTAGTAGTCCGGTGAAGCTGTTAAGACATTGCTGGGTCAATAGCGATGTCATTTCGAAAAAAAAAGTCTAATTAGAGTAATGAATTTATAAAATTTATACTTATTTGAAAGTCATTTCAATAACCAATATATATTAAAAACCGTGTAGAATATGTTATTATATTAAAAAATTAGCCATCTATTGGCGACAACATTAAACATCGTTAGATAATAATATATTTTCAAAATTGCAGTACTAGATGCCGCCATTCGAGTCAGTAAATAAATACGCTAATTTCTCAATAGAAGGCGTATTTAATTATCTTCATTGCTTTTTGTTGTAATAAAAAAATGTGCCATCTTTTGGTGACAATATGAAACATCGTTAAATAAAAGTGTATTTATAAATATCAAAACTAGATGACGCCATTCGTGCCAGCAAATAAATATGCTCAATTCTCAATAGATGGCGTATTAAATTATCATTATTGGTTTGTATTGATATAATTTAAATAGTGTTCCATTTATTGATGACAATATGAAACATCGTTAAATAAAAGTGTATTTTAAAAATGTCAATACTAGATGACGCCATTCGAGTCAGTAAACAAATACGCTCAATTCTCAATAGATGGCGTATTAAACTATCATTATTGGTTTGTATTGTTATAATAAAAAAATGTGCTATCTATTGGTGACAATATAAAATATCGTTAAATAAAAGTGTATTTTAAAAATGACAATACTAGATGACGCCATTTGTGTCAGCAAATAAATACGCCCAATTCTCAATAGATGGCGTATTGAATTATCTTTATTGGTAAACTAAATACTATTAGATTTTCTCAGCAAACTTCATACCGACGGATCTTTGTAACGGTGTAACGCCGAATTTTAGTCTCAGTTAAACGTGTCAAAAATGTATATCTGCAATGAATTATAAGTTAGAAATCACAAAAATCCGAAATCAAAATATTAAAGAAATATATTGAGTAGAATATTGATACTTTCAAAAAAATCCTGCCTTTTGTAGCTCCACATACATTTTTCCTATTTCGAAATCAATAAAACCGTTTGCAGAGTATGCCAAAGAAACAGGGTAAAACTCATCGATGTTAATATAAAAAACATCGATAAAATTAATTGAGATTTATGTTCAATTAAAAATATTAGGTGTGTCTAATTTCAATATTCAATAAATTTACGCTTTTAACTGTCGATACGTCTGTTGCAGGAATTACCGGCACTAGACACATCAACGACATCGATAATGGGGAGTGAATCGAATATTTACAACATAAAACTCGATAACACCGAAATGACGCGCACTTTGAAATCGACCAATTCCGATTCCGCCATTCTGGCGCTCGCCGACGATCGTTCTGACGCGAACGACGCCATGTCTGACGCGAACGACGTCAGGTCTGACGCGAACGACGTCAGCGAAGTCAGCTACGTCATCGGCGATGACGCGAAACTCGTCAGGATATCGACGAACAACGGCGACGAGATCACGTACACTCCCTGTTTGGACGAGAACGTGAAACGCATATGCTCGGAGATATCGACGTTCTGTTCGGAAGCGAACGTTATCGATGTCCACAGGGGGTTTGATATCGCGAAACACATGGACAATAATATCGATATCGCTATTTATATGGAGGGGAGAAGTGGGGATATAGAGGATGTCGACGTTTGCGCGACATGTGAGATGAACAAAGATGGCGTTTGTGATATGGGATGCGTGAAAAACGTGATGACCGACGTGATTGTCATACCGAGTGCTGAAGCGATTTTGGATACCGATCATGGACCACAAAGTAGTTCAAATGTTGCGGACAGCGAAGATTCCTAGTGATCGTATATTGTAGAGGTTATTCTGGGTAGTGACCGCGTTTCAGTTGTCGGTAAATGAAATTCAGAGATAAATTCAACCATTCCAGGATTAAAATATGAGAATAATTGATGTCCTTCCTCTACCTTCCTCTTTCCAATCCCTTCGCTCCCCCTGCTTACCCTTGCCGTTCGTTTTCCCATACACAAACCTAACGCCAATGTAATTATTAATATATTGGAAAAATGAGATTAAAAGGTTTCCTTTCATACATAGACCAATAGCAAACCTAACGAAAATTGTATATATTTTCTATGTGCAGTAAAGCCGTAAAGCAGTTTGAAAATGAAACATAGTCCAGGATCGTTTTGAGTATATACTCATTTTTCTTTTACATTACCTTTTAGTTTTGAGTTAAAATTATACAGTATAGTATGTTGAGTATAAGATATACGTCTGTGAATGTTCTGAGAATATACCCAAGTTTGTTTTACTTTACATATGTTGGAGTTTTGAATCAAAATAACGCAGTACAGTAGCTTGAGTATAAGATATATGTATGTCAATGAATCTTTTGAGTATATACTCAAGTTTATTTTACATTACATACATTTG
>JACEII010000007.1:5740834-5780809 GCA_014332785.1 Antheraea mylitta | reverse complement strand
TTTAATTTTAATTATAATGTTACTAGCCGTGGAATACATACTTTGGGATAACGCTAATACACAACGGAAACTCTGACGAGGAAAAAAACCCCGATTTTTAAACATTCTTCATTGATGCTCCGCTCCTATTAATCTTAGCGAGATGATATAAAGCCTATAACCATCCTCGATAAATGAGCTATATAACACTGAAAGATTTTTTAAAATCAGACCGGTAGTTCCGGAGATTACCCCCTACAACGTTACAACGTCACAAACTTTACCTCTTTATAATATTAGCATAGATTAGGGTGACAATGACTGAGAATTTCAATAAAACTAAATAAATAGGAATATCTAACATCTCAAATGTCTCGTTTTACTCGATAAGACAATGATATCTAACAGCATCTACCTTTTAGAGGGTTTTCCGTAGTCGGGTTACAGTTTTGGTGTGAAACATCTATAGGTGGAGGGTAAACGTAATTGTTGGCGTGGCAACGCAAAACACGAACACTGCACTATTATCGAAATACTCAAAAACATTTGCAATCCTATCTTGTAGGCCACTTGTTCTACTAGTATTACTCGGCACGCGCCGAAGACCTAGCGCATTTGATAAATGTCGCCAAACACACCGCGCCAGCACCTAGTTGAATTTTAATATTTTATAAAAATAAATATTTATGTAATTAAAAAAATAAACAGTCATTACTTTATGGAACTAATTTCTATTTTAATCTGTTCTTCTACGCATATAACTTATACAAAACAATTTTGATGCTTCACATCTACCAAGCGCCCCGTGACGGCTCGATTTTTTTTAACCTTTTTGTTTTTATATATTTTTTAACTGAATTGCAACTAGGTACTAATGGTCCATAGATTTAATTCCAAAAATGATAAATTTGTATATAAATTTTTAACCCTCTTTTTACCACCTTAGAGGTTGAATTTCTAGAAACTTCTTGAAACTAGTATAAAAGGAAACCTGCATGCAGATTTACACGGCTCTAGTCCGAGTCTAGCTCCGAGTAGTTCCCGAGACTCTAGCGGTGTTATTACAAAAAAGCTAAATACTTGGTTTAGAAAATGTTTCGTACGAAATGCACCGCGCTCGCCCGAAGCAAGATCGCGTTATCCTTTTTTCGCAAGTGTAACTTAAACTAACCAAAACGAAACAAAAGAGCAAGACGGCGAACATTCACCAGAGATCTTTTTAAAGCGAGCGTTCAAAACGTGTTTAACTTTTTTGTAATAACACCGTAGTAGTTTCCGAGACTTCACGAGTGTAGGTTTAAGGGGTCACTTTCGAATGCACATTAATACTCACCTTAACCACTCTTTCTTCTCTCCCTGCTTATCCAAATCTGGTATGGACCTGTTAGTGCAGCTTTAGAGGCTCGTTCTAGTATAGAACTTACTGCAGTTCTAGATAGATCTAGGTCCTTGAACAGGCTATAGACATATTTTGCTGGTATACCTCTCCCTCCCACTTCTACGGCATATAGATTAACTCTAAGCCTTTTTTAGTCAACTCTTTGACTAAGTCGTGATACCTGTCCAGCTTTATCTCGTGTTCTTAAGGAATATTACTTTTCCACGGAACGGTAAGCTCGAAAAGTTCCACGCTTTTTGTATGTCCAGAATAGAGAAATATATCTGGTCGGGATGGGGCATCTTCTGGAATTTTGTAGTGCTTTTCATACGTGTCCTTTAAAATAATCCAATCAGGTGTTGCACTAAGGATTGAATAAAGTTTGTTCTTAGGAATTTTTCAGCCTTTTTTAATCTAAAATAAATTAAGAAATTTTCTATTCGATTCCCAGACGAGTATCGAAAATTATAATTTGGACGATATAATCCCATTAACTTTTTTTCATTAATTTAAATAACACATATTTAATACTCTGTTTCTTATATGAATATTTACTTATATGCATATACATACGTACTCGTAATAAACATCACAATTACAGAGTTATTATAACTAGTGGGCGCCCAGTGATCGACGTTTGACCATAGTTCATGGATTTTTTAAAGTTTGAACTTTATTAGGGTTATTTTGTCAAAGGGTATACTATAATCAAAGGTTTTCATCATGGCTACTTAGTTATTTGCCATTTTCAATAATTTTTAATTATATAAGCATAAACGAAATCTATGTGTAAATGAAAATTGAAATTATAACTATGCAAAAAAAAAAGAAATTTATCGCAACATATGACACAATTTTCAGTTAATTTTACACGACACCATGGGTGGGTGGTATTTCTTGGTGATATTGAATTAAATGCAGTCTATTCATCATAAAAAATAGTGATTGTTATGCCCAGTATCATCTTAAAGTAATCGATACACAGTACAATCAAATGATGAATCCAAAACAGACGTTTTTAGTACTACCATTAACAAAAAGAAATTCATTTTGTTGTTACAGCAAGTTGAACTGTCACCTAAAAATTTTGACATCCAATAAAACCAAGGAGAATTAATTAATAATTATTTCAGTGGTTCCATAAATCTATTGAAGATAAATTGTTTATCAATTAATTATAAATGTATATATGTATTATGAATTTACATATTATATTATTATAAAATTAACCTACAACTTGACCAATTGATTTCAAATATCCATAAGGCATGCAGCGTCATTCATGTTAAAATTATTATATTATTGTAAAATTAACCTGTAATTTGACCAGTTAAATTCAAAGAGCATGTAAGATATGAAACGTAAGTCGTGTTATAAATATTACAATAATCGTTATATGTTATAATATCATTGTTGAATGTAGGATGAAAAGGGTTTATTAGAACAGAAGAGCAAAAAAATACATACAGTCGAGCATAGCAACCTCCTTCACAACCTTTTTAGAAGTTCGTAATTATTGACGGCTGTCTTTTTTATTTACATATGTGTATATGTTGTGTAAAACTCAAAGTAGTGTGAGTAGTGCATATTTTAATTAATTTAATGTACTTCTAATGCATTTTATATAAAATAAACAGCTTTATGCACTTCTCCGCTATATAAACTTTAACTATGCCAATTTCAAGTTCACCCGTTCACGGGAAATCGGTTAAAAAGGGGTAAAAAAAATTTGCTCGTTTTCTTAAAACGGATCCTCAATAAGAGTAATTGCTAATGCCTGCTACACATATATCTGTATCTCCCTTTTTAAATATCGCTTTATTTATTTAAGGAAAGTTAGTGACCAAGACCACACATAAATCGACACTATATATCTATCTATATCTAATACCTTTAAAGGACCAATTCTTGTATATTTTTATATTTGTATATATTCAGGATGTCGGAAACGGCGTCATCTATTTCCGTGAAACTTCGTATGTAGGTAGTTTCGGAGACGATAAATCGCTTTAGGTAGATTTTACTTACAGAAAACTTTTTTGTTCGAGTTTTCAGGGAATGAAAAAATATAGCTAGAATATAAAAATAAATTTCGCCGCCGCTGTCAAAACACAAAATACCTCAGATGGAAATCGGCTGCTTAGAAAATCCATCTCCCCAGTTCGAATCCGAGTGATAGTTTAAAGAGATTCTTTTTTTTTTTGTAGAAAAAATGTTAATTTTGTATAGCAAACCCAACAGTTTATTTTAATGTTTTTTAAAGAACCGAGCTAAGCTCGGTCGTCCAGGTACTGAACTATGTATAAGCAAATTGGCTTTAAAAAGCTGCCACGGCATGCACTATGTGGTAGATCGATGTGGTTTTTGTAGGTGGTTGAGCCACGCTGTATTACTGGCTTCAGCATGAATGGGTCGGCTCGTCCGGGTTAGTACCACCCTTTCACAGGAAACCGACGTGAAGTAACAGTGCTTGTATTGCTGCATTTCGTTCGGCCAATGAGAGGGTCGGAGGCCCATCTATCCTCACTTTCCCCTCTCCTCCCCCCTCGCCCCTCTCCAATACAGGCTGTCTACGCACTTGCGACTCCCCTGGTGTTGCAAATGTCTATGGACGGTGGTGATCACATCAGGTGACCCACCTGTTAGTTTGCCTCCTACGATATAAAAAAAGGCAAACCAAAATCAAAACACTATAAAGACAGATACCATATAAACTAAAATAATAACAAATAATCCTAAATAGCTAATACAAAAAAATTTCGTGCAATGAAAATATTAAGTATCTATACTAATATATAATCTATACTTCTATTCTATACTAATATGTAAAGCTGAAGAGTCTGTTTGTTTGTATGGTTGAAAGCTCTAATGTCAAAAACTAGCCCTCCAATTTGATAATTTTTTTCAGTGTTAGATAGCTAACTCATTTATCGAGTAAGCCTTTAAGCTGCATATCATCGCGTTAAAACCAACAGCAGTGGAATAACCAATGAAGAATGTTTCGAAATCGGGCTATTTTTTCCTTTTGAAAGCTTCCGCTGCGTGTTAGCTTTAGAATTATTTACGTTGCCATAATAACGTTTATTTTGTGTTCCTATTCAAAAAGTTTATTCTACGTTAGTATTGTTTCCAATCTTTGATTATACGTGGTAGGTTTATATCGCGAACATTTCCAAAGTTTATTTTGTGTTGCTATTCAAAAAGTTTAGTAGTAACAATATTCGTCCTATAAGACATGCGAAGGAATTAATCCAAACTGCCAATTCTAAAGTTGTCAATATAGGTAATTTTATGTATTATTTAGGCAGTTTTTTTCTATGTCCAAGTTAACGTAAAGACATAAGCGCCAAATCTTCTATATATTATTTCGTAAATTTTTATCTTCTTAATTTTCAAGATCCCAGAATTCATGCTCCGTGGTATTATTTTTCATTCATTTCACTTATGCACAATGAACGAACCATATTACATAAAACACCACCAATTTTACACAATATACAATCAAGTAACAGAAGATTATGAATAAAATATAAAATCCACTACATGGCAGACTGAAATCCCGCCAAAAACTCCTCAAAAAGTTTCTTCTACGTTAGTTTTGTTGTTTTTTTAACCAAATTTTTCACTTTCGCATAAGGATGTCTAAAATTTTATTTCATACAAACCTTGTTCTGACAATTACAATAAAAAAGAATTAACTATAAATAAATTCATCCGTTCTGAAATGACGCGCTTTAGTAGATACATTCTACAGTAGATTTTTATTTGTAGAGATTTATATATATTTAAATTGTATTATCTGAAACCACTTTTGTTAACATCCTACCTACCATAAAAGCAGTCTACATGCCTTAATATTTCAGTCAAATTTATAATTTAGAATTATATAGGTCGAATATATCGAATCTTTACAGTACAAAATGCAAAAATATAATCTAGATCTTCTGCTTATCATCACTTTAATTATAAAGGTATAAAATAATTATAATTTATACATGAAAGTTTTCCGCGAGTGTTTTTTTTTAAATATCGTAATAAAATGGTTTTGTATATGACATCATTAATTCGAAGACCGTGTATCGGTTTTTTTTTCTTTTAAATTCCATATTTATATATATCAGTGGGTTGCCCGGTGGTAGAAATTCGACCGTAATTCATTTTTTTTTAGTTATTGGGGTTATTATGTCAGAAACCATATCTTTTTTTAATGAATGCATATTACATAACATCACAGTCAGAAAAAACCCAAGATGCACTGTGAACGTCTCAAACCCGCCCGCATAAAATAAGTGCATAATTGAGAATTCCGAGCTCATTTCCAATAGTCCCACTCGCGTTTTTGGAATTGTTGTACACTGCTTTGTAAAAACAACTTTAAACAATTCGTATAGGGTTGAATTTGCAAAAACATAAGTTAGTATTACTGCAAGGCTATATCGTTGAGTTTTTGGCCGTAGTACGATGAAGCTGTTAAGGCCTTGCTAGGTCAATAGCGTAGTCAGTTCGAGGAAAAAATAGTGAGTTTTTCGCGGACCGTTTTGAGCGTTGCTTTTATTTCGAGACTGTGCATTTTGGGTTTTTATATATAAACGAATAGTTTTTTAAGCATTTCCAATATAGTTAAAAGTTTATTTCCTTTTAACCGCCCTGATATTTTTTAAGCTGAAAATAATAGAGAACCTTATAATCTAAGATTTTACAACTAAACTTTTAAAAAATCATGAACGACTTATCAATCAAAATATTTCATGTCACGAAAACCGACATCCTGTAGTTAGCTATAGTCAATATTTTGTTTCTTTGTATTTGTTGTTTGTATTTCTTTGTATTAAAACTTTCAATGTATACCATGTCAATGTAGCTGTAAGCTGTCCTTAGCTCATGTATCAGGCAACATCCCAAGCCGAGGTGTGCCGTGCACCCTTGAGCTAGTTAACAGATAAAATCGGCTGAGTGCCTTAAGCGCTCGCTTTAGTAGGCCGGTAAAGCTGTTAAAACCTTGCTAGGTCAATAACGTATTCATTTCGAAAAAAAAAATTAAAATATGTAAGCTTCAATTATGACTGGGACTTTTTAATACAGACTAAGACTGTTTTCAGAACTGGGTTAAAGTAATAGCAAATACAAATTGTTTTGTTATTTTTTTTTTAGTTGTCAACCAAGTACTAATGAACTCGAAGCAAAGTTATGCTGATTATTATTATATACAAGGGGTATTCAAACCCGAAGGAATCTTCGTTCTCCAGATCTCCTGTGAAAATGGAGGAGAATATGGACACCGAACCAAAGGTGCTACGAGACTCTAATGATATGATACAAATGGATAAAATCCTCTAAAACCAACAAACAACGATATCGATAATAAGGACGCGATGGAAACGACAATCTTCGTTTCTTATGTCCGAATTACCGTTTACACTAGAAGAAATACAAATAAAAAATTCAACTATCTATGTATGTGACGGGGTTGGTTAAATATGTGTTGTTTTCAGGTTTATTGTGAATAAAATTAGCTTGTATTGGTAATAATAAACTATTTAACTGTACTGGGTCTTTCTCTCTACCTCGGTAAATGCCTATAACATGCTACCAATGTCTTGAAAACAACAGCATTCCTATATATTGTTTTAATTTACTATAATAACAAAATGAGCAAGGAACGTGGGATAAAGATTAGTAAAATTAAAGGTTACATTTTAATCTAAACTCATTTTCCCGTCCATCAATTTAGCAAGATAAGGTTCTTTCTCTACGAGAAATTTGAAAATGTCTTTTGTGTGTAACTAAATTAACATACTTTTTTTATATCATACGGCAACGAACAGGCGGGTCACCTGATGTTAAGTGATCACTACGACGATAGACAACAGCAACACCAGAGGAGTTGCAAGTGCGTTACCAGCCTATATTGTGTGGGAAAGGGAGGGAGAGAAGAGAGAGGGTCTAGGTGGGCCTCCGGCGCTCCCACTGACCGAGCAAAACGTGACAATGCAAGCACTGTTACTTCACGTCGGTTTTCTGTGAGTGGGTGGTATTACCCCTGGCAAGCCGTCCCATCATGCTGAAACCAATTATAGCATCAGCGTGACTCTACCACTCTCAACGTGTGTATATATAAAGTTGTTTTTTTATCTTCATTTTTGACAACCTATCTATTAGATTATTACTGCCATTGTCACGTAGTTAATAATATTACAAGCGTTGTGGGATTATTTCAATATTCTAACAAGATGGTGGCTCCCTTTTTAGAACCTTCCAGGGTGTTTTCGTGGCATGTCAGAATTTCATAATCCGTGGTATTATTTTCCATTCACTTGTACACAGTAAACTAACTATATTACGTAGAGCACCACCAAATTTAAAGAAAATAAAGAGTCAAATAACACAAGATTATGAATAAAATATAAAATCCACTACATGACAGACTAAAATCCCGCCAAAAACTCTCTAAAGTTGTTTTGTTTGTAATAACAATAAAGGACTAATGATTTCTTCTTATCGAATAGACAAACGTCCAAATGGCCAGTTAAGTTTAACGGAGATTTATCGTATGATCGTTTGTTCAGAAATCAAATTTAATAAGTTCTTGAACCGATAACGCTATTGAACAGTGGTAGGCCACACTGAAGCTATTACTGGTTTCAGCAGGTACTCACCGGACACGGTTATTTCGGGTGATACCTGCACCGGATCGCTCGCAGGGAGCCAACCGCCGTCTGTCACAATTCGGCCATGCTCGGCAGCGAACAGGCATGGCGAGCAGTGGCCTCCTTTTGCGAGGAGGTCATCTCGCAAAAAGAAGCGGCGGAGAGGATCCGCGAGGTAGATTCTCTAAGTGTCCGACTCCGCCAACAAAGGAGTGGCAGGAGGAGGTGGCGCTTTGCCCAACTTCTCTTGCCACCGTAGCCGCACCTGAGGGGATGGGCCGGGGGGCTCATCTCCTCATTGCGCAGGTCCGACGGACGAGGGGAGGCAGCTGGTGTGTATCCAGTCTGCTTCTCTATAGGTAGGAGCCCAGCGGTCTTCTTTCGCCGAGCGGACCGTTGGGGCGGCTCTACAAGGTGATTAATAAGCTCAATCCCTTGCCGCCCCAACAAAAACAGTCTGTCGATACTCCGTGGGGTTTTAGTCCATGTGAGTCGGACATAATCCACCCTTTCCCCCGGGAGGGTATATACATAAACGGTGGCTAAGAAACGGTTGGGGGAACCTCTAGCTCCCAGAGAAATAGAGGAAAGGAGAAGAACCAAGAGAGAGAAGATGGTGGAAAGGTGGAGGCGGGACCTGGCGGTCGCACGTTACGGTCGATACACGATTAACGCCATCCGCCCGGTCCTGCCGAAATGGTACCATAAGGGATGGCACGGGTGCTTCGGTTGGTACCTGCACCAGATAGCACGCAGGGAGCCGACAGCCCTATGCAATCAGTGCGGCGTTGAACCAGACATCACGTAGGAGGACTGCGACTGCGTAGGAGGAGCAGCGCCGCACTCTGGCTGCGGCGGTAGGTGGTGATCTCTCGCTGCCGAGCGTCGTAAACGTATACTTGGCAGCTAGAATGTATGGAATATTATGGCCTTCTTCTACGAGGAGGTCGTCTCACGCCTCACAGTGGTCGTGTCCGCCAACAAAGAACAGGCAGGAGGAGATGGCAGTTTAACGGCTTCCTCCCACCGTAACCGGACCAGGGAAGATGGGTCGGGGGGCCCATCTTCGCATCGCACAGGTCCGGTGTACGGAGGAGATGGCGGATGCGTAGACGGCTGTCTCCTAACAAGACGGGGCCCAGCGGTGGCACTTTTGCTGCTGGGCCAACTGCTGGGGCGGCACGATGATAGAGATCTCGTGCCGCCCCAACCATAATGGAAGACGGACACCGTGGTGTTTTATTCCGTGCGAGTCGGACATAACGCGCCCTCTCCACCGGAAGGGTGGTGTATCAATTAGAGATTTCCCCTCGTAAAAAAAAAAGATAATGGTCGGCGCAGAGGGGGCTTGGCAAGCGGTCTTGAAATGTTGTGAAGGCATTATGTCCTGTAAAGAGGAAGCAGAGCGAGAAAGGTAGAGCGTTGCTGATGCTTTTCCAGCACGCCGTAGCTGATTTAGCTGAGGAAGGAGACGTGATGGCGGTAGGTACCATCAAATACCTCCTTGAAGAACAAACTCCTGGTAATAGACGCGAGGGCGTCCATTGCCAAGGAAAAAAGGACCCTTGACGAAGAAGCTTGCAATAACCGCAACTTCTGGATGAGACCAAGAAGAGTCTCGTCTTGCTACGAGAAGATGATCCCCGTATTACCATCAAAGGGTGATCTGAGCGCGTGACCAGAGCGTCGGAGTTTGCTTCCGTCACCCCAGTTCCCTTGTCCATATACATGCGCAAGGCGGTAATGGAGTTTTAACCAGTAGGAGTCTGGCATAACCCTCTCACTGTCTCCCGGCAGTGGGAGGTGTATCCAATGTAGTATTTCTCTACTTCAGATAGGTCGCGAATCACATGTACCAGACAACAGGCCAAGCCGAGGTGTGCCGTGCATCCTTGAGCTAGTTGTCAAATAAAAGCGGCTGAGTGCCTTATGCGCTCGCCTCAGGGAGCATTTTCCTCGAGGAAAAAAATGCTACCGTGTGTCTGTGATGAATAGCTAGCTTAGTTTAGTTTACACGGATTCACGAAGTACTATCCCAAGCTGCAGCCCAACCCGAGAAAAGGCCACTCTGGTACCCCTGAACTTGATGCCAAGCGGCTAAGTGCCTCGAACGCTCGCCTTAGTACGATGCAGTTATGAAAGCCAGTCATGCCAATAGCGTAGTCAATTCGAAAAACACTTCATTTATATTATACTAGCCCCTGCCTTCGACTTCGTTCGCATAGACTAGTTACTTTGGGCTAGTACTAATACGCAACGGAAAAAAACCCTGATTTTGAAACATTGTTCAATGGTGCTCCGCTCCTATTGGTTTTAGCGGGATGATATATAGCCTATAACCGTCCTTGATATATGAGCTATATAACACTGAAAGAATTTTTCAAATCGGACCGGTAGTTACTGAGATTACCCCCTACGATCTCACAACGTCACAAACTTAAAAACTTTACCTCTTTATAATATTAGTAACCTATAACCATCCTCGATAAATGAGCTATATAACACAAAGAATTTTTCAAATCGGACCAGTAGTTACTGAGATAACCCCCTACAATCTCACAACGTCACAAACTTACAAACTTTACCTCTTTATAATATTAGTAACCTATAACCATCCTCGATAAATGAGCTATATAACACAAAATGGAATTTTTCAAATCGGACCAGTTGTTACTGAGATTACCCCCTACAATCTCACAACGTCACAAACTTACAAACTTTACCTCTTTATAATATTAGTAACCTATAAACATCCTCGATAAATGAGCTATATAACACAGAAAGATTTTTTTAAATCGGACCAGTAGTTACTGAGATTACCCCCTACAATCTCACAACGTCACAAACTTAAAAAGTTTACCTCTTTATAATATTAGTAACCTATAACCATCCTCGATAAATGAGCTATATACCACAAAATGGAATTTTTCAAATCGGACCAGTAGTTACTGAATTTACCCCCTACAATCTCACAAACTCACAAACTTTACCTCTTTGTAATATTATAGTATATATAGTATAAATAAATAGATTACATTTTAATTTATATCATCTGAAATCACTTGTGTCAACATCATACGTACTATAAAAGCGGTGTACATATGTAATATATTTTATTCATATTATCATTGAAATATTCGATATTGAATACTTAGAATAAAAAATGCTAAAATATCATCTAGTTCTCCTGCTTATCGCCACTTTATCTATAAAGGTAATAAAGTATTGTTATATTTTTAGAATAATAATCGGTTTTAGTATTTTCTGTCTCTTTCCTTAGCTTTCATATCATTTATAGTAGCTGGACGACCGAGGCTAGCTCGGTTCTTTAAAAAACATTTTTAAATTAAAATAAATTGTTAGGTTTGCCTTATAAAATTAGCATTTTTATTAGAAAAAAATAAATAAATATATCTCTCTTATAATTATAATAATATATATTTTTTAAATAAAATGTTAGGTCTACCTTGCAAAATTATAATGTTTTCACCAAAAAAAATTAAAAAGATATCTCTTTTGCTTGTCACTCGGATTCAAACCGGGGTTAGACAATTTTCGAAGCAGCCGATTTCGATCTGAGCTATTTTTGTTTTGACAGCGCCGGTGAAATTTACCTTTATATTCTAGCTTTACTGTTTATATAAACTCTGATAAAAAAGTTTTCTAGAATGAAATCTAGCTAAATCGATTTATCGCCCAAAACCACTTACATACTAAGTTTCATGGATATCGCTGACGCCGCTTCCGAGATCCTGAATATATAACAACATAAAAATATACAAGAATTGCGCGTTTAGAGAGATTAAAGAGATTAAATTTGTAAATTCGTTAAATATTTCTAGTTTTGTAGAAATTTAATGTAATGTTGGAGTTCGCCGTGGTTCTCTATGCATAGTTAACATTTAAATTGAATTATAAAATTGTTATTATTAAGTATATTTACACATATTTGTGGTATCTCCTCAATTTTGAAACGTTTCGACACCCCTCGAAATAGCACTTCTGGTCAACTGTGACATTTTTTGATTACCCGTTCAAAAGATATCGAATAACAAATATTTCAGTCTTTTTGTTAAAAGCTTCAAAAAGAGAACTAATTTTATCTTTTATTTCATTTATTATTTTAACATGACATTTAAAGAAAAATATAAATCGAAAGTGTTTCAATATTTTTTCCAAAGATTTTTGAAATTCAAACTTTAAATCAAGTTTTAAAAATGAATGTTTCCTTCGACTCTTTTTAAAATAAAAATAGAGCGACCTCTAAATAGTTTTTAATCGAACTGGTTTTTGATATGTCTTTTAAAACGTAATATACTAACATATTTTTACAAGAGACTTAAAAAATAAATATTCATGTTTTTAGGCCAGCGTTTAACAACTGTTTAATTACAGTGTAATAAGTGGTTGACTTTGATGTATTTAGCATTTAGTAGTATCAACAGTTAATTTAATTAATGAATATGTTATTATTTCAGAGAATTAAACCAGATGTGCCTGTCGGTAAGTAGTAGTCATATAAATATTAATACGTTCCAGCAGCTAAACTTGAGGCCTAGTCCCTGTATGCATAGTACACCAGGTGAAAGGTTAGACACTCGCAGTATTCTACGATATGACACTTTATGGTCGCATTTCATGTATAAAATAATAATATTAAAATTCAAAAATACTTTACTCTACAATACATCATACAATAGCTTTTAGTGGATGCACAGAGAGGAGTCAATTCCAGACATCACTATCGTTCACATACTGATCCACTCTGATAATATCCTTTTGACACTGAAACCAGCTTGACGTGGCGCTTAAATTTACAATCCGGCAAATCGGTAACATGTTTTGAAACTTTATTATAAAACCTAACACTATTACCCAAAAAACAATTACTGGTTTTGCTAAGTCTGCAATATGGGATGACCAGTTTATTACAGTTTCTAGTATTTACATTATACCGGTCTTTTACTAAATTCAGTTTTTCAAAGTTTTTACGGACGTATATTAAATTATCAAGAATGTATTGGAAGGGTAGAGTTAAAATACCTTTTTTTTCGATATGACTACGCTATTGACCCAGCAAGGTCTTAACAGTTTCACCGGACTACTAAGACGAGCGCTTAAGGCACTCAGCCGATTTTATTATGGCAACCAGCTCAAGGGTGCACTGCACACCTCGGCTTGTTGTTGCCTGTTGCATGCAAAATCGCGACCTATCTTAGCTAACTTAGCTAACTATTCATATATGTGTGAGTTGTTGAAACGTATATGTGTACCAAGCATACACGCCTTAACAACTCCTTCATGTATTTATTATCGAAAAATTGAAAGTTTTTCAGTTCGATAAGGGAAAAAAGTAAACCCTTCTACTTTCATGTGTAAGCGTGTAGGCGTGCACATATGTGGGATGATCGTGTAATATTGTAGCAGTGATGTATATTTGTGTGTCACTGTATCGCGCAAGCAACGCGCTCAAGGGCTCCCTACCGAGGGATCGAACCTAGGCTTGAGCCGCTGCCGTGGGAGGCCTAATCGGGTTGTTAAACTACCGAAATCCTGGAACTTCGTTGTTAATGATTCGCGAGGTCCCATATTATATTACGCTATAGCTACTAGTGATAACTTTCATGCAGAAACAGAAGTACTGTTATTAATAGATATGTATATAGAAACTATATTAACGTGTCTAAAGCTACAGGCTAAGACTAATTTTTGTACAATAGTGCATAATATAGTAGCGAGAAGATGGGCTCGAATTATGACTCAATAATATCAAGCTTCATTACCTTCCAAAATGTGATTCAATAACAGTGCAATAACAAATAGTCTTGTTTATTTTTTAGGGGCCAACAAAGTACTAACGAACTTAAAGCAAAACTATGTTGATGTTAATGAAGAGTTCAAGAGCAAATCATACCCGAATAAATATTTATTCTCCAGATCGCCTATTGAGACGGAGGAAATTGTAGACAGCGAACCAAAGGACATCAACTCCAATCACATCGTACAATTTGATAAAATATTTTAGAATCAACAAAGAAGCAATATCAATAATAAGGACACAATGGAAATAGCTATCTTATGATATATATCTTATGATAATGATCGAACGTTTTAAACTAGAAGTAATACAATTTAAATATAAATAAAAGAATGTGGTATCGTGGGACACCGGGTAGGAACGAAGTACCTTCGGCTAATGTAGAACCGACACAATTTGCAAAAAAAAATCATGCTTAATTTTATGTAATCGTAATTCAAATTATCAATTAAAATAACAAAATATATCTCTATATTTTTGTTTGACAATATAAAATTACATAGAAATAATTACAAAAAAGGAGAAAGAGAAAGGTATTATACATTACTCGCTTGTGTATACGACTGTCGCGCCTGCGCACGTCTTTATTCCACGCACTTTTCGTTACGGTTTTACTATCACAATTTTTTCAGTTTGGTCGCGCAGCAAAATCGCTATCTCCTCCAAGGCTGCCGTAAGGAACTTCGTTCTAAAAATATACTACCTGTTAATTATTATAAAAATGTCATATAGGGGTTGTTTTCAGGTTTATTTTGAATACAATTAGCTTTTATTGGTAATAACAAAATAATAAACAATTTAAAACTATTGGGTCTTTCTCTTCATCTTGCCATACGACTATAACTTGGGCTCGACCTAATTACACCCGGTTTCTGAGGTACTTTAATTGTAGTTTATCTATTCAATTGTGTTATCGGTTCGATAACTTGTCAAATTGCGTTTCTAAACATACAATGATACGATAAATATCAGTAAAACTCAACGGGCCATTAGAAAGTTTATCTCATGGATAACTTAGTGGAGTCAATAACTATTGGTAATTTAACCGAATATCTCAGAAACCGTGCATTTGTGTATTAAAAATCG
The DNA here is from genome assembly GCA_014332785.1 of Antheraea mylitta. Lineage (NCBI taxonomy): Eukaryota > Metazoa > Arthropoda > Insecta > Lepidoptera > Saturniidae > Antheraea > Antheraea mylitta. The sequence goes on along the minus strand of JACEII010000007.1, from coordinate 5,765,901 downwards.
CAGCCATCCTTATTTGGTGTTCTTATTTACTAAAGTAACTAAGTCATGCGAGGTATATGGGGCACACTTTAGAAAATATATCAAAAATTACATTTTAATTTTAACTCCTATTCAAACAGTTCTTTAACATAACAAGATTAGTTTACCTGTCTGAAATTAGAAAATAGCTTTTATTATGTGTAATTGAATTAACACATTCGACAGTTCTTTTATATCTAAATAGCTGTTCCCGTGACTTTATCAGCGTGGAATAGTTATTTTGGGCTAACGCTAAAAACGCTAAAGTTCTCAAAAGGCAAAAAAAGAACTGATTTTGAAACATTCTTCATTAGTATTCTGCTCCTATTGTTCTTAGCGTGATAATATATAGTCTTCCTCGATAAATGAACTATCTAACATTTTTTTTTTTCTCTTTATTATGGGCTTTGTCGCGTACCGACTATGACGCCCCGTAAGAATATCACCCAAACATTAGATACTACTACAATCACATTTAAATCTTAAAAGCTAAACTTGCAATTTTGTACAGCCTTTTTGCACTCTGAGACAGAGGGTCTGACAGCACCGAATTACAAATGCCTACATCCATGGATCGGGTAACATTTAAAATATTCCTACACCCTTGGTATTGAACACATTCCATCAAAATGTGATGAATATCCTCAACCACCCCACACACTGTGCAGTTAGGTGATGCTCGTTTTTTTATAAGATATAGGAACTTATTTGATGGAATGTGTCCTGAGCGAAGTCGGAGGGCCATTATTAGGTTAGATCTAATTTTAGTTAGTAATTCTAGTTAGATCTTAGATCTAATAAATTTTGGTCTATCCATGGAACATCGAAATGAGGTTGCGGTTGAATGGTCTTGTACCAGATCCCTTTTCCTAGTGATCTCTTATCAAAATATAGTTACCACATATCTTTACAATAACATTTCACCTGAGACAAGTAGTCAGTATACATTGGAGTGATATGTAAAGGAATTCCGTCATATGCAGCTTGGTTTGCCAATGAATCAACTTGATCATTTCCAGGTAACTTAACATGAGATGGAATCCATTGGAATATAACTGTTTTCCCGGTACATTGGAATCTATAGATTGCTTTTAATACAGAATAGGCTATCGGAATACCTCGTATTGACGAGGTGCACCGAACCAAGTGTTGTAAAGCGCTTTTTGAATCAGTCAAAATTACAAACTTTTGACCTTGTAACGATTCAATGTACAATAAGGCTTCATTAATAGCTATTAGTTCTAAACACATTATTGATGTATTAAAGTCAACCTTCAGTTTTACATATTTGTCGGAAAAAGGATCTAAAAATGCGGCACCATAGCCATCACTACTTTTTGAACCATCAGTATAAATTTTATAAAAGTCGCCAAAATTATTATCTATATGCTCGATACATAAGCACTTCAATTGTGTAGGGTTATATTTATGTTTAGGTAAAGTTACTGATGGAATATTAGTTTTAATTATTTCAAATGCATTAATATTACTGAGCCATGTCTCAAGTGAAAACATATCCAGAACGTTTAAGTTATGAATAACATTGTTATGTAACAGGTTATGTGTAGTAATTAATAGTGGAACTCTTTTATTGGTCCAGTATCGAGACTGGATGTTAAGATTTAAATCTTCAAGTAATAACATAGTTTTGTTATTGGAAAAGGATTTTGATTTTAACCAAAATTTTCCAGCTAAATAGGCTCTGCGAACGTGTAGCGGAGGCAAACATAGCTGACTTTGCATGGCGTGAATTGGTGTGCTTCTCAAGAAGCATCCGATAACTCTCATGGCTTGATTTTGAACTCTTTCTAACTCGAGAAGGTTGGAGATACAGCTATTGTTATATAAAAAACTGGCATAGTCCATTCTACTTCGTATTAAAGAAATATACAATTTTCTTAAATGTCTAGGGTGGACGCCCCAGTTTGAACCAGCTTATACTTTTAATAAGTTAATAAATTTTGAAACCTTATTTGTAATTTCACTAATATGAACACCCCATCGTAAGCTATAATCCAAAGACATTCCTAAATATTTAACTGAATCTACGAACTGTAAGGGGCAATCATTAATAGTGAGTACAAAATCAAGTACAGTTTTCCTTTTCTTGAAAACACAAACATTGCTTTTTACAGGAGAAATTTCGAGACCCAAATGTATTAGCATTTCGTTAATGGAGCTTATAGCCATTTGTAATTCGATGGCTGCACGCTCGATATTTGTATCAGAAATATATAGAACAATATCATCTGCATACTGAGATATATCAACATTAGTAACATTTTTACATATATTATATGTTGCAATATTAAACAACAAAGGAGAGAGTGGATCGCCTTGAGCTAACCCTAAGCATGTTTTCCTGGATATGCAATACCCGTCACCAACAATACATAGTGATCTTTCTTTAAAAAAGTTCCATAAGTAAGAGCATACTTTTGAACTGACTTCTAATCTATCTAATATTTTAACAAGGCTTGTTATATTAATGTTATTATAAGCATTTTTAATATCTAGAAAACACCCCAAAGTAATCATATTTTTTATAAAAGCCTGTTTGTATTTTAGTTACTAATCTACTTAAGTTATCTAAACATGATCGTCCCTTCCTAAAACCAAGAGTGTTCTCAGAGAATATTTCTTTAGACTCAATATACCATTCTAATCTTTTATTTAATATGGAATGAAAAATTTTGCATAGACAAGATATTAGTGCTATAGGCCGGAAAGATGTAGAAGAAGGGTCTGTATTACGTTTAGGTACTGGCACTACTTTAATATTACGCCATTGAACGGGTACTACTCCTTCAGAGAGTATATTGTTGTATAAGGTTAGCAGAATTATTTTTCCTCTTTTAGGAAGATGTTTAATCATTAAAAACGATATTTCATCACATCCGGGAGTTGTGTCTTTAGATTTAATAGAACTTGTAAGTTCTTGAATGGTTATTTCGCATTCCAGAATTGGATTTTTAGATAAAAATATTGGACTAGGGGGGCATACAAAGTCTGGAGATAATTCACATAATAATTCCTCTGCAGTTACACGATTAACATAATGTTTAGCTACAGGATGTAACTATCTAACATTGAAAGAATTTTTCAAATCGAACCAGTAGTTCCCGAGATTAGCGCGTTCAACCAAACAAACAAACCCTCCTGCTTTACCACGTTCAACTAAACAAACAAACCCTCCTGCTTTACCACGTTCAACTAAACAAACAAACCCTCCTGCTTTACCACGTTCAACTAAACAAACAAACCCTCCTGCTTTACCACGTTCAACTAAACAAACAAACCCTCCAGCTTTACCACGTTCAACTAAACAAACAAACCCTCCTGCTTTAATGCGATCAACCAAACAAACAAACCCCCCTGCTTTAATGCGATCAACTAAACAAACAAACCCTCCTGCTTTATAACATTTGTATGGATAACAAAACCCCTTGTACCCATTTCTTCAATGTTTAATAGTTCTCTAATCTCATTTAGAAATGTTTTGTCGATAATTTTATGTCTATGGTATCGATTAACTTTTTAACAACAATTAATTGCTCAAATGAATTGAAGAGAATTGTCAAAGCCTAGAATTTCAGATTCGATAAGCGTTCTCTTTACGCCGCCGACTTCTATAAGACCTCATAAGTATTCAAGGTCTCTTGCGAATACATATATTTAATTAATGAAATATTAAATTGTGTTATCTGAAAATCACTTGTGTTAATATGAGCCGTAGTATAAACGCAAATATTCTTCTTTAATATTATAGTCAAATTATGAATTTAACCCTTAAAAGCATGATTTTTTATTTAATTATGAAATGAATATTTCAGTATAGTTTTTGAGTCACAGATAAAGGGAAAAATAATTAAAAATCTTGGTTTCCATTAAAAATATATTTTTGTAAAAAAATATATTGTAGCCATTTGGCTACACTATGCATCTAGGTAGGTGATGAAAAATCTTATTCATACATAAATAAACCTATGGATTTTATGATTCATAGGGTTATTTATGTATGAAATGCAGCAAAACAATTTCGTTCTTTGGTGTGGCAAAGGGCCACCTGACACTTGGTGCATTCCGTCCGTCAAAGTCAAAGTCACAAATTATCATAGAACCAACTTTTTCCACCTTCACAATGCTTATGTCAAATTACCCGCCAGTTTTATTTTCTGAAGACCCTCTTACACTTTTTTTTTCATTATGATATAAGCTATGATATAAAAATACGCTCTGAAACACTTGTCACAGCTGTCACTTTAAAATGACAAAAATTGGTTTGTAGACTTTTGGCAACAATATGCATTTAAGGGATAAAGCATAAGAATATCATCGAAACACACTTTTTAATTAATCGCTTTCTTTTAATTTTGAAGTAATCTCTTCTAATGTTGGAATCATTATTTGTTCTCTCTTTTTTTTAATATCATATAGGAGGCAAAAGAACAGGTGGGTCATCTGTTAATAAGCGATCACCGTCGTCCATAGATACTAGCAAGCCAAGAGGAGTCGCAAGTTCGTTGCCAGCCTGTGTTTGGGGGAAGGGAAAGAAAAGCAGAGGGTTTAGAGGAGAGGGGAAGGGAGCGGGGATGGGAGGGAAGATAGAGCTCCGACGCTCTCACTGATCGAACAAAACGCAACAATGCAAGCACTGTTACTTCACGTTGGTTTTCTATGAGAGGGTGATGCTACTGTATGTCTTTTAGACGTTTAGACCTGACATCAATCTGAAGATACTCCATGAAGGAGTGAAACACGTTTAGACGTAATGGTGATAAATCAATTCCAGGCGGAAATGCAAAGTAGCGTCGACTATAATATTTAATGATGGATTTCCGCAAAGTAACGCCTTCCTCAATCAAATATAATTGAAATTGGTTATTTAAAAAATGCATGAAACGTTACTAAGCGTAAAATATTAACAAACTTTATCAAATGCATATTAAGACTTATTAAGAATATAAAATACAAGAATTATTTTACTAATTTGCTATTCATTTCACGCTCGATAATATTACAAGTATCGATAATTGAATGTGATTATTACCGACCAATGATTCCCTATAAAAACTAGATGTAACATAAAATTATTAACCGTCTACCCTTGAGAAACATGAAGTTTATACTGTTGTGCCTCTATTTAGCTACGGTCTTGGCTTGTACACAGGTAAGTTTTTTTTTTAATTCCTTGCACATTCTTTTTATTATATTATATTTTGTAGGTGGTAGAGCTACGCTGAAGCTATTACTGGTTTCAGCATGAATGGATCGGCTCGCCCGGGGTAGTACCACCCTCTCATAGAAACACCGACGTGAAGTAATAGTGCTTGCAATGTTGCGTTTCGTTTGGTCAGTAAGAGAGACGGAGACCCACCAACCTCCACTTCCCCTTCCTCCCACCCTCTCCAACACAAGCTGGCAACGCACTTGCGACTCCCCTGGTGTTGCAAGTGTCTATGGACGGTGGTGATCACTTAACATCAGGTGACCTATCTGTTCATTTGCCTTCTACTTAAATGACGTATGTAGAATATTGGTACAGCAAAGAACAATATTTTTTTTATATCATAGGAGGCAAACAAACGGGCGGGTCACTTGATGTTAAATGATCACCGCCGTCCATAGACATTAGCAACCCTTTTTTTTAATAACCTGGGGAAATCCTTTATAGATACGCCACCCTCCCGGTGGAGAGAATGTAGGGGCAGCCAGGGATCGAGTATGCTCTCCATCCTGAAAAACTGCCACTGCGGGAACATTAGCAACCCTAGGGAAGTCGCAAACGTGTTGGCCGCCAGTGTTTGAAGGGGGGTAGAGAAGAAATGAGAGCAGAGAGAAAGCAGCGCTCTCACAGACCGAACGAAACGCATCAATTCAAGCACTGTTACTTCACGTCGATATTTCTGTGAGAGGGTGGTAGTACCTCGGTTGACCCATTCATGCTGAAACCAGTAATAGCTTCGGCGTGGCTCTACCACCTAGAGAACCGCGCTATAAATGCACCACACACGTCGAACGTTCGCCATCTTGCTCTTTTATCTCTGTTTGGTCAGGTTAGACTTGTTAGTGCGGCGTAGGTTGTCGTGGAGTTTTCCGGTTAGAGTCGCCGTTTTCAGCCCCACCCTCCGTGACTCGCACCAGGAGCTTTGACAGTCCATGAGAATTTTCTCTCCACGTAAAAAAAAATTAAACCTGCGAAAAAGGATAACACGAGCTTACCACGTAGCGGTCGACGAGCGCGGTGCATTTACTACGCAAATTTTTTTAAATCAAGTATCCAATACTTATTTAACTTTTTTTGTAACAACACCGGTGAAATTAAAATGTGAAGCCATACTGAAAATAAATCTTAATGAAATAACAAGCAATTTGATTTCACAGGCCAGTTATATGTACGAGTATATGAATCCGTATGGATTAAATCGTGCCTTTCATTCCGTCAACAACCTAAACATGAATCCTTATGGAGTTAATCGCGCATATAATTTATACGGTAATCAAGACCAGGTAAGTTTTAAACAGCATAATGTAATTGTATATTTTATATCAGCTTGTAAGAGACCCAGTATAGGCTCATAGGCCTCTTCCCGAAGGAAGGTATGAACGGCATTGTCATCACGACAACCCAAGAGGTATTAGCGGTTTCAAACTCTGTGAAATCCACAGTTCTATATTTCCTCACATACAGTAGTACTACAAGAACATTTCTCAGGTTCAGATTTCCGTACTATCAGGTTTCAGGAAAATCAGGGTTTTTCTTGCTCTTGAGAGCTTCCGCTGCGTGTTAAAGTTAGCCCAAAGTAACTACTCCACGCGAACGAAGTCGCGGGTAGAAGCTAGTATATTATACAAATCGCTTAAAGTTACCCTTTTTCATACAGGGTCTTTTAAACTGTAATTTGATAATACATTTCGGGTCATATTAATTGATATCAGAACAAGGTTCACTTGTCAGTTGGTGACTATATCCATTCGGAAACCATTGGGGGAGAGGCCTATGTTTTTTTTTCAAACTTTATTTTTGACAATCAATCTTTCAGATTATTACTGCCATTGTCACGTAGTCAATAATATCACAAGCGTCGTGCGATCATTTCAATATTAAGCGTCGTGTGAATCAATATTCTAACAAGATGGTGGATCCCTTGTTAGAACCTTTCAGGTAATTTTCGTGGCATTTCAGAATTCATGCTCCGTGGTATTATTTTTCACTCACTTCACTTATGCACAATAAACTAACTATATTACGTAAAACACCACCAAATTTACAAAATATAGAGTCAAATAACAGAAGATTATGAATAAAATATAAAATCCACTACATGACAGACTAAAATCCCGCCAACAACTCGGCCTATGGTTATATATTGAGTCTCTTACAATGTGATATGATGATAATAATAACAATTCGGTTTAACACACCGTTATTTACTTAAAATCTTGTTCTACAGTTACCGGTCGCGTATTCTTCAGGATATCGCCGCTGGTCTAATACCTGCAGAGTAAGAAACCGCAAATATATTTTTATCAAATTATTTATATTAATTCACTAAGTATTTAATTACGCTTGTTTTTAAATCTTATGTCAGTGTCATATACCCTGTGTTCTATACCTTATACCAGTGTCCTATGACCCTTATTCATATCCATTGAAGCTTGATTAAGACTGCTAGATAAACCTTTGAATTTAAATCTTCAGTATTCTGACAAAATGTTAGCAACTCTGTTTTTAACTAATGATCTTAACTTGATTTCTTAACTTGATTAACTAAAGAGCAAGGGAAGACCTAACGGAAGCGTTAGGGGAGGTCAGGGCCGTCCGAAGCTGGCTTAATACCGAGATGGACGAACCATTTCAGGAAATCCGGAAATCTAGAAACAAGGTTGTCCCAGGAGAGTCAACAGCCGCTTTTGGAGCCTACAAAAACCACAACTGACTATAAGTGGCAGCTAGTGGAGAAAGAGCTCCAGTCAATAAATAAAAATAACAAGCAGCTCTCTAACTAATTAGACACCCTGAGAAGATCAGTAGATATCCTAAAAACTGATCTCAAGACATACCATAGCAATATCCATGACCAAACTCTATCACCCGCAGGGCTCCCGGAAGTCAGTCTTGCCCAAATTCAGGACGGAGTGACGGCAGTGCGAGAATCCTAAAAAAACTCGATGTGTGGTTTATCTCTTCGTGTTATATATTTTTACAAAATATAGATATACATTCGTTATCAGTAAATGCACAGAGAGGGGCGTCATTTCCAAACGTCACAATCGTTCACATATTGATTCACCTTAAAAAATAGGCTTTAGACATAAAAACCCGCTTGACAAAGTTCTTGGATTATCCGGAATAATTGAAACTTTATCAGAATTTTTGTTTTTTAAACGCAATAAACAGAAACTATATTTTCCTAGCGAATTAAAAAAAAAAAACAATCATTTTCAGGGAAGGAAGAAGATACCTGGCTGTGATATTACGCGTTATTAAATGAACTTACGTGAAGAAATGCATAAAAAATAAAGAACATCACACATCCTGTTGGATTTCCATTTCTTGTAACACGAAACTAAAGTAATAAATAATTATAATATACTCTTGTATGAAATCATTTTCAACCAATAAATACCACAATGAGGCCTAATACTTCGCACATCCAAAGCAGTCCAGTAATTTTTTTTTATATCATAGGAGGCAAACGAACAGGCGGACCACCTGATATTAAGTGATCACCATCGTCCATAGATACTAGGGGAGTAGCAAGTGCGGGGGAGGTGTGGTTCCGGTGCTCTCACAGACCGAATAAAACGCAGCAATATGCAAGCACTAATACTTCAAACTGGTTTTCAGTCAAAGGGTGGTACTACTCCGGACGAGCCAACCTATTAATCTTGAAACCAGTAATAGCTTTAGCGTGACTCTACCACATACAAGCACGAAGGACTAATAGTACTATTCGACCCTTTTCTAATTTTTAAGAAAAACTATTAATTTTTACCGTTACCATTTAGCCCTTATGAAAAAGAAAGAGAGAGAAAGAAAAAGTCCTTGTAAATAAAGAAAATAATGTTATATGTATATGTACATGCAATTATCCAACAATGACAACCCCATTCATCTTCGTGCTGCAGTTCATCTTTTTTTTTTTTTTTATTGAAGCACGACAATGTGACTGTACTATGTCTGATGTTAAGCATAGTACAATCCAAAAACATCGGCAACCACCGATAGACAGATTATCCATCGCCGTTCGCCGCTGTCATGCCGGCTGTAATGACGAAAGTCACCCGGTACTGGATATGCACAGGCTGATCCCGAAACGCCACGTCACTATGACGGGCTTTTTCGCCATATACATGGTGGTTGCGACCCAGTCGGGCTGTAAGACCCTACGACCCCGCTATCGCCATTGCCTCGTTCGTTGATCAGCAGGGTGCACCACGTGCAGGTGAGGTTGACTTGGGTGTCTCAAGTCTTAAGATGTTACTCGACACCCCTTATACCCCAGTCTGGGTGATACTGCAGCGCTAACTTTCAATAAGGGCCCAAAGTAATGTACGGACTACTGTCAGTGCCTCCACAAAAGTGGTAGTGGTAGAGCCACGCTGGTGTTATTATTGGTTTCAGCCTAAATTGGTCGGATCGTCCGGGGTAGCACCACCCTCTCACAGATAACCGACGTGAAGTAACAGTGCTTACATTGTTGCCGGACACCTATCTCCCCTCCCCTCACCTCTTACTTCCGAGGGGGAGGGAGGGGGAGGCCCCTTTCTCTTCGTTTCCCCAAACACAGGTTGGCATCGCACTTGCGACTCCTCTGGGGTTGCTAGTGTCTATGGACGGCGGTGATCGCTTAACAACAGGTGACCCGCATTTTCGTTTTCCTCCTATATGACATAAAAAAAAGTATTTCAGGAAAAGTTTAATATCATGCACCATGAATATAGAAGGAAAGAAATACTTTACTGTTGGAACAAACATACAATTAAATTATAATACACAAATTAGTTAAACAGAAAAAGAATACATTTGAAAACTGAAAATAAATGTCCAACAAATGGCGAACCCATTCAGCAAAAATGTGCAGTACAGTAGTACTGCAGCGCTAATTTTCGATGGGAGCCTATATGATGATAAAAGGACGTTCAGTCGGTCATATTAATCTTAATACGAAATTACAACGAACAAAAAAAGAGTAACAATAACACGTCACGGATAATCTTTGCGTTTTATGGGAAAAAAAGTCTCTTAGATGTTGTCTCGTAATATAAATTATCACTATGTTAAGATTGGTTCAGTACTTTCCGAGTGATGCGTGTTCACAGGGACAGACAGACTGACAGACAAAGATTATTTTTGGCTTCTATATCGATAACATAGTCTACCCTGATTAAAATTTTCTAAAAATATTTAATGTACAGATTTCGATTTGTTATAGTTTTATTATAGACTAGCTGACCCGTGCAACTTCGTTTGCACCAAATTGGTTATCACGCGAAAAAATTGTTTCTTTTTTTTATCGTAGCACGGCAAAATGCCTGCACTATGCCTGATGGTAAGCACAGTACAATCCAAAAACAATAGCGACCACCGAGTGACACACTATCTATCGCTGGTCGCCACTATCATGCCGGCCTACAAAAAGCTGGATATGCACAGGCTGATCCCGAAACGCGACGCGCAGAAGCGAATCACTATTAGATTTTTTCGTCATGTACATGGTGGTTGTGACCCAGTCAGGCTGTAAAGCCCTACCACCCCGCAAATAAAACTGATATCCGATTGCAGCCACAACTACCGTTTCCAATTGTGAATCCAAACTATCCACGGATTCACTTAAACATATACCCAGATTACATGTATTCATTTTTTAAATAAACCTAGTACCCATTCGTAGCGTCATCTACCAGGATCAATTAAAATAAAAACTAACCTACATAAAACTGAATAAACATCCCTACCACTTTATCATAACTATCTTCGACTTGTATTAAAACCTTTTTATACTCCATTGTATTAAAGAAAAATATATGAACACCGTATCGAAGCGTCAAACATCCCACCGAAAACGTCAAATGTCACTTGCTCGAAACTATTGTCTAAGAGTTATAAACTGTTTCAAAAACGTATTTGAAATATATTTCCAATATATTTTTATAAATAATCTCTGTACCACTCACAACATAGTACCTATCACCTTCAAACCAAGCCAGTTTTATACATCAGGTTCAATCCCTCGGTAAGGATCCCTTGAGTGCGTTGCTTGCGCGATACGGTGACACACAAATATTCATCACTGCTACAACACTATACGATCACCCCCACACACGTGAAACACATGAAACACTGAATAATGATGAATGAAACATGTTACACATGAAAGTGGAAGGGATTACTTTTTTCCTTATCGAACTAAAAAACTCTCTATTTTCCGATAATAAATATATGCAGGAGTTGTTGAAGCGTGTATGCTTGGTATACATATACGTTTCAACAACTCATACATATATGAATAGTTAGCTAGATTTAACTAATCTAGGTCGATATCGATAGGTCGCGATTTTGCATGCAACAGGCAACAGCCAAGCCGAGGTGTGCCGTGTACCCTTGAACTGGTTGCCTAAATAAAATCGGCTGAGTGCCTTAAGCGCTCGTCTTAATAGTCCGGTAACTTATATACGTATATAAGTTATTGAAACATGCATGTGTACCAAGCATGCGTGCCTCAACAACTTCTATATGTATTTTGTGTAGGAAAAAATCTTCTAAACTATGTAAGATAGTATAACGAAAAATAAGGGCAGAACCCTTGTGTCACTGTATCGCGTGAGCAGCGTACTCAAGGGCTCCACGCCCAGGGAACAGATCTAGGCTTGAGCCGTTGCCGAGAAGGGCCTAATTTGGTGTACGGGAGCGAAATTTAGTCCCAGACCACGGCGGCCTGATCTGCGGTTATGCGGGCGTGGGTGAGAACACGCTCTGTTTGAAGAGACAGGCTGGTACTGATCGTTCGCTGACGTGATTGAATCAGGAGGGTCGGTAAAAATGTGTCGCGGTCGTCTTCTATACTGCGCAGCGTTGGGTACGGGTTCATCGTTCGCGGCGGATACCACTAACGGGCTGGGATGATTCACGGCTTTTTTGAAATAACTACCTGTAAGTGATTTTATATACGCTCAGACAGAAAGCATCTCCAGGTCCTGAGGAGATCCTTATTCCGGACGTACCATGGGGCACCGGTGATTTTACGTAGGGCTCAGTTCTGGAGAACCTGCAACTTTTGAATACGATTTTGCGCACGTGCAAAGACCGAACAACTGTACGTCATAATCGGACGGATGCAAGTTTTGTATAAAGTGAGTTTGTCTGGGGGATATTTTACTCTTATGACAAAGCAAATGATAGAAACGACCTAAGACCATACGGCTTTGTTTCGCACTCTTTCTGTATGTGAATCGAAATTTAAGTGTTTATCTAAAGTAACACCAAGATATTTCACCTCGCCGGCCCAAGGTATTTCGGCTTTGTATAGCCTGATGGTCGACGACGCATATATTTGAGATGGCGTCAATCCCAAGTCATACGTTTACGTTTATCGTTGTATATGGTGGTCAATAATGTTTAATAAAATGAAATTGGTTCTTTGCTATGAAAAAAAATAATTTATTTGAAATTTATTATTGGAACGAAGTTCCTTACGGCAGGCTTGGAGGAGATAGAGATTTTGCTGCGCGACCGAACTGAAAAAAATGTGATAGTAAAACTGTAACGAAAAGTGCATGGAATAAAACAGTTAAATGAGACGTGCGCAGGCGCGACAGTCGTATACATAAGCGAGTAGTGTATAATATCTTTTTCTTTCTCCTTTTTTGTAATTATTTCTATTTCTATGTAATTTTATGTTGTGAAACAAAAATAAAGAGACATATTTTGTTATTTTAATTGATAATTTGAATTACGATTACGAAAAAAATACGAATACGAAAAAAATGTTCCTAAACTTATTATTGATTAATCATAAATCAAAATGCCTATTAAAAATACAACGTTAACCCGCTACCAAGTGTCCTAAATTCTGTCTATTGATATATTGATAATTTCTGTAGGTGGTAGAGCCACGCTGAAGCTATTACTGGTTTCAGCATGAATGGGTCGGCTCGTTCGGGCTAATACTGCCAGAATACTTACAGAAAACCAACGTCAAATAACAGTGCTTGCATTGTAATGTTTCGTTCGGTCAGTGAGAGTGCCGGAGGTTCCCTTACACTCCCCCATATACAGGTTGGAAACGCACTTACAAATCCCCTGGTGTTGCTAGTGTCTATAGACGGTGGTGGTCACTAAACATCACGTGACCCACCTGTTCGTTTGCCTCTTATGATATAAAAAAAAAATATATTGATGTATTAAAGAACCAGGTATTCTAAAATTCTTGTTCTTTTAACGTTGCCGGCTCTTGTACTAAGGTGTCGCAAAAAAGTCTAGTTACGTTAACTGCAAATTTTTGTTTTTCGTTATTCTGGAGAACTCATTGCGTTTTATGGGATAAAGAGTATCCTGGATGTAGTCTTCTAATATTAGTTATCACCGTGTCAAATTTCGTTAAAATTGGTTCAGTACTTTCAGAGTAATTCGGGTTTATACTCTAGACTTTGATCCTTTATCCTGGAGAACCCTTTGCGTTTTATGAGACAAAAAGTATATTTGATGTAATCTCGTAATATTAGTTATCACTATGTCAAGTTTCATCAAGATTGGTTCAGTACTTTCAGAGTGATGCGTGTGCATAGGGACAGACAGACAGACAGACAGACAGACAGACAGACAGACAGACAGACAGACAGACAAAAATTGTAAAAAGATTATTTTTGGCTTCTATATCGATAACATAGTCTACCCTGATTAAAATTTTCAAAAAATATTTAATGTACAGATTTCGACTTGTTACAGTTTTATTATAGTATAGATATATTCAGGATCTCTTTTTTTTTTTTTCTCGAAATGACTACGCTATTGACCTAGCAAGGTCTTAACAGCTTCACCGGACTACCATTCAGGATCTCGAACACGGCGTCATCTAATCCCGTGAAACTTAGTATGTAGGTAGTTTCGGGGACGATAAATCGATTTAGCTAGATTTTATTCATAGAAAATTTTTCAAACTGACTTTTTAGGCAATGAAAAAATATAGCTAGAATAAAAACGTAAATTTCTCCGCCGCTGTTGAATAAAAATAGCTGGGATGGAAATTGGTTGCTTCATAATCCGTGTAACCCCAGTTCGAATCCGAGTAACTGCAGAAGAGATCTATTTTTTAATTTTTTTTTTTGTAAAAATATGTTAATTTTATGAGGCAAACCACAGTAAGTAAGTAGTAACAGTTTATTTTGATTTAAAAATGTTTTTTAAAGAACCGAGCTAGGCTCGGTCGCCCATGTACTTATTCATTCAAATGAAATTATAAAGGCTAAATCAAAACCATAGTCCATGTGTAGTTCGAAAGATGGGAAATATTTAGGGTAATTTTAAGCTAGTAGTGTAGTTGTGATAGAGCTGTTACTTTCAGCATGAATGGGTCGCCTCGTTCGGAATAGTACCACCCGAATCCCCGATCCACAGAAACACAGACGTGAAGTAACAGTGCTTGGATTGTTGCGTTTCGTTACGTCAGTAAGAGCGCCGGAGGCCCACCGCTCCTCGTCTTCCCCCTCTCCTCTTTCCTTCCTCCCCCCTCCTCTAACACAGACTTGCAACGCACTTGTGACTCTTCTGGTGTTGCTGGTGTCTATAAACGGTGGTGATCACCTAACATCAGATGACCCACCTATTCGTTTGCCCCCTATGATATAAAAACATGGATACGTAATTACCGAAGACTGCTTGTTCTTTTGTTCAAAATCAAAATACTCTTAATTCAATTTAGGCCCTGAAAAGGCACTCATGAACGTCAAAACTACCACCGGTTCGGAAACAACCCAGACATTGAGAAGAACCGGCAAGAAACTCGATCTGGTTTATCTTTTCATAATACATTTTTTAAATATAATTACAATATAGTAAAGATATAACTACATTGTTTTGGTGGATGCACAGAGAGAGGCCTTACTTCTAGACGTCATTATCGTTCACATATTGATCTACCCTGTAAAAGCCTTTATGTATTAAGACTCGCTTGACATAACACTTAAACTTATTATCTGACAAGTCGGTAATGTGTTTTGAGACATTTATTATAATATTTAGTATTGTTATTTAGTACGCGTGGGCGACTCCTGTTTCCCCCCTGTACCTATTCCCTCGTCAGCATACCGCTACAGGGCATTGTATCGTGTGCATCGCCATTTAACGCACGCATCGGAATGACTGTTATATGCTCAACTATATTAGCATAAGCGCCAAAGTATTTAGCCGTGAGAAATCGGAGAATGATCTGTCTTTGACAAACAGTTTATCCACCGCCGCAACGCTGAAACCAGCGATTGGATTCAGTATATATGCCAAGTAAGTGTGTATGTTCCTATTACCAAGCTCAATCGATTATATACCTTTGGATCCCGCGATTGAGTATATATCCTTTAATAACCTTGTTCTCACAATCAACAAAAATACATTCCACATCTCTCCGTATGATAAACCCGCATTAATAGAGGTGAAAGGAGTCAAGGCTGTGACCAAGTTTTGACGACTTATTCCCACCAGTTTGCGTCAAACACAACGCATTACCGATAAATGATAACAAAAAGAAATCAGTACAATCATTTATTATTAACCTTTAATTTTACATTACAGAGGTTGTCTATAGAAATTGTAGGTATAGTTTAAAGTTGTCAAGGTTAATATGACTGGCTTATGGTGTTGTGACCATCCGCACCTTGAATGTCGATATTATTTTTTCCAATTGAACGTAAACCGTCCATTACTAGATTCTGGAAATTATTATGAAAAAGTTTTTAGTATTGCTATGAAATCGTAAATTTTTATCTATAATATTTCTTTTGTCACATAATCATCTGCTTGTAAGAGCACAACAGTATCTAAGCCTCTTCTCAAAGGAAGGTATGTGCATATCACTGCGCCGGCCCACGAAGTAGATGGTTGAGCCATGCTGAAGCTATTATTGATTTCAGCATGAATTGGTTGGTTCGCCGAAGGTAGCACCACCCTCTCACAGAAAACCGACGTGAAGCAACAGTGCTTGCATTGTTGCGTTTTGTTCGGCTAGTGAGAGCGCCGGAGAACTACCTCACTTTCCCTCCCCTGTCCTCTCCTCTCTCCCCTTTCTCCATATCTCCCAAACACAGGCTGGCAACGCACTTGCGACATTCCTGATGTTACTAGTGTATATGGATAGCGGTGATCACTGAACATTAGGTGATCCGCCTCTTTGTTTACCTCCTATAATGTAAAAAAACGACGTACCTATTGGCGATTTCAACCATTGAGAAATGAACAATTTTATTTTTTTCCCCCATTCAATAGTACTTCTCAGGTTCAGGATTCCTCAACATGTTTTCCTTTACTGACGACCATAGTTTTTTTTTCAATTTAAATCAGCAAATGTATGCGAATTCCGAAAAACTCGTTGGGACTGCAAACCATCGAACTGATACTCTACTGATCAAATCACGAGAGTACCACGACTGCGTAGTATTTCAGTTTAATAATCTCATATACAGGAGTATCACTTACTGTATGATCTCCCAGATAATTAAAAAGAGTATATTAGTAAAGTCAATTGGTATTTTTACTTTTATATGAAAAAAATGTACCAAACGCCCCTGACTGAAGAAAGAAAATAAAGGTCCATATGCAAACGAGATTGATTCTCCGATGCAGTACATCCATTCATATCTCGAAGAAAATTCCGAAGAATGTCACTTTTCTCTGGACTAAGTAATGACAAAAATTGAAGTAGATTACCGTCCACATATAAAAACAGTAAAAGCACAACTGCTAAAAATAGTGGGTCAGATGTGGATTAGGCCTACTGGGTATACCACAATAAACAAAACATGCCGCCTTATGGTGGTGTGGAAATTACTATTTCTGCCGAAACGTGTAATGAACAACACTTTACGGCGCTCGTACACCAAAACTATTGGTTTTAGGAGAAAATAGGTTAGAATATAAATTGCAATAATTTTTCTCTAGTTTTATTTTGTATAGATATATTTTCTCTGTAGAATGCATCAGAAAGAAGTTATTATTATAAAAATGCTTTTATGCTCAATTTTTCCAATATGGTGGCACGAGCAGCAAAGAGGTGACTAAGTTGAAATTTGGAAGAGCATGTCAAAATCTATAAAACTGCCAATTTTCAAAACTCTCGGGAAACTTTCCAGGTAACCTCTATTTTTTCAACCAAATGACTGTACTAATATGCCTAGTAAATAAATAGTACCTGGGCGACCGAGCCTAGCTGGGTTCTTTAAAATAAATTATTAGGTTTGCCCTACAAAATTATCATTTTTCACAAAAATAAAAGATTATATAAACTCTGATTCGAACTGGGATTACACGGATTTTCGAAGCAACAAATTTCCATCTGAGCTATTTTTGTTTTGACAGCACCAGCTATATTTACATTGATATTCTAGCTATATTTTTTCATTGCCTGAAATCTCAGTTAATAAGTTTTCTATGAAGAATATCTACCAGGTCGATTTATCGTCCCCAAAACTACCTACTTAATAAGTTTAACGGAAATAAATGACGCCGTTTCCGAAATCCTGAATATATAAAAATATACAAGAATTACTCGTTTAAAAGTATTACATAGATTAGGTAGCCACTGCACCTATGCCTTACCCTGTCCATGGGTCCAAATAAGTGGACACGATTGTGTGTGTACGGTGACGAAAATCCACGAGAGAGCTGTTAAATAACAGATTTTTAAATATTTGCATGACAACATAAAGTATTGTCCTGATGGGCCTTCACAGCCTCACCGGACTAAGGTACATAAAACTCACCAGGTTTAGGTTATTGATGGAATTAATTCCGTGATGGTATCCATAAGGACTCATGGAACTCATATAAACGTGCTGCGAAATAAAATTATTAATTATTTTTACTGGACTTTTTCAGTTTATTACAAGTAACAAAAAATTAACAATATTAATTAGGTATAATCAAGAGAATGGTATATATAGCATACGTTATTTTTTAAATTAATATTCGGGTTATATTACATATATACTAGTAATAGTCTTTTAGTGGTTTGTTAAACTTTGAGGCCATTCCATGAAGTGTTTTATAGTTCTATTACAATTTTTTTTTTGATTCCATCATAATTTTGCAATTGTTTTAACTAACATCTATAGGCGGAGGGTAATCCTGTTTGTTGTCATGGCTACGCAAATCACGAACATTGTACTATTAACGAAATACTCAAAAACATTTGAGATCCTATTCATATCATATCATAAGATTCAAATTGTTTTGTAGACCATTCGTTCTACTTGTGTTACGCGGCACTCACCGACAACCTAACGCTTCTTGATAAATATGGCCAAACCTTAGAATAATAACGCGTTATTATTTTGAATTTTTGTTCTTAATTAAATGTACATTTATGTATTAAAATAGATAAACAGTTATTATGTTATGAAACTAATTTGTAATGCTTTATCTTTTCGTTATGTCATAGCTGATTCCTGCCATACTCTGTTCTTTTATGCATATAACTTATACAAAACAATTTCAATGTTTCACATCTGACAGGCGTTCCGTGACGGTTCAATTTTTTATAGCTTTTAGCTATTACTTTTTTCTTGGATTCCGTTGATATTTTGCAATTATTTTTTTTAACTAAAAGCTTATTTATTGCACTGCGAAATGGATAAGTATCAGCTATAATTTAAAGCGAATGTGCAAAGATACTATGTAAAAATTTTAGAAGTTACCTCTCCAAGAGCCATGTCCGCTGCTACGAAAAGGCACAACAGCATAATAGACTTCATGTTTCTAACCAGTAGAAGAGTAGTAATTTCGTATTGCGTCCGCAATTTATAGAGAATTATAGACCGTTAATAATCATAATAAGTTGTTATTACTTGTCGCATTACTGAGTGTGAAATTAATGTGAACTTTCTATTGTTGTTATTAACTATTAATTTGTACGAGATTACGCGTAAGGTACAGTGTTTTTCAAAGTGTTGGTCGCGAACCACTGGCCGGACCTGTGCAATGAAGGGATGAGCCTCCGACTGCATCCCCTCAGGTCCGGCTACGGTGGCGGGAGCAGTTGGGCAAAGCGTCGTCTCCTGTCCTCCGTTGACGGAGAGGACCCCTTAGAGGGTCTGCCTCGCGGGCCCTCTCCGCCGCCTCCTTCTGAGAGATGACCTCCACGCAAAAGGAAGCCACTGCTCGTCACACCTGTTCGCTGCCGAGCATGGCCAAAACCACACCCGGCAGCGGCAAATCACCTCCCACCGCCGCCACCAGAGTGCAGCGCTATTTCTCCCACGCAACACACTCGGAGATATTGTGCTGCGCGGTATCTACTTCGGCGCCGCACTCGTGACAGGCGGCGGTCGCCTCCCTGCATGCAATCTGGTGCAGGTACCACCCGAAACAGCTGTGTCCGGTCAGTACCTGCACCAGTCGGAACGTCAGGGAGCCCCACTTCCTCCCAATCCAGTTCTTCAGCGGTTCGAAACGGCGTCGACGGTATACGTCCCAAAACACGTGTCTACCAGGTCCTGGATCCACCTCTCAACGGCATCTTCCCTCAGACGCCGTCTCCTCTCCTCAGTTTCCCTGGGAGCCAGATGCTCCCCACTACGTTTTCTCGCCACCGTGAATTCGTACACGGCGGCGAGAACTCCAGCTTCCAGCTCCCAGAGAAGGGAGCCGGCGAGCGTGAAGGCCACCGTCGAGGACACCGTCCGGTACGCCCGGATTGCCCTCAGTGCCACCGTACGGCACGTTGGCGGCAACGAAGGCATCTGCCCAGACCGGTGCCCCGTAGATGGCCATCTCCCGCAAGACTCCAATGTAGAGTCGTCGGCACCCGGCACCCTTTTTTTTTTTTTTTTTATTAACGTGGGGAAATCCCTAACGGATACGCTACCCTCCCGGGGAGAGGGTAGGTTATGTCCGATTCGCACGGACTAAAACCCCACGGTGTACCGTCCGCCGCATTGGAGGGGCAGCCAGGGATCGAGCATGCTCACTGACCTGAAACTGCCCCTGCAAACCGGGTGCCCAATATTGGGGAGCAACCGGCCAATTGCCGACGCCACCCCAGCGATACGTGGTCCGAGCCCCTTAAAATGGGGCTCGATACGCCAGCGCCCGATGCTGAAGTTATTACTGGCTTCAGCATGAATGAGTCGGCTCGACTGGGGTATTACCACCCGACCCACAGAAACACCGACGTAAAGCGTAGTCCGGTGATACTGTTAAGATCTTGCTAGGTCAATAGTCAATAATTATTAGCATTAATACTGAATTTTTGGCGGGATCTGGGAATGCCATGTAGTGTTTTTTATATTTTATCCATAACCTTGTATTATTTGGCTCTATATTGTGTAATGTTGATGGTGTTTTACATAATATAGTTCTTTTATTGTACACAAGTGAAGTGGATCGAAAATAATACCAGGGAGCATGGATTCTCACTTGTCACGAAAACTCCATGGAAAGTTCTAACAAGACAGTCACCATCATTTAAATTATATCAAGAAACTTGTATCGTTAATCACTCGACAACGGCAGTAATAGTCTACTAGAAAACAGGTTATCAAAAATAAAATAAATAAAAAAACATTAGTACTGTAAATAAAACTGCTCCGCCTTAAGCGCTCGCCTTAGTAGTCCGGTGAAGCTGTTAAGACCTTGCTGGGTCAATAGCGTAGACATTTCGAAAAAAAAAAAAGCTATTTTAATTTTGGTCTTTTCTTATCTTCACTTTGGTCTTGCTAATGCACACATATGCTGTTAAAACAGTGAAATCTTATGTCAGCCTGTACATTACATTACACATAAAGAATCGGATGTTATGAATTAAAGGGTATTAGTCGGCCATTGCTTGTGGCTATGACATACTAGGCAGAACGGAGGTAGTGTAATTTTGTGGACATGTTAAAAACAACAATTTGCTGATAAATGATAACAAAAAGAAATCAGTACAATCATTTATTATTATCCTTTGATTACATTAAATTACATTAAAGAAGTTGTCAATAGAAGTCGTGTAGTTTAAAGTTGTCATTGTTAGTATGATTGGCTTATAGTGATGGGACCATTCGCATTATTAATGTCGATATTATTTTTTCCAAGTGAACGTAAACCTCCGAATCCGTACATAACTAGGTTCTGGAAATCATAATGAAAAAGTTTTTAGTATTGCTATTAAATCGTAATTTTGAGAGTTTTTGGTGGGATCTCAGTCTGTCATGTAGTGGATTTTATATTTTATTAATAATCTTGTGTTATTAGATTCTATATTTTGTAAATTTGGTGATGTTTTGCGTAATATAGTTAGTTTATTATGCATAAGTGAAGTGAATGGAAAATAATACCACGGAGCATGAAATTCTGAGATGCCACAAAAACTCCCTGGAAGGTTCCCTTGGATCCACTATCTTGTTAGAATATTGACTGACACGACGCTTATTATTGAAGTGATTGCACGATGCTTGTAATATTATTGACTACGGGACAATGGCATTAATAGTCTCAATGATTGATTGCCAAAAATAAAGATAAAAAAAAATTCGTAATTTTTTATTTATTATTTTTCTTTTGTCACATAATCATCTGCCTGTAAGAGTACAGTAGGGTCTAGGCCTCTTCTCGAAGGAAGGTATGTGCATATCACTACGCCGGTCCAAGACGTAGCCAAGCTCAAGCTATTATTGGTTTCAGCATGAATAGTTCGGCTCGCCCGAGGTAGTACCATCCTCTCATAGAAATCCTACGTGAAGTAATAGTGCTTGCATTGTTGCGTTTTGTTCGGTCAGTGAGAACGCCGGAGACCCACCTCCCTTCCACTAACCTGTCCTCTCCTCCCTTCCCTTACCCCATTCCTCCCAAACACAGGCTGGCAACGACGTATCGGGGATTTCAAACTTTGAGAAATGTACAGTTTTATTTTTTCCCACATGCAATAGTACTTCTCAGCTTCAGGATTCCTCAATCAATATGTTTTCCTTTACTGACGCCCATAGTTTTTCTTTCAATTTAAATCAACAAATGTGCGCGAATTCCGTAAAATTCTTTGGTAATGTGCACATCAGACTAACATTCTAACAGTCAAACCACTTCAGTATCACGACTTTGTAGTATTTCAGTTTAATCTATGATATCTATACTAATATTATAAAGAGGTTAAGTTTGTAACGTTGTAATGTTGTGGCGTTGTAGGGGGTAATCTCAGGAATCTCAGGTGGTCCGATTTGAATAATTTTTTAAATGTTATATAGCTCATTCATCGAGAATGGTTATAGGCTATATATCATCACGCTAAGTGTAATAGGAGCGGAGCACAGATGAAAAATGTTTAAAAATCGGGATGTTTTTCCTTCTGAGAACTGCTGCGTGTTAATGCATCTATTCCACGCGAACGAAGTCGCGGGCAGAAGCTAGTAATCTCATATACAAGAGTATTACTTCCCGTGTGGTCTCCCTGATAAATTAAAAAAGTTTATATGCCTAGTAAATAAATATTAGGTAGCCACTGCACTTATGCCTTACCCTGTCCCTGGGTCCAAATAGGTAGACACGATTGTATGGTGAAAAAAATACACGGGTGACCGATTATAACAGATTTATAATTAAATATTTGCATGACAATATAAAGAATTGTCCTGATGGGCCTTCACAGCCTCACCGGACTAAGGTATATAAAACTCACCTGGTTTAGGTTATTGATGGGATCAATTCCGTGATGGTATCCATAAGGACTCATGTAACTCATATATAAATGCTGCGAAATAAAATTATTAATTTATTTTTACTGGACTTTTTCAGTTTATTACAATGAAAAAAAATTAACAATATTAATTAGGTACAATTAAGAGAAAGGTATACGTTAGCATAGCATACGTTATTTTTCAAATTAATATTCGGGTTATATTACAGATATACTAGTAATAGTTTTTTAGCGGTTTTTTAACCTTTGAGGTCAATCTAGTGTTTTATAGTTCTATTACTATTTTTTTTTTGGATTCCATCATAATTTTGCAATTGTTTTTAACGTGAAATATCTATAGGCGGAGGGTAATCCTGTTTGTTGTCATGGCTACGCAAATCACGAACATTGCGCTATTAACGAAATATTCAAAAACATTTGCAACCCTATTTGTATAAGCATAAGATTCAAATTGTTTTATAGACCACTCGTTCTACTAGTGTTATGCGGCACGCGCCGACGACCTACCGCCCTTTCATAGATGCCGCCAAATACACCGCGCCAGCGCCTTGTTGAATTTTTGTTTTTGATAAAAATAAATATTTATGTATTAAAATAAATAGACTGTTATTATTTTATGGAACAAATTTGTAATGATTTATCTTTTCATTATGCCATAGCTGATTTCTGTCGTAGATGCATATAACTTATACAAAATAATTTAATTTATTTTAAAAGCTTTATTACTATCTTCTTGGATTCCATCGATATTTTGCAATTGTTTTTTCTTGACTCTTCAGCTATAATTTAAAACGGATGTGCAAGAATACTATGTAATGTTTTTAAACTTTACCTCTCCGAGAGTTGTGCCCGCCGTTAAGTAAAGGCACAACAGTATACAAGACTTCATGTTTCCAACCAGTAGAAGATTAATAACTTCGTATTTCGTCCGCAATTTATAGAGAATTATAGACCGTTAATAATCACATTAAGTTATTATAACTTGTCGTATTACTGAGTGTGAAATTAATGGGAACTTTTTATTGTTGTTATTAACTATTAATTTGTACACAATTACACGTATAGCGCAGTGTTTCTCAAAGTGTGGTTCACGAACCACTGGGGACTCGTAGTCTCTATAAGATGAGAGGCGTGAAACCTTAGTAATAAAGAAAAAGTAAACGTAAGTATGTACTTATGTACGTACGTAAGGAGATATCTTCTTTACTTATACAAAACAATTTCTATGTTTCACATCCGCCAGACGTTCCATGACAGCTGAATATTTTTTTAATATTTTTTATCTCCCAGTATATATCTTTGTTTAACTAAACTGATTTGAATTATGAAAATACGTTAGTTAGAATATATATTAATCCTTTTACATCTTAGCAACACTCCTCCTAGTCTCGTGTAGAGCCACAAAAAAAAAGTGACCCACTGTTACCGCCTTGACCTAATCAGGTACACGTCAAAACAGTATAATGTATTTTATTCATAAAAACATATTATCTTAGATAAATGAAAATATTGAAAACGTTATTGTTAAAATGTATAACATAATATAGTCGATGCGGTCAGGGTTGCCAATAAACACTTCGTAGTTACTGTCACTATTTATTTGGGCAGAGCTTCGCCTTACAATACTTTGTACATAAGAATGCGTGTAGACCAATGACATCTTCCCTTTTATAAGCCGAACTATATAATTTATAAGACGAACTATGTAAATCATAGCAATTACCATTCACTCATAATTCTGCAAAATGATTTAAGTCCTACAAAAATAATAATTAACGAACAAATTAATGTTATTTAAGTACACGAAATCTATATAATCATTCTTATTTATGTATCTATGATATGTTTCGACATATAAGTATGTGTGTAGAGCAACGACATCTTGCCTTTTATAGGCCAAACTATGGAAGTGAAAGCAATTACTATTTTAGTATTTATACATATTTCTGCGAAATACTTTAAGTAACACAAAAATAACGGTAACCATCAAACTAGTGTTATGTAAGTAATAAATCAATTGTAAATAATAATATCAATTCTTATTTATGTCATATTGAAATCTATACAATAACAATTCTAATTTATGTATCTTTAATATGGTGGCGCTAGTGTCAATGTGTATCTCTAATATGATGGCGCTAGTATCAATGTGTATCTTTAATATGGTGG
>JACEII010000007.1:5726439-5740824 GCA_014332785.1 Antheraea mylitta | reverse complement strand
CTCTAATATGATGGCGCTAGTATCAATGTGTATCTTTAATATGGTGGTGCTAGTATCAATATGTATTTCTAACATGTTGGCGTTAATATCAATGTGTATGTCTAATATGATGGCGCTAATATCAATGTGTATCTCTAATATGGTGGTGCTAGTATCAATATTCCGGTCGCGTTGTAGTCTTGCTTCTTGAATGTGACGTAGCGGCACCGGAGGTGGTTGATAACACTATAGTCTAATCATTAGTCTAAACGCTAATCTTTGTGTAACAAATTTGTAGTTGGTATATACAATTACCAATTAATGTTAATTTCACACTTATTAATATTACAAGTACTCATAATTGAATATAATTATTGACAGACCATGAATCCCTATAAATGTAATATTTAATACAAAATGATTTAGTCCATGAGGTTAGACAACATGAACTCCATTGTACCCTTGTGCTACTTAGCCACGGTCTTGGCACGTCCACAGGTATTTTTTTTAATGTTTATATAGAATTCCTGCACATATATTTGATTGATGTTTTCTTTGATGTGAAACATCTATAGGCGCGAGTAAGTAACTATTGTTGACGTGGCGACGCAATACACAAACTTTGCACTATTAACGAAATACTCAAAAATATTTGCAACCCTAAAAGATGAACATAAGATTCAAATTATTTTGTTGCCCACTCGTTCTACTAGTATTACGTGGCACGCACCGATGACCTAGTGCCCTTTGATAGATGCCGCTAAAGACACAGCGCCTGCGCCTCGTTGAATTTTTGTATTTAATAATAAATGAATGTTTATGTAATAAAATAAATAAACAGTCATTATGTTATGAAACAAATTTGTAATGCTTTATCTTTTCATTGTGCCATAGCTGATTCCTGACGTAATCTGTTCTTTTATGCATATAACTTATACAAAACAATTTCAATGTTTCACATCTGACGGCTCAATTCTTTCTGTAGCAGCATTATTATTTCCTAAAAAATAAAAGTTCCATTGTAGCAATCTTTCAAATATAGATTATTTGAAAATGTACCTTTAGATAGGTACTTCAAAGTACTATTTAACAATAACAACCAATCTAATAGCATATGATATTGATGACATTCATATGAGATGCAAAATATGACTTTGTCCTGATATTAATCTAAGGAGTAAGGTCAATAATATCTTTCACTTGAGTTCAATTAATTTTGGAACTTTCTGATTTGTCATTTGCATAAATTCTTTAAGATTAAATTTCAAGCTAGACTTAAAAACAATTCTAGGAGAAAAACAAATAATTTAATTTCACAGGACAGTTACAATTTTATAAATCCTTATGTATCGAACCGTGCACATGATTCCTTGGATAGTCCTGACATGAATCCTTATGGATCCAACCGTGCAGATAATTCCATCAATAAGCTATACATGAATCCTTATGGGTCCAACCGTGCAGATGATTCCATCAATAACCTATACATGAATCCTTATGGATCCAACCGTGCAGATGATTCCATCAATAACCTATACATGAATCCTTATGGATTCAACCGTGCAGATGATTCCGTCGACAGCCTGAACCAGGTAAGTCTCAAAGAGCATAATACAATTACAGACTTGCTTGATATCTTGCGGCAATGTCTTTGACATACGAAAGCATTGTATTAGGATTAATAATAACCTTTATGTCATAAATGTTTAT
Organism: Antheraea mylitta; assembly: GCA_014332785.1. Taxonomy (NCBI): domain Eukaryota; kingdom Metazoa; phylum Arthropoda; class Insecta; order Lepidoptera; family Saturniidae; genus Antheraea; species Antheraea mylitta. The sequence goes on along the minus strand of JACEII010000007.1, from coordinate 5,739,135 downwards.
CCCTTAAATATTATTATTATTTATTAATACTATATTCATATTATTAGTCTTAGCTAATATCATAAAACTGAAATTGAGTTTGTTTGTTACGCTTTCAAGCCACAATTACTAAACCGATCGCGGTAACATTTAATACACCCGTTATTAGAGGTACACAAAGTACATACCTTTACTCAAAAAATACATTTTATTTTGCAATTATTAAATCATATAATATTATTTTAATTATAAGTAGTTTAAAAAAATAAAATTATAACTTGAGAACATTGGCTACGCACAAACAGCACGTACTACACACAACTGTACCAGTGATACTCCGGAATTAATGGAATATATGCATATAACAAGTCGAAAGTAATAAATGTATACCAAGTGACTGTTTAAAGTTTAACACCTTTCAATCCTTTGGTAGTTCATGGTCACATTTAACATGTAAAATTATAATATCAAAACAAATACTAATAAACAACCACAAAAAATCTAAGTTCAAGTTTGTTCTAAGATTTTGAAAAGTATGGGAACGATATTTTTAAGCGAATAAAAGATAGTCCGGTGAAGCTGTTAAGACCTCGCTAGGTCAATAGTGTAGTCAGTTAAAAAAAACGCAAAAGATAGGTTCAATGAACAACATTGACAGGGCACTTTCAAGGTAAATCATTACGTAACTGCTTGCCGTTGGAACACAGCACGGTCAAACAAAGGGAAGTAGGGTGTGGCACGGTGTGATTAATTGCTTTCCTTATTATTACACTACTTCTTTTTTACGCAAATCAGCTGATGTTGAATGTATATCAGTTTTATTTTTCTCTAGATAATTAGGTCAAATATTAAGCACCTATTTTTTTAATTGAATTACAACAAGAATCGACCAATGATTATCCTGTAAAAATATAGCTGGTGACTAACCAGTCGCGCTCTAAAGTGACTGCACTATGCCTGATGTTAAGCATAGTACAATCCAAAAACATCGGCAACCACCGATAGACAGATTATCCATCGCCGGTCGCCACTGTCATGCCGGCCATAATGACGAAAGTCACCCGTTACTGGATATGCACAGGCTGATCCCGAAACGTGACGCACAGAAGCAAGTCACTATGACGGGCTTTTTCACCACATACATGGTGGTTGCGACCCAGTCGGGATGTAAAACCCTACCACCCTGCTATCGCCATTGCCTCGTTCGTTGATCAGCAGGGTGCACCACGTGCAGGTGAGGTTGGCTTGGGTGTCTGAAGTCTTAAGATGTTACTCGACACCCCTTACACCCCAAAATTGTAAAGTTACAAATTGAAGATTTAAGTGGGATCTAGAATTGGAATTCATATTGGATTCATTCACTGCGTATACTGTAGTTAAATACGTCATTATTTATTAAACATTTATGTTATTCGACAGCTCCCATATTCATATTCCTCACCATATGGATACTACCTCAGGACGACTGACTGCGAAGTAAGAAACCACGATCTTTTTTATTCTTTCAAATTAATCCACCATATATTTCAGTCCAATTGATTTTAAAACTCATATTAATATGTACATCACACCCTTACTCACATTCCTTAAATACGAGTACTAAATGCATCTTCTTTAAGAAACTCAATAGTCACGAAACAAAATTATTGTTTACGACGAGTTTTCTGTGGAGATAGAACGAACTATCACAAAACATGTACTTTAAATGTTACTAATTTATATATAAGTTTTATTTTATTATATGCTGTTCGATAATAGTACCTGGACGACCAAGCCTAGCTCGTCTTTTTAAAAAACATTTTTAAATTAAACTGTTAGGTTTGCCTAATTCACAAAATTAACATTTTCAAATTACATTGATTTATTTTTAAATTACATATTAAATAACATTAATTAAAAAAAGACATCTCGCTTATAATGATAATGATAGTATTATTTATTTGATTAAAATAAACAAAATTGTCATTTTTGTACCAAAAAAAAATTTACAAAAAATGTGTCTTTTGCTGTCATTCGGATTCGAACCGTAATTAGACGAATTTTCGAAGCAGCCGATTTCTATCGGAACGGTTTTTGTTTTGACAGCGGCGGCGAAATTTAACTTTATATTCTAGCTATATTTTTTCATGTCCTGAAATCTCAGTAACAAAAGTTTTCTGTGAATAAAATCTAGCTAGATCGATTTATCGTCCCCGAAACTGCCTACATACTAAGTTTCACGGAAATAGATGACGCCGTTTCCGAGATCCTGAATATATACAAATATATAAGAATTGCTCGTTTAAAGGTATAGATTATACATAGATAGATGTAGGTGGTAGAGCCCCGCTGAAACTATTTTTGATTTCAGCATGAATGGATCGGCTCCTCCGGGGTAGTACCACCCCTCTCACAGATAACCGACGTGAAATAACAGTGCTTGCATTGTTGTGTTTCGTTCGGCCAGTGAGAGAGCCGGAGGCCCACGTCCCTTCCTCTTTCCTGCTTTCCCTTTCCTTCCCCTCGCCCTTCTCCCATACACAGGCTGGCAACGCACGTGCGACGTTCTTGATGTCGCTAGTGTCTATGGACTGTGGTGATCACTTAACATCATGTGACCCACCAGTTCGTTTGCCTCCTTTGATATAATAAAAAAAAAGATAGATGGAACCGAAATGGACCAAGAATAATACGCAAAGAAAGCGGTTAATTGGAGCTTCTTCAAAATTGTTTTTTAAAAGCAGTAAATAAAAATTACTTATTTAAAGGAAATCATTTTCAGGAAGACCGCGTGTACTGCAAAATTAAATTTGGAAAGTATTATTGTGAATTTAAAGCTGGAAAGAATTGTAAAGATAAGGGCAAAAAGGACAAAAAAGGCAAAAAGAACAAAAACGGATAAAATAACTTCACCGACCACAATGAATTTCCATTTATTATAAAGTAAAACGAAACGAATAAATAAGTTGTAACTGTAAAACTACAGACAGATATAATTAAAGGTTTTTTTTTTTTCGAAATGACTACGCTATTGACCCAACAAGGTCTTAACGGCTTGACCGAACTACCAAGGCGAGCGCTCAAGACACTCAGCCGATTTTATTTGGGCAACTAATTCAAGGGTGCACGGCACACCTCGGCTTGGCTGTTGCCTGTTGCATGCAAATCGCGACCTATCTTAGCTAACCTAGCTAACTATTCATATATGTATGAGTTGTTGAAACGTATATGTGTACCAAGTATACACGCCTCAACAACTCCTCCATATATTTACTATCGGAAAATTGAGAGTTTTTCAGTTCGATAAGGGAAAAAAGTAAACCCTTCCACCTTCAAGTGTAAGCGTGTCGGCGTGCACGTGTGTGGGGGTGATCGTGTAGTGTTGTAGCAGTGATGTATATTTGTGTGTCACCGTATTGCGCAAGCAACGCACTCAAGGGCTCCCTACCGAGGGATCGAACCTAGGCTTGAGCCGCTGCCGTGGGAGGCCTAATCGGGTAATAATTAAAGGACATTCATACATGTATTCAACAATATAAAACTGAAGATAGGGACACATTCACATTTCAGTAATTCAATCATGTATTAATAATGTAACAAAAAATACTTGTTAGTAAAAGCGGAGGGTATGGTGTTGCGAAATAATTGTACATAGTATGGTAATCGACCCATGGAAAAGGTTGAGAAACACTGCTAATGTTTAAAATGTTTTAAATTACATATCACTGTGTTTTTTTTACGGTCTAAATTAAACACCCTAATATGTGTTTGTCACATCTTTATATATAAATTTCTTCTGTACGTGTGTATGTCACTGAACTCCTAAACGGATGGACCGATTTTGATGAAATTTTGTGTACGTGATCCAATGGACCTGGTAGGAGGCGTTACGGTTAAATTTTAGATTCTTTTTTATTATCAAGACTATATTTATCACATGGTGTTTTATTTTAATTTGTAAACTTCGATTAGATCGCATTATACTAGCATCGAGTGAATTGTACTTTTGTATAGTAAAAGGTCAAATAAGGTATATATACTGGGTATTTTTAGACCGCTTCCGAAAAAGACAGACGATAGTACTAATGACACCTTTGATCTTGGTAAGAAAAAAAACCAATCCTGATTAAAAAAAACCGTTTTATTAGTATTATTTACGCTCCATCATGTTAGTACAGCTAAATGAAACAATAGTTTCATAAAAATACATTACTTTATTAGAAAAAAACCAGCAATGTAACACAAAATAAAAAACAGCTGATGCTCGGGTCAACGAACACCCGAACGAGCCTTCATTTAGCGATTTCACAAATACTTATTTACAACGTTTGTCTTTATAACTAACTTATCTACTTTGCCACTGTGCTAGTCTCTACCTAGCCACTTTCTTTCGAATTCACCGGTTGAATAAACTAAGTACCGGGTTCGATTTTCTACTAATGAAAAAAATACTGAAATGAAAATTTAACAAGGATAAATTTATTCTTTTTAATTCATCGTGTAATTATGTTTATTATTCTGATATATTCATTTATGTACGAGATCAGTTCAGTATTAAGTTTCTTTATAAAAATAATTAGTAAGACGCATATTTTTTTTATCGAAGCACGACAATGTGACTGCACTATGCCTGATGGTATGCATAGTACAATCCAAAAACAGTGGCGACCACCGAGATACAGATCATCCATCGCCGGTCGCCGCTGTCATGGCGGCCATAATGACGAAAGTCACCCGGTACTGGATATGCACAGACTGATCCCGAAACGCGACGCGCAAAAGCGAGCCACTATGACGGGCTTTTTCGCCATGTGCATGGTGGTTGCGACCCAGTCGGGCTGTAAAACCCTACCACCCCGCTATCGCCATTGCCTCGTTCGTTGATCAGCAGGGTGCACCACGTGCAGGTGAGGTTGGCTTGGATATCTCAAGTCTTACGATGTTACTCAAAACCTATTACACCCCAAAACATCTTACCTAACTAAACGCTACGTGGCCCTATGAAACAAGATTCAAATTGAAACCAAATACATCTCGAGGTAGATTTGCGCTCGGCGCGGGCCGGGCGTTGAGATAGCCAAGTGCCGGGTCGAGTGTCCTCCAAAGTACGCAATGTCGAAATTTGAATGTCAATTCTAAAGAAACTTTGTAACGTAGAATTTGCACATACTAAATTAATTACAATTACAAATAACAGATTGATAATTACATTTTTTTTTATATCATAGGAGGCAAACGAACTGGTGGGTCACGTGATGTTAAGTGATCACCACCGTCCATAGACACTAGCGACATCAGGGACGTCGGAAGTGCGTTGCCAGCCTGTATATGGAAGAAGGGGGTGGGGAAGGAAAGGGAAAGAAGGAAAGAGGAAGGGACTTGGGCCTCCGGCTCTCTCACTGACCGAACGAAACACAACAATGCAAGCACTGTTATTTCACGTCGGTTATCTGTGAGAGGGGTGGTACTACTCCGGAGGAGCCGACCCATTCATGCTGAAACCAAAAATAGCTTCAGCGGGGCTCTACCACCTACAAAATACATAATACATAAATAAGATTCAAAAATACACTCCGCAAAATTATTCTCATTTTTTTTTATTGAAGCACGACAAAGTGACTGCACTATGCCTGATGTTAAGCATAGTACAATCCAAAAACATCGGCAACCACCGATAGACAGATTATCCATCGCCGGTCGCCGCTGTCATGCCGGCCATAATGACGAAAGTCACCCGGTACTGGATATGCACAGACGGATCCCGAAACGCGACGCGCAGAAGCAAGTCACTACGACGGGCTTTTTCGCCATATACATGGTGGTTGCCTCGTTCGTTGCTCAGCAGGGTGTACCACGTGTAGGTGAGGTTGGCTTGGGTGTCTCAAGTCTTAAGATGTTACTCGACACCCCTTACACCCCATACATTTTTAACTGTCTAACTCGGTACGAACAATCCATTATGTATTACAGTACTACTACTTACACTTTAGGTTTTTCGCACTTTCGCTCAATTTAGTCGTTTCTTTTACACGAGCACTGGCGCGGCGCACACTGAGCTGAAAATTGGCTTTCATAGACTTAGGGACTTTTATTTTTAAGTGTTGGTTTTTTTTGCATGGAACAGCTTCAGTATACTATTATTATACTCATATATTCACTTGAGTTAATTTGGCTTTAAAACTGACAAGTTATATTTGATCTACGAAAATTTTGTATGAAGCTGACACGAAAAACCAGGATATCTTTGGAAGCTAAAAAAAAACATAATATTTTTTTATACGGTTATAGTACTAATTATTTATGATTTTTTGACATACTCTATATCTCGGTCACGACAGCGATTTTGTTTTAAAAAAGGTCAAACATTTTATGTTATTCTTTTGTGACTTGGATAATTTTTAGTGTCAATTATTAGAGTTGCTGTATTACAAAATTGTGTTACCGTATCCTTTAGCATTATTTTTAAATTAGAAACCATTTATTAATATTGTTTTTTTTATTAAAAGATAAAACTTTTGATTTTACATTTAACATACAATTTATACAACACATGTAAAGCTTGACTCAATACGTTATAAGCTTGACATTAATTCATGAAATGGCTTAAAATAATATGTTAAAAAAAGAAATTAAAAAGGTGGAACTGTGAAACAAGATCTCACTAATTAATCTCTGTACTCATATCAGTAAATCAGTTTAAAAAGTTACTTCACAGGCTTGTAAAATCTTCGTTTGGAAATCTCTATCAACTCAAGTAAATATGAATATAATAATAGTATACTGAAGCTATTCCATGCAAAAAAGTAACACTTAAAAATAAAAGTCCCTAAGTCTACGAAAGCCGATTTTCAGCCCAGTGTGCGGCGGTGGCGCAGTGCTGATACCGCGCTCCCTAAAATTTACAACTTTGTAGGAACTAAATTTGCAGACACTATAAAAGAATTAGAGACCTTTTTTTTCTCGAACTGACTACGCTATTGGCCCTAATTTTTTGGCCTTTACAGCTTCACCGGACTGCAAGAATTAGAGACGCTCGGAGTTCACAATAAAAATTTGCAATTAATTTTAGATAGTTGTGACGTACCTACGATTTTCAAATTATTGTATTAGAAGGACTAAAAATGAAAAGTCTGTTAACATAAAGTATAACAATACTATTTTAAATTCATTCTGATAGATTAATTGACTGTCGATCATAGTTGCAATTAATTTTAACTATCAAATTATTCTGTACCAATTTATTTTTAATTTCTTGTAGAAAATCAAAGATAACGATTAAATAGTTTTTCAAATTTTGTATGTGAGTATCTAATTAGGTTAATTTAATATTCTAATATCTATTTTGTATTAACGAGCTTCTTGTTACGTCAGGCTACAATTGTCTGTATAGTTGTACTAAATAATTAGATGTTATAATTTCTAACTTCCATAAAAAGACTTGTCAGTAGGGATAACTAAGCTTATAAAATAAAAGTTGGGAATGTCTAACGCTTTATTGATCTGTGGAAATGATCAAAGTGCCGTCAACGCCGGCCGCGGCCCACCGCAAATGGAGCGGCTTATTTTGGCGGGATTGATTATTACGTTCAGTTTTTTAATTTTTGAGACAGTTCATATAGACGACACCAGGGAAGTCACAAGTGCGTTGCCATACTCTATTTAGGAAAGGGATACGGGGAGGGGAGAAGTGAGGGTGAGAGGAGGGGAGGAGGAGAGAGCTAGGGGAGAGGAGGTGGTCCTCCGGTGCTCTCACTGACTGAACGAAACGCAACAGTGCAAGCACTGTTACTTCACGTCGGTTTTCTATGAGAGGGTGTTACTACCCCGGGCGAGCCGATCCATTCATGCTGAAACCAGTTATAGCTTCAGCGTGGATCTTCCACCTACAAATATGTATGTATTGTACTGATATGAGTTTTAAAATCAAGTGGACTGCAATATTTGGTAGATTAATCTTAAATAACAAAAAAAAATCGTGGTTACTTTGCACTCAGGCGTTCTACGGTAGTATTCATATGGTGAAGAATACACATATGGGAGCTGTCGAACAACATAAACGTTTAAAAAAATGACGTATTCAGCTATAGTATACGCAGTTATAAAAATTCAAGTTCTAGATCCCACTGAAACCTTTAATTTTGTGTGACTTTAAACACTAGGGGTGATATTACAAAAAAGTTAAATACGTATTGTATACTTGCTTTAAAAGGTTACGTTTTAAATGCACCGCGCTCGCTGAATGTTCGCCATCTTGCTCTTTTGTCTCGCTTTGTTTAGGTTAGGTTAGACTTGCGAAAAAAGGATAACGCGAACTTGCCTCGGACGAGCGCGGTGCATTTAGTAAGATATCTTTTTAAAGCAAGCATTTAATAAGTATTTAATTTTTTTGTAATAACAAAAATATTAATAATGCTGCTACAGAAGAAAATATCAATCAAACGTACATCCAAGAATCTATAAATCTATACATATAATAAAATTGCACTTAAATGTAAGGTGTGAATGTATAAAAAATGTTTTAGATCTCTACTAATAGGTAATAAAATAAATTTCAATAATTTTTAAAATGTCCGTCTGTCTGTCTATCTGTTTGTATAAACACGCATCACTGCTAAAGTACTGGGTTCACAATAAAACCTCTTCAAGAAAAGTATAAAACATATCTTCGAGAATAAAAAGAAACTTAGTGTTTGTTTCAATACAATCGGTCCACTCTATCCAAACTTATTGTAATTTTAATGACGACGCGGTGTAATAATAAGAGAAAACTATAGGGTTGGCGACTAAGTAATTGCGGATTTTTTTTAGAAAATTAAAGACAATTTTTCATGGAACTAAATATATTTATTCTGTAATGTATTGCCCATTTTGATCAATGACCTTTTTTCAGGCATCATCATATACCCACGTTCATAAAACTTCTGGTTTTTATTAGCAAAAAACTGAATTAGGTACGATTTGACATTATCAATTTTTTTTACAATTTAAGGAGTTTTGTAAAGATCGAAAGAAAAAGTAATCAGTAGGTGCAAGGTCAGGAATATATGGTGGATGAGGCAAAACATCCCAACCAAGCTCCAATAATTTTTGCCGACTGACCAAAGATGTTTGTGGCCTTGCATTGTCATGATGGAATACAACACTTTTTCGATTTGTCAATTCGGGCCGCTTTTCTTCAACTGCATTGTTTAATTTCGTTAGTTGTTCAATGTATGCATCAGTTTTTTTTTTTTTTTTTCGAAATGACTACGCTATTGACTCAGCAAGGTCATAACAGCTTCACCGGACTACTAAGGCGAGCGCTTGCGGCACTCAGCCGATTTTATTTAAGCAACTGGCTCAAGGGTGCACGGCACACCTCGGCTTGGGCTGTTGCCTGATACATGCAATTCGCGACCTATCTGAGCTGACCTAAGCTAACTATTCATACATATATGAGTTGTTGGAGCATGTATGTGTACCAAGCATACATACCTCAACAACTGTTATATATATTTCGTATGGGATAATTTTCCAAACTATTTCAGTTCGATAAGGGAAAGAAACAAAACCCTTCTACTTTCATGTGTAAGCGTGTATGCGTGCACGTGCGTGGGGGTGATATGTGTACTGTTGTTGCAGTGATGTAAGATTTTGTGTGAGTGTATCGCGCGAGCAGCGCACTCAAGGGCTCCATGCCGAGGGAACGGACCTAGGCTTGAGCCGCTGCCGAGGGGGCCTAATCTGGTGTGCGGGAGCGAAATCTATCCCCAGAGCACGGCGGCGTGATCTGTGGTTACGCGGGCGGTATACATCAGAATTGATCGTTAGGTTGGGTGGTAAGAGTTCAAAGTAGACAATTCCTTTGTAATCCCACCAAACGACAAGTAAATGGACTCATTATATTCAGATGACTTTAATTACTGTTTTTCTTATGATCTTATGATTCAACGCAAACGAAGTCGCGGGCACAGCTGTTCTATATAAAAATACCGGAGGACGCGCAAAGACCGTAACTAAGCACAAGCACACAAGAGCACAATAGACTTCATATTTTGTAAAGACACGGACTAAATAATTATATATTATATTTATATGGATTCATGGTCTGTCGATAATCGTACTGAATTATGAGTATTTGTCATATTAATAAGTGTGAAATAAATATTTAATGTTTATTGTATATACCCAACAATAAATTTGTTACACAAAAATTCCTACAGCGTATCAAATATTTTCATTAATGTTACATTATGAATGATATGTTTTTATTATTAAAAATAAATACGCAATCATGTTTTACCGTGTACCTGATTACTCACAGAGTGTTTGTATTGTCAATTGAGTTGGTGGCTGCAACAATCTTGCTAACTCTTAAATATCAACTGAGTAGTTACTAGAGTTCATATAATTATCCAATATCCATTCAACAAAAATGTTATTAAATGAAATAAAACCCAAATCTATGAGAATCAAACTCCTTATCCATTTTTGTATATACAGCGCGACTGGTTAGTCGCCAGCAATATTTTTACAGGATAACCATTAGTCGATTCTCATTCTAAATTAATTAAAAAAAGTAGGTGCATAATATTTGACATAATTATCTAGAGAAAAACAAAACTGATATACACTCAACATCAGGTGATTTATGCAAAAACGAACTCGTGTAATAATAAAGAACACCATGAATCACATCGTGCACGCAGTCCTGCCCATATCACACATTTCGACCTGCACCCCAGTTATCTTTGTTTGACCGTATGGCATTCCCACCATAAGCAGTTATGTAATGATTAACCTTGAAAAGCGCCTTTTAATGTTTATCATTGAACCTAGTTATGTTTTTGAAGTATAAAAGTATCGTTCCAATATTTTTAAATGTTTTAGAACAATCTTTAACTAAGCTTCTCTTTCTCGTTTATTAGCATTTGTTTTGATAATATAATTGTATATGATAAATGAGACCATGAACTACCTTTAAAGGGTGTTAAGCTTTAAAAAGTCACCTGGTAAATAAAGAAATATAGAAGATCAATTTTAAAGCCTTCTAAAGTTATCAATTGCATTTAATGTTTTTTTAAGCTAAAGTAGTATACATACCTCCTTACATTCGTACTTATGTACACACTTACATTTTCTTTTCTAGCCTCTGCCCGCGACTTCATTCGCGTGGAATAAATACAGTAACACGCAGCAGTTCTCAAAAGGAGAAACCATACCGTCCTTTGGAACATTTTTCATCTGTGCTCCGCTCCTATTGGCCTTAGCGTGATGATATATATTACCATTCTCGATGAATAAGCCTATAACCATTCTCGATGAATAAGCTATATAACACTGAATGAATTATCCAAATCGGACCAGTAGTTCCTGAGATTACTCCCTACAACGTCACAACATCACAACGTCACAAACTCACAAACTTTACTACGAGTACTAAGGCTTCACGCCCCCGCCTCCCTTATAGAGATTATGACCCTGCAGTGGTTCGGGACCCACACTTTGAAAAACATTACACTATACGTGTAATTGTGTATAAATTATTAGTTAAGAACAACAATAAATAGTTCACATTAATTTCACACACAGTAATGCGACAAGTTATAATAACTTAATATGATTATTAACGGTCTATAAATCCCTATAAATTGCGGACGTAATACGAAATTACTAATCGTCTATTGGTTGGAAAAATGAAGTGTTTTATACTGTTGTGCTTTTACTTAGCGGTGGGCTTGGCTATCGGAGAGGTAACATTTTTACACAGTATTCTTTGTATAATATCCCATCTGTTTTAAATTATAGTTGACACTTATCCACTTCGCTGTAACTTAATTAATAAAAACTTAACTTAATTAACTTTTAATTAATAAAAACAAATGCAAATGATCGTTGAAATCGAAAAAAATAGTAATAGAACTAAACATTTGTGCAAAACTTTGAACACTTGCTTCAAGATTGCCCCAGGTTTAGCACGAAGAGACACTGGAGCACATACGGTGTTATTGTAAAAAAGTTAAGCACGTTTTGAACGATAGCTTTAAAAAGATCTCTCTGTGAATGTTCGCCGTCTTGCTCTTTTGTCTTGCTTTGGTTAGGTTAGGTTACACTTGCGAAAAAAGGATAACGCGATCTTGCTTCGGACGAGCGCGGTGCATTTCGTACGAAACCTTTTTTAACCAAGTATTTAACTTTTTTGTAATAACACCGATAATGTTTTGTAATAACCTCCTTATGCGTCCATTTGATCTTTAGGGCTTGATGGAGAAAGAGTTTACAATCAAATCGTTCGATAATTTTGTCAAGCATGTGATTGCTAACCTTAAGATCTTTAACGGACTTTGATTACCACGACTCTCTTACCTGCATTTGCATTTTGCTCATGCAACACGTCAAAGAAGTGAGTACTGAATCGTATCAAATTGCGATCACTCCTCTCCCTTTATATTAATTCCAAATGATCTTTTTGCGAAAACAAAAAGTTTGGAAAAAATAGAACTATTAAAAAATCCCATCCAATGGTCATAATCAGTATGTCAAAGGTCAAAGGCTGAGTATTTATAATTGAATCTCAAAGGTTAAGCTACCACTAAAAGACGACTATATATATGTTCTTTAAAACACATTTTTAAATTAAAATAAACTGTTAGGTTTACCTCATCAAATTAATTAAAAAAAAAAATATATATATATATATATATATATATATATATATATCGGCGCAACTACAATAATTAATCGATTATCAGAATAATT
>JACEII010000007.1:5630033-5721439 GCA_014332785.1 Antheraea mylitta | reverse complement strand
CCTCAGTGCTCACACTATATAAGAAAATAATGAAAATATGAAGCTACACATTATCGAACAATATTAAATAAAACAGCTAATTAGTTACTTATTTGCCAGTACAATTCCCGTTCAAATATTACTTGTAGTCTGGTGAAGCTGTTAAGCGTAGTCATTTGTAAGAAAAAAAAAAACATTCAAATAGGTCCAGTCGTTTCGGAGATTACCCGGAACAAATAAAAAAACAGACATATCGACAGAGTTAAAACAAATGTTGATGTTTGTAGCATCACAGATTGTATTCACCAAAAATAATTTATTTTAATATAAATTACACTCACTTTACTTTTATAATACGTAATATATCACAAATAAAAAATTGGCAACAAAAATAATGTAGAATAGAGTTTTTAAGAGTGTTTGGCGGGATTTCAGTCTGTCATGTAGTGGATTTTATATTATTTTTTTTCATAATATTGTGTTACATGATTCTATATCGTGTAGAACTTGGTTGCGTATTATATAATATCTTTCGTTTATTTTGCATAAGTGAAATGAATGAAAAATAAAACCACGAAGCATTAATTCTATGGTCTTGAAGATTAAGAAGATAAAAAATTACGTTATATTATGTAGAGGATTCGGCGCTTATACCTTTACATTAACTTGGACATAGAAGAAAACTAATTATATTAACAACTTCAGAATTGGCTGTATGGATTAATTCCTTCGACTGTCTTATTGGACGAATATTATTACTACTAAACTTTCTGAATAACAACACAAAATAAACTTAAGAAATGTTTGCGATATAAACGTAACACATATAATTAAAAATCGAAAACAAAACTAACGTAGAATAAACTTTTTTAATAGGAATACAAAAATAAACCATGAAAATATATTTGATAGAATGTTATCGCGTTACCATGGCAACGCATATAATACTGACATTAACACGCAGCGGAAGCTTCCAAAATAGCCCGATTTTGAGACATTTTTCATTAGTGCTCAGCTCCTTTTGGTTTTAACGTGATGATATGTAGCCTAGAGCCATCCTCGATAAATGAGCTATCTAACACTAAAAGAAACTTTTAAATCGGATCTCTAGTTCTTGAGATTATCGCGTTCAACCAAACAAACAAACAAACTCTTCAGCTTTATATATTAGTATAGATATTAAAAAAATATATCTCTTCTGCAGTCACTCGGATTCGAACTGGGGTTACACGGATTTTCGAAGCGACCTATTACCATCAGAGCTATTTTTGTTTTGACAGCGGCGGCGAAATTTACCTTTATATTCTAGCTATATATTTTCATTGCCTAAAAACTCAGTTAAAAAGTTTTCTATGAATAAAATCTAGCTAGAACGATTTATCGTCCCCGAAACTACCTACAAACTAAGTGTCACGGAAATAGATGACACCGTTTCCGAGATCCTGAATATATACAAATATAAAAATATACAAGAATTGCTCATTTAAAGGTATTAGATAGATAGATAGATAGATTATATTAGATATATAAGCATGCATATAACATGTGCAAAATACGTTTCGCTTGATTGTACCTAATTAATATAACTAACAATTTTTTACTTATAATAGGCTGAAAAAGGTTGAAAGAAGTTCATTAAAAATAATTAATAATTTTATTTCGCAGCATTCTTACAGGAGTTACATGATGAGTCCTTACGGATACCAACACGGAATTGATTCCTTCGGTAACCTTTACCAGGTGAGTTTTATATACCCTAGTCCGGTGAAGCTGTTAAGTCCCGTCAGGAGAATAGCGTAGTCAGTTCGAAAAAAAAAGTATACCACTTTGTAGTCCTCATTTACAAACTTTTGTCGTCAAGATGGGAAAGTCGATTTTTTTATGTGATACATCTATAGACGCACCCTAAACCTGATTTTGGCTTGGTAACGTGTGGCGTAACAAAACACAAACTGTGCACTATTAACGAAGTACTCAAAAACATTTGCAACCTTATCTGTATGACAGTAAGATTCAAACTGTTTTGTCTGCCACTCGTTCTACTAGTGTTACGCGGAAATCGCTGACGACATAGCACCTTTGGCAAATGCCTACAAACACACCGCGCCTAGGTCAATGTTTAAATTCTGCATATAATAACGAAGTCGGTTAAAAATTGAGTATTTACGTGCTAAAATAAAGTCATTATTTTGATGTTTCACATCTGTCAGGCGCCCCGTGACGGCTCATTTTTTTTTGTACAGTAGAAACTCGATTAACCGGACTAATTTTTGTCGTTAAGTATTCGGATAATCTAAAATCCGGATAACCGAATGTGTGAAAAAAATCCTTTGGTTTTGTGCATATGTTCATAATTTTATGTGTTTATTAAAATACGAATACATATCAACAAAGTTCAATGTTTAGAAACTATATAGAGATACATTTTTCATACATATGTATTTGGTAATTTGCTCACTACATAGGTTACGGATGGTTGTCCGGATAATCGCGAATCCGTATAACTTAGAGTCGGATAATCGAGTTTCTACTCTAAAACGTCTTTTGGGACGATATAGGGCGCGTTCCAGTAGAAGCTCACAACGCTCACAACGCCCTTTTCCCCGTTCCACTAGACAACCGCGAGCGTTGCGGTCGTAGCGAAAACGTCATTGCTGACGTCATAACATACGCTTTTGCGAAGCTCACGACGCTCCATATCTGGACGTGGGTCGACGTAAGCGTTGTCAAAATTGGCGGGATTCT
The DNA here is from genome assembly GCA_014332785.1 of Antheraea mylitta. Taxonomy (NCBI): domain Eukaryota; kingdom Metazoa; phylum Arthropoda; class Insecta; order Lepidoptera; family Saturniidae; genus Antheraea; species Antheraea mylitta. Next base: position 5,718,715 of record JACEII010000007.1, on the reverse strand, counting down.
CAATAAAGATGGTGACCGTGAAAATGTCATTACTTGATACGGTATAGGATATCTAGTACGTTTAAACGAGCAATTCTTGTATATTTTTATATTTGTATATATTCAGGATCTCGATAACGGCGTCATCTATTTCCGTAAAACTTAGTATGCAATTAGTTTCGGAGACGATAAATCGATCTAGCTAGATTTTATTCATAGAAAAATTTTAAAAACTGAGATTTCAGGCAATAAAAAAAATATAGCCGTTAAAACAAAAATAGCTCAGGTGAATATTGATTGCTTCGAAAATCCATGTAACCACAGTTCGAATCATTTTATTTTAATCTAAAAATGTTTTAAAGAACCGAGCTGGGCTCCGTCGCCCAGGTACTTTATATTAAATAACATATTGTATTGAAATACGTAAATGAAATATGTTAATAAAGTTTTGATAATTTTACTTCTTTTGAAAAATGTTGTGAATTCTAAAATTCAATGTAGAAATTAATTTATAATCATTTCATAGTAATTTAATATTTTTCATTCAACCAATAAGGTCATTTTTATGTTTTTATGATGATTAAAATAAAAAAATTGAATTATACAATGTTTCTTTAATATACTTAAATGAAGTTAATAATTATTAGAATTTACTGGTAAGACTTACAAAGTGTAACTTAACCTCTCAAAGTTTTTGCTTTATTTTTTCTAGATCGCCATTTTTATTATTAGCGCTTACGATCGTAACGCTCGCGAGCTAGGGAACGGGAAAACTCGCGGTCGTGAGCGTGAGCGTTGTGAGCTTCTACTGGAACGCAGACATACTGAAGAACGAGTCTTGTCATGCTAATATTTAATTATAATTCTGTTCTTTAACAGCTCTCCCATGGATTTTCGTCACCGTACGCATACGATCATGTCTACTTATTTGGGCCCACGGGCAAGGTAAGGCATAGGAGCAGTGGTCTTCTAATATGTATTTACTAGGCATATGCTCTTTTTAAATTTATCAGGGAGACCACACGGTAAGTAATACTCCTGTGTATGAGATTATTACACTGAAATACCATAAATTGGGGTGTAAGGGGTGTCGAGTAACATCTTAAGACTTGAGACACCCAAGCCAACCTCACCTGCACGTGGTGCACCCTGCTGATCAACGAACGAGGCAATGGCGATAGCGGGGTGGTAGGGTTTTACAGCCCGACTGGGTCGCAACCACCATGTATATGGCGAAAAAGCCCGTCATAGTGACTTTCGTCATTATGACCGGCATGACAGCGGCGACCGGGGATGGATAATCTGTATCTCGGTGGTTGCCGATGTTTTTGTATTGTACTATGTTTACCATCAGGCATAGTGCAGTCACTTTGTCGTGCTTTGATAAAAAAAAATTCGTGGTAGTCTAGTGGTTTCGCCGATGGAATAACAATTCTACGTCCACTGTACCAACTAATTTTTCGGAATTCACGTACATTTACCAACTTAATTAGGCAATACTATCATCTGACGGTAAAGGAAAACATGGTAAGGGTACCCGAATCTGAGAAATGTTCTTGTAGTATTACTGTATGTGGGAAAACATAGAACTGTAGATTCCTTAAAGTTTGAAGTGACTTGATTATGGCCGTACCTTCTTTCGGGAAGAAGCCTTGCTATAGGCCACTTACCGACTGATGATAATGACGATTTGACCAACCTTGACACTTTTAGTTTTTAATTTACTTCTTATGATGCAGTTCACCAATCGAAGACTCATTTAATCTATCTATCTATAAAAATATATATCTAATACCTTTAAACGAGCAATTTCTGTATACTTTTATGTTGTTATATATTCAAAATCTCGGAAACGGCGTCAGCGATTTCCGTGAAACTTAGTATGTAGGTGGTTTCGAGGACGATAAATTGATCTAGCTAGATTACATTCATAGAAAACTTTTCTATGTGAGTTTTCAGGCTATGATAAAATATAGCCAGAATATAAAGGTAAATTTCGCCGCCGCTGTCATTTCAAAAGTAGCTCAGATGCAAATCCGTTTAACCCCAGATTAAAACCGAGCCGTTTCTTTTTTTAAATTTGTTTTTTAGGAATCATTCTTATTTTGTTAGGCAAATCTAATCGTTTATTTTAATAAAAAAAATATTATTATAATTGTAAACCTTATTAACCCACTGGTACCCAAAACAATGATGATTGTTAGAATTTTTCTAACGCCTCCAACATGCCTGTAAAAAACAACAAAAAAATCTTTTTAAAGAACTGAGCTAGGCTCGGTCGTCCAGTAACTTTATATTTAACAGCGGTACTAAAAACAATTTCATTATAATTTCCAGAGCCCAGTAATGAAACGATTCTTCGGTTTACCTATGATCGGGAAAAATAACGCCGATGTTAATGGCGCGGGAGGTGCTGTCACCATAAGCCAATCAAAATAACCATGACAGCTTTAAATTATATTACCTCTATTGTCAACCATTTCTATGTAAAATCAAAGGATAATAATAAATGATTGTGCTGACTTCTTTTTGTTATCATTTCTTGATAATACATTATATTTAACGCCTACACATTAAATACACCAACTCCCTTCTATCCCTGTTCTAGCCACAAGCACTGATTGACTAGTATACTCTTCAAGTTATAACAACCGAATCTCTATGTGTAAAGTACAGTAATGAACAGGCATGATAGGATTGCACTGCAAACATCATTTGCAGTTACTGTTGCTGTGCATCAGCAATTAAGATAGCAAGTAGTTTTAATCATCAAGGAAGTGTATTTAGAAAAAGTGTATTTTCGTACTCTGAAGATGTGGACTAGCCTCTCAGCCAGTGTGTCCCCTTTCTCTTATTACATGGGGTCCTTCAAACGAGGCATAAAGAGATACATGTGCAGGTCGGCATGATAGCGATGACTGCGACTTAAACAGCGACAGTTACCGTTATTTGTGGACTGTACTGTACTTTCCATCAGGTACCCTACAGTAATTTTGCCGTACCTGTTTAAAAAAAAAGAAAAGAACGAGCTTCGGCAACTACGTATTTGTTAAGTTCATACCAACATTATAAATGCAATTTGTTTGTTCAAGCCTTAACTACTCAACGGTTCATTATGAAATTTTGAGTGCCTTAGAGAAGTAGCATCCACCTTAGTATTCAATGATGGATTTCCGCAAAGTAACGCCTTCTTCAATCAAAAATTAGTTCCCATATTTACACTCTTGATCATCAGATTTAAAAAGTAATTGAATTACATAACGACCTGAATTATCTCTTAGGACAGTCTTCCCAAAAAATTTCGGAGCCTGTTCTTCTTCAGTTTAAAGTCGATTATTATAACAAGGTGGCAAGTTAAAAAAACTCCTAAAATTTTTTGAAGAGATCATTGGTGGGGTGATTGTGCAAACTTACTTTTTTATTATATTGCATAGTATTATTTTGTGAACATGTATGTTCAGAATATATCCAATCAAGAAAAGTTTTCCGTGCCATATGAGAACCTGGTGGACCCTCGATATCACCTTCCTTCAAAATCTAATAATATATTTCTGCTCCTAGCAATATATGCCTTTTGTTTGGAGGATCTACTATATTCATCAATGAAGAAGCTTGAATCCAATTTTCCTTTAGAGGAATGGAGATGTTATTTTACTTATAACATGAGCTTTAAACTCAGCAGTAAAGTTGTGATCATTACGGGTCTGAATTGTTAGATTAACATACCATTTAAACTGAACGTTTCACTCTGCTCGCCGCAGACCTGATATACCAGGTGACTGTTTAAACAGTAGTAATATTTATAGAGGATACTCTACACTCGGTTCTCGTTCTAAATCAATTAAAAAATAGATGCTTAACATTTGACCTAATTATCTAGAAAAATATAAAAATTATGTTCTCTATGCGTCTATGTTAAAGCACAGTGTCAATGACCGTCGGGTAATGTCACTTTCATTTGAAAGGATACGTGGGAAAGTCAGGAACAGAAGAGTGTATGCCTGTTTTACTATCGAAAGTTATTTACACCGAGTCGCCCATTGTAGCTCTTGGCATTGTTCATTGCACTTAGGTTTATTATTTTATTTACGTTTTTAGCTATACTTTTAAGTGTCTTAGAACAAACTTTAACTAGTTTTTCTTGGTAATTTATTAGTATTTGTTTTAATATTATTATTTTATATGTTAAGTGTGGCCATGAACAGAATACTGCGAGTGTCTAACCTTTCACCTGGTATAAGTCATGCTTGATAATTTCTTCAGTTCGAGCATCTGAACTCTCTGCATATATAAGACAGTGTGACTCGATGCTAAAAACGAATCGCGTAAAATTGAAACGCGTCTTTAACTATACTTTTGATTAAACAGTTACAATTCCATTTTAATGATTAATATATAGCCTAAAAAGGTTTAGAAATTTCATCAATATCATAAATAAGATCGCAAGAACAAGGCAAGCGCCGCACCGTTCTTTAAAATTACTTTTTAACCACCTATGGATTATAGTTTGGATTAAATTATTTCAATGCCATTTTGACGACTAAATGGAATAGGCTAAAAAGATTGAAAAATGTCATAATATTTTTTTATATATAGGAGGCAAACTAACAGACGGGTCATCTGATGTTAAGTGATCACCGTCGTCCATAGACACTAGCAACACCAGGTGAGTCGCAAGTGCGTTGCTAGCCTGTATTTGGGGAAGAAGGGGCAAGAGAAGGGGAGGTGGGACTCCGGCGCTTTCACTAACCAAACGCAATGCAACAATGCACGCTCTGTTACTTCACGTCGGTTTTCCGTGGATCGAGTGGTACTACCCCGGGCGATTTTTTTTTCTCGAACTGACTACGCTATTCACTTAGCAAGGTCTTAACAGCTTCACCGGACTACTAAGGCGAGCGCTTAAGGCACTCAGCTGATTAAACTACCCCGGGCGAGTCAACCCATTCATACTGAAACCAGCAATAGCTTCAGCGTGGCTCTACCACCTACCAACTAATAAATGAATACAGTAATGTAATCAGTCAATAAATAATTAATTTCACACTCGATAGTTCGACAAGTGGTCATTGTTTAATTCAAATTACCAATTAATAAAAACAATGATTTAATCAGTCAATAAATCATTTTTATTGCTCGAGAAGTGCTAATAATTATATTCGATTGTTCACGGTCCATCGTTCCTTATAAAACCAGCGTTAAAATATGTAGTAATTTAGACCACAGAGTATAGAAACATGAAGTCTATTATAGTGTTGTGTCTTTTCTCGTCTGTAGTGTTGGCGTACCGGCAAGTATGTGTCATTATTACCTAAAAATTATATTGAACGGTTTCAATATATATGATTTTTATCTCGTTTTCGAGGTTTTTTTTTTAATTTTTGCATGAGTTTTTAGGTTTTGAAATATACTCAATAACTCTTATATGTACTTCGGATGTGTCGGATAAGCCTGTCTGTTGATCAGTGTACCATAAGGTCTACATTGTACCAATTCTTTTAGAAAACATTTGCTTAAACAAGAACAGAGAACTCTGTTGTTAGTAGAAATTCAGCAATTTCAAAAGTTTCAAAGCTTCACCGGGGCTCTACCACCTACCACTACAAAAGTACTTAAACGTATATTTTTAACATTGTATTACCAAAGAAACTTAGTGTTAAGGTATGCAGTAAGCGTAGACCGGTGAAGCTGTTAAGACCTTGCTGGGTCAATAGCGTAGTCAGGTCGAAAAAAAAGGTATGCAGTAAGCCGAAATATTCACAGCTTTAACATTTTAAAAATTAAACATAACACATGAACCATGTGGCACATGGTGCAAGTCGACCCAGTGACCGGCAGTTCTAGAAGCCAAAACGTTAATACAAAAAAACAAGAAACATATCCCTTGAGCCTGAAAGGTTAGTCCGGTGAAGCTATTAAAGTCTTGGTAAGACAATAGCGTAATCAGTTCGAAAAAAAAATTGAAGCTGATGTAGTTACACATTTATTTTAATTAAATTATTCTTTCCTTTTATCAAAAGCCTTTGGAGGATTCACAACAGCTGGAGGTACGCAGAGTTCTCAAAGAGTTAATTAAGTTTTTTTTTCATACATTCAAAGAACTATATACATATTCTTTAATTATACAGAACACCCGACGACGATTACAAAAACTGAGTCTACAAGTAAGTATTGCTTCAGAATTAACAAGACATAACTATGCAAATAATTTGTTATGATGTTGTCTTATCAGAACCGAAGACTGCATTATGATCTCATTCGTTAAAGAGGTCCAACCTTTTTTTAAATTATTAGTGTACGGAAATCTCCTCTGGATACCCATCCTCCCAAAGGGAGAGAGTGGGTTATGTCTGACTCGCACTGACTAAAACCCCATGGTGTATCGACAGACCGTATTGTTAGGGCGGTATTGAATCGTTCTATCACCTTGGATAGCCGCCCCAACGGTCCGTCCGCCGGACTCCTACGTAATAGGGAAACAGATTGGGTACACACCAGTTGCCTCCCATGGTCCGTCAGACCTGTGTAATAAGGAGATAGGCCCCCAGCCTATCCCCTCATGACCAGTGACGGTGGCGGAAACAGTTGGGCAAATTACCGCCTCCTACCGCCGGTCCTCCGTAGACGGAGGGGAACACTTAGAGGTTTACCTCACGGGCCCTCTAAGCCGCCACCTTCTGTGAGGTGACCGCAGGTGTATCCTAACAGTGGAGAGGTAACTATACCTCCAACTGACCATTGGTTTGTGATTTTTTTTTAAGTTGTCCTATTACCACATAACAGCTATGTTTTTTTGGCGAGATCTTAATTTCTTATGGAGTGGCTTTTATAAATTTATCACTTCTTGTGTTATTTAACTCTATATTATGTAATGTTGGTAGTGTTTTACGTTAATATCATTCTGTTATTGTGCACAAGTGAAGTGGAAGGAATAATACAGTGGCACATGAAATCTGGGATATCATAAAAAAATAATATTAATTAATTAATAAAATTGCGTGAAAATTATCTACTCGACAATGGAAGTACTAATAATCTAAATCATTGAATACAAACCAAAAATTAAAATAAAAGTATATATGTGATCTTTTAACCAAAATAGTGCAAAAAAATAAAATTGATAATCATTTTAAATACATTACATTTGTTGATTAATCAAAAATCATTTTACAATTTAAACAGCTCGTCCAAGATCGTGACGATGATAGTGTAAGTACAACTTATTTGTATCATTTCCTTACTAATATTATAAACGAGAATATTTGTTTATTTGTTTGTTACGCTTTCAAGACTTGACTACCGAATAACAACATTATAAAGCATATCTTATCGTATTCTGTTTCATTAAAATCGGCCCACTCTATTAAAAGTTATTGTAATTTGAATGACGGGTCGAGTTAAGTACGAGAGAAGAGTAGTAATCTTGTACTACTAGCTGACCCGTGCAACTTCGTCTGCACCAAATCTGTTATCACCGGTTTCATTGTATTCGTCGCCGTCGGTCCGAATATTGCATATATATATATTTTTTTTTTTACTTTATTTTTGGCAATTAATCTTTCAGATTATTGCTGCCATCGTCACGTAGTCGATAATATTACAAGCGTCGTGCAATCACTTCAATATTGCGTCGTGTGAGTCAATATTCTAACAAGATGGTGGATCCCTTGTTAAAACCTGCTAGGGAGTTTTTGTGGCATCTCAGAATTTCATGCTCCGTGGTATTATTTTCTATTCACTTCACTTATGCACAATAAACTAACTAGATTACGTAAAATTCCACCAAATTTACAAAATATAGAGTCCAATAACACAAGATAATGAATAAAATATAAAATCCACTACATGACAGACTAAAATCCCGCCAAAAACTCATTACATATGTTATAACTGCGCTACGGGGACATAACATTTCTATGCAAAATTATCAATCAGTTGAATTAGAAGTATAAAGTCTAATAGGTTAGATTCTATTGATGTATGTGTTTGTCTCTTTATTATTGGAATGGAAACCTGAGGCGTGTAAATGTATATATATGAGGTAGTGGTAGAGCCAAGCTGAAGCTATTATTGTTTTCAGCACTAATGGATCGGCTCGTCCGGGGAAGCACCACCCTCTCACAGAAAACCGACGTGAAGTAACAGTGCTTGCATTCCCCTTCCCTTTCTGCCCTTCCCCCTCCCAAACATAGGCTGGCAAAGCACTTGCGACTCCCCTGGTATTGCAAGTGTCTATGGACGGTGGTGATCACTTAACATCAGGTGACCCATCTGTTCGTTTGCCTCCTATGACATAAAAAAAATGTTGAATTGTTGAAAAAAACGGTTGAATATTTAGAATCGAGAGGGCGGAGGCGCATAAACACTTATTAAAGTATAATAATTAGCGGAAATATAAGTACTCACCAAAGGCCGAGGACAGCTATTCCCGTTGTTGTTGTGAGGCCGGATTTCCTTAATTAAAGGAGCGATGCGATAATACAATATTAAGTATTTATACGCGTTGTATTTTGTACCACGACCGGCGATACACCCAATGCGAATGCTGAACTGCAACTGGTCGACTGTGTTTTCACTCACTCAGTCGTTAGTGAAAAATAAGTGGAATATGCACTTGAGATTTCGCATCCCTTGCCAGCGTGGGAACTCAATAGCTGAAATCTTCCCAGGTACTATTAAGTCCCAGCTAACCACTTACTCATCATCTTCTCATTGATTTTTAAACCACAACGAGACTAAAGAAAGTTCACTTCAATAATGAATAATATGTCGACAAAGTTGAAAAGTATGTGTAAACGAAACTGTACCTAATATGTAACGGGATTTAGGCTTACACATACTAACTGGGTATAAGTTTGAATGAGTCCTTGTATAGTTTGGATTCATAATTGGAAACGGTAGGTGTCGCTGCAATCGGGTTTATTAAGATTTTTCGTGTTTAAAAATACAATTGAAACCGGTAATAACCGATTTGGTGCAGACGAAGTTGCACAGGTCAGATACTTAATAAAAAAGATGTACAATTTTAAACTATACTTATAGCTTTTTCCTTATTTTCTTATGGCATAATAACTAAAATGCCAAGTCAGAATGTTGTCATCTCGGAGTAATATCCAGGTCGTTCGCTATCTGTATTCCTTATGATGTCATGATTTAATCGACATATGCCCTACAGCCTAAGCAAACATCGCATGACGAGGTAGAAAGGAGTGACGACGATTCTAAGGACAACAAAAACAACAATCTGCGCTCCAACTTTGCTGATGGAAACTGGCGTGAAAATCTTAACAAAAGAACAGTTAGTACCATAATTGTTACAATTAACTATAATTTTGGGGACTTTTCCGGAATCTTAGTCTGTCATGTAGTGGATTTTAAATTTAATTCATCACTAGCTTCTGCCCGCGACTTCGTCCGGAATAGTTTCTCTGGGCTAACGCTAACACGCAGCGGAAGCTATCAAAAGAAAAAAAAATGATTTTGAAATATTGTTCATTGGTGATCTGCTCCAATTGGTCTTAATGTAATGATATATATACATATATCATCACATCATACGTATACATAGCTGAACGCGTGCGGTGTTATTAGAAAAAGTTGAATACGTATTGAATACTTGCTTCAAAAAAGTTACGGTTTAAATGCATCGCGCTCGCTGAATGTTCGCCATCTTGCTCTTTTGTCTCACTTTGGTTAGGTTAGACTTGGGCCTGCCGGGTGAGCAGACGTAGTGCCGTAGGCAGCTCCTGCTCCCCGGCCAAATAGGTGTAAGGAGCCACCATGGGGTTTTAGTCCGTGCAACTCGGACATACCCCACCATCAGCTGCCCGGCTAGGGTGGATATCTATAGAGATTTCCCCATGTAAAAAAAAAAAAATGAAAAAAAAAGACTTGGGGAAAAAACTAGCCTCGGGCGAGCGCGGTGCATTTAGCATTGTAATAACACCGGTAGTAATTACAAAAATCATAGTCCATTAAAAAAACATTTGTAATAAATGTAGTATAAATACTTCGTGTTTATTTTCTCTTATTTTATAATATTCATTAAAGCAACATCGATGTAATGGGAATCACCATGGACCGATGAACCACATGCACCAAGTAAGTTCTTAGCTTATTCTGTTTTTTTTTTTATTGACATAAGAAGACTGCACTATATTTGACGATGAGTACGTAGTTTGAATCATGGATCAATTGAATCCTAAGAAAAATTAACTTAGAACAATAGTCAGCAAATTCATGATCCAAGAGAGTCAAACAAATACTATACGAAACTGAAATTAATTCATATAGCCTTTTATTTATTTTGACTATGCTTTTTTTATATCATAGGAGGCAAACGAATAGTCACCTGATGTTAAGTGATCACCACCAACTTAAACACATAAACACTTGCAACACCAGGGTGCTTGTGGTGCTTGGGTGGGCAGGAGGAGAGACGACGGAGAGGGGAGGTGGGTATCCGGCGCTCTCACTGACCGAACGAAACGTAACAATGCAAGCACTGTTACTAGACATCGGTGTTTCTGTGGGTCGGGTGGTACTACCCCGGGCGAGCCGACCCATTCATGCTGAAACCAGTAATAGCTTCAGCGTGGCTCTACCACCAACATAACGGTGTATGCTTTACACGTACATCAAGACCTTTACCATAGTAGCTACACTGTTATAGAAGTAATCAGTATTAAAAGTACTCTTTCGTGCTTGTTTTTGTTCAATATTCTTTTCTTATGAGCGACCATCCATTCTACTGTTGCTTTCTAAAAATGTGCCTTTTTACTGTAGATTTACGTTTCAAAGATGTTTACTCGTATCTTCCAAGGCAAGTTAATAAATAATATATTTGTTTCTGCACTAAACATTCTGTGGAAGAGCCACATGCTACTAAAGAGTGAAAGAGCCGTCGATTACTGAGCTTAGAATGCCGACCACTGCCCTTAACTACATAGAATAACGATACATTTAGTACTTTCCTAGGTCCGTACCCTCAGCGTAGAGCATTTGAGTACGCTGCTCGCGCGATACAGTGACATAAAATTACATGACTGCGACAACATTACACATATCACCCGCACACACACGTGCACGCTACACGCTTACACATGAAAGTGGAAGGGTTTTATTTTTCCCTTATCGAACTGAAATAATTTAGAAGAATTATCCGACATAAAATACATATAAGAATTGTCGAGGTATGTATGCTTGGTACACGTATATGTTTCCATCTATACTAATATAAAAAGAGGTAAAGTTTGTGAGTTTGTGACGTTGTAGGGGGTAATCTCAGGAACTACTGGTCCGATTTGAATAATTCTTGCAGTGTTATATAGATCATTCATCGAGAATGCTTATAGGCTATATATCATCATGCTAAGACCAATAGGAGCGGAACACAGATGAAAAATGTTCCAAAATCAGGATGTTTTTTCCTTTTGAAAACTGCTGCGTGTTAGTGTTAGTGCGTTTATTCCACGCGAACGAAGATCGCGGGCAGAGGCTAGTAACTCATATATGTATGAATATGTAGCTTAGGTTTGTTCAGATAGGTCGCCATTTGCATGTATCAAGCAACAGCCCAAGCCGAGGTATGCCGCGCACCCTTCAGCTAGTTGTGCAAATAAAACCGGTTGAATGCTTTAAGCGCTCGCCTTAGTAGTCCGGTGAAGCTGTTAAGACCTTGCGAAGTCAATAGCGTAGTCAGTTCAAAAAAAAATTTAGTACTTTTGGCGTAATTGAGCCTTCAATGAAATGTATTTTCATTATATTTGCGTACAAATATTTTCAAATTTTTTTCGTATAGATACTATCTGTATTCATAATTTTGAGGCAGTTCCTTCAATAATAAATCTCTTGGCTTACAGAGACTATGAATAAATATGACATTTTTCAATAGCTTTACTTCGTACCTCATGGCCGCGGTCAGAGATATGGCAAGAGTATATACAAGGTAAGTCTTTAATGGATATCTATATACAGCATGACTAATAGATAGTTGCAATACTCTCACAAATTTCCCATTACTTTTTTTTATATCTCAGGAGGTAAACGAACAAGTGGGTCACATGATGTAAGTGACCACCACCGTCCATAGACTCGAGCAACATCGTAGGAGTCGCATGTGCGTTGCCTGTATAAGGGGCAGGGGGATGGGGAAGGGAAGGGAAAGGAACGAAGGAATGAAAAAGTGAGATGGACCTCCGGCGCTCTCACTTACCGAAAGAAACACAACAATGCAAGCAATGTTATTTCACATCGGTGTTTCCGTGAGATGTGATATTACTCATAACGAGCCGACCCATTCATGCTGAAACCAATAATAGCTTCAGCGTGGCTCTACCACCTAACTGCTTGTCGTTCTAAATCACTCAAAAAATGAGGTGCTTAATACTTGACCTAATTATCTTGAGAAACGCAAAACTGATATACACTCAACATCAGGTGATTTATGCAAAAATGGACTGGTGTAATAAATGAATCACGTACTCCAAACGACGTCCCACAACTTGATGCGTGCCCGCGTTCCCACGATAAGCAATTACATAATGATTAACCTTTAAAAGCGTCTCTTAAATTTTGTTAATTGAAGTTAAGTGTAATTTTTTCTGTTTAAAAGTATCATAGTCATACTTTTAAAAGTTTTAGAACAAACTTTAACTAAGGTTCTCTTTGTTGTTTATTAGTATTTGTTTTGATATAATAATTTTATATGTTAAATGTATGTGACCATGAACTACCATACGATAGAAGGGTGTCACCCATTAAACAGTTACTTGGTATATAAAAGAATAACTAACGATAGTAAATGTTACATTTACGATACAGGTATAAAAGTATCTCGCTTGTGTGTGAGACACCGAACTACTCATTACCAATAAAAAAAAGGAATGATTTTATTGTAAATGTTAATTTAAATTTTATTATATTTACAGCATTCATTGTTGCAATATCAACCTTATGAAAATTATCGCAGACCGACTGATTATTTGAATAAAGTAAGTTATCTGGCATAATGTTATATTTGTTTTTGTCGTGAAATTTCTCATAGCGTGGTAGGGAAAAATGCACATTACGCGTTATGCTCGAAACGTAGGGTGGGTAATTTAACACTTATGTGTATATGCAAGTATGTATAAGTGTTTGTATGAGTCTAGTAGTATATCAAAATGCGTAAATATATAGTGATATACACAATATAGATAAAATTGAGACATAATTGCCAATTTGTCATTACGTGATGGTGTTTTTTTTTTTCACTTTATTTTTTTTAAGTATTTTTTCATCACTAACATGTCAGTCTCATCGTTTTTTATATTTAAATATAACAAAAACTCTTAAATCTAAAAACTTGAATTGAATAATTACTGAGCTTAAATAAACCTCACAGCCTTTTGGAACAATCCGATGTCGGTTCTGCCAGATTGCTCTGATAACACCCACATTCCCATCCTTGAAATTTGATTTTTTACATTCTTTTTTTTTATATCATAGGAGGCAAACGAAGAGGTGGGTCACCTGATTTTAAGTGATGACCACAGACACTTGCAACAACAGGGAAGTCGCTAGTGCGTTGCCAGCCTGTATTTGGGGAAAGGGCAGGGAAAGAGTGACGGGAGGTGGGTATCTGGCGCTCTTACTGACCGAACGAAACGCAACAATGCAAGCAGTGTTACGTCTCGTCACGTGTGGGAGTGGTACTCCCCGGGCGAGCCGACCCATTCATGCTAAAACCAGTAAAAGCTTCAGCGTGATTTTACCACCTACAAAGAGCTACTAAAGACCTACATGTCATTAAATAACGTCACATTTTCTTTGTTAGTTTAGCCGTGCGAAGCCAGGGCAAGTTAGCATGTAATAAGGAACTTCGCATTCTCAAGGGCCACAGGATATATCAATGATATATGTATTGACATATAACTGTATTTTACATCATCATCACATCAGTCTGTAAAAGATGAATTGCAGGATCGTAGTCCTTTTGTAGTCATTTTTCCAAATGAAGATATGGGTATAACGGCTTATTAGAATCTCAGAGTCCGAGAAATCTAGTCCTATTTCTTCCACAAACTGTGATTCTACAAGAACATTAATTAGGGTAATATTTCCTTATTGCGGTGACATGGTGCTGGCTGGAACGACCCTGTGTCATTCCATTACGGCAGCAGAGGGTACACCGTGGGGTTTTGGTCCGTGAGAGTCGGACGTAACCCATTTTCCCCCCGAGAGGGTGGCATCTCCATAATGGATCCTATTTTCCCACGAACAGTGATACTTCATGACCATTGCTTAGGCTAAGGTTTTCTTGTTGGGATGACAAGTTGTTTGCTGGTAGTAGCCTGTGTCACTCCATTACGGCAGCAGAAGGTACACCGTGGTGTTTTAGACCATGCGAGTCGGATATAACCCACTTTCCCCCCGAAAGGGTGGCATCTCCATATTGTGTGATATCTTATGAACACTCCTTAGGTTAAGCTTTCCTTGCTGGGGTGACATAGTGCTAGCTGGTAAACGGGCTTACCGTTTCACACCATTACGATATCAGAGGGTACACCGTGGGGCTTAGTCTGTACGAGTCGTACATAACGCAGTCTTTCCCCCGAGACGGTGACAAATACATATTTAATGGATATCCCCACGTTATTAAAAAAAAGGGGTTAAGGTTTCCTTTCGATGTCTTTCTTCACCATCAGTCAACGATCTTACCAATATAAATTAATAAGTATATGTGAATTCAATAAATTATTTCGTTCACGCTGGTTTCACCATCAGTATTTTTTTAAATTTCACATACATTATGATATTCCTTAGGTCACCTACGTGTATCCCAAACATTACGGAATAAGAGATGCTGACAATTACAAGGGCAATGTGTATACGGTAAATATTCGATACATGTTTCTATTAGTCCCACATAGTGGTGATTTCATTGTACTATCTTTTTATTCTTAATTTCTCTTTATAATGCAGTTTATCATTGCACGTTTGTTGATCTTGGTCATACTTTAAACCTAACTGGAATAAGAAAGCTAAAACATCAAAATTGTCATGTAATCTGCTAATATTCTTCTCTCTTCTATTTCTTTTGAATTTTGTGAGTATTATTACTTATATCCAAACTTCTTCTAACGTAATCTTTTCTAGGATTCCCGTGACTTTGATGCGTCGTTTATCTCAATTGTGTTCGATGAAATCTCCCAGGCGGCTTGACTTTCTCCGACACATCTAATCGCATTCACTTCTAATATATCGTTGTAACTCAACTAATTTTTAAAAAATAGTCTTGACAAATTATATACCTATACCTTCCTCGTGAATCACTCTATCTGCTAATCAAAATCGCATAAAAATTCACTCAGTTCTTTTTCAGTTTATCGCGAACAGACAAACAGACAGACGTGCCGGAGGACTTTGTTTTATAATATGCAATGATAAGACCTAAGTTCTAACACAATCTCATATGACACTAAATAAAAATTTGGTACAAGATAGTAACTGTGCCTAACATAAATGAGGACTATCTCTCGAATGCAACTACCGGAATACAACTACGCTTGGCAATAAATTTAAGACAGTCAAGAAGGCTTAGAAAAAGACCTACCACTGTTTACACCTTTATCATGTTGTTTTCCTTCATTGACAGCTGAGGTCTTATGCAAAGATTCCAAACTATGTTGATTGACGTCCTATCAAAGGACAACTAACTATCTACACGCTAACTGATCCATCGTTTCATATCTATCTCATATTTTCATTTCGACAATTAGGACGATATGGAAATTATCTATGAATTTACTGTCTTGCATCAGACCAGATCTCGCTTTCGTCTTATTCTTAACCTTAGCAATAACGACTGTATATCAATAATGAACTACGTTGTTATATAATTTTGCTATAGCTGTTCTAATAGACTGTTGCCTATTATTTTGCTACTCTACAATTGGCTGTCTTGTATCGTATTTGCAATTTATAACTGTGATAAAATAACGAACTAAATATCTCAATACGTCAACCCTTGATAGATGCCTTTCTTGAGCGCTATCGATTTTACAACCGATTTCCCATCGGCACAACATGTTTTCCTTTTTCACTCTCATCTATCAGATATTATACATTATTATACATATACATTTTTTACACAATCCACCCATACCTGTTTCGGTCTTCTTCCACTCCTACATCCATCCGACGTCATACTTAAAACTTTTCAAGTTACATGATCTTCATCTCTCCTAACGACATGCTCATTCCGTGCTAACCAATTACTCCTAAACTACTCTGTTACCGGTGTTACTTTCAAACTTCCTCTAATATATTCATTCTTAATCTTATCCATTCTAGTTACACCACACATCCACCTTAACATTCGCATGTCGACTACATATTTCCTGTCATATATCTCTTTCGTAGCCCAGTACTCTGATCCATTCAACATGCCTAAGCGATTACTGCTGCGAAATCTTTATCAGTGATCACTCAGAATACAAGCGGCTGCCATTAGCTCTCTCATATAGCTCTATAGGTCTAAATTATAAACTTGATTGACTTGTTACACTCGTAGCTCGTTACAATTCCCCTTACAAATCCAAACTATAGAATGTTAAAGCATCTATTAAAGTTACAAAACCTTCACTCTTTCTTGGAGTTAGCCATAGCTTTTATTATTAAGCTAGCATTTCTATTAGTTGCAATTTATATTCAGTCTAAATTTGACTTATTTTTCTTACCTTATTATAACTAGTAAAAACTATCTGGAGTCTTTAACTATGACGAAGGGAGTTTTGGTGGGATCTTAGTCTGTTATATAATGGTTTTAATATTTTATTCATAATCTTGTGTTATTTGACTGTATATTATGTAATATTGGTTGTGCTTTATATAATGTAATTTGGTTACTGTGCACAAGATAAGTGGATGAGAAATAATACGGGAGCATGAATTCTAAGACGCCACAAAAACCTTCATGATTTCATTTTATTTCAGAGAATCAATACATGCAATATAAACCCATTTGATTTTACCGTGTAGGAACTGACCACTTGGTAAGTTATTTTCTTTGTTTTTTTTATTACGGAGTGCTACTAGTAATCCAGTCATAGTGACTCTCTTCTAATTGTAACGTTTTCGAATTAACCAGTACATATCCAAATGTCGATGGACTATAAGTGTCTCTGTAATACTTGGATCACAATACGCTTATCATCAGGTACAGTGTAGTCTAGGTTTTCTATGTGGTAGAGCCACGCTGAAGCTACAATTACTGGTTTCAGCATGAATGGGTCGGCTCGCCCGGGGTACTACCAGCCGACCCACAGAAAAACCCCCTTACCCCCTTACCCTTTCCCCCAAATAAAGGCTGGCAACGCACTTGCGACTCCACTGATATTGTAAGTATCTATGGACGGCGGTGATCACTTAACATCAGGTGACTCGTTATTCGTTTGCGCCCTATGACAAAAAAAAATGTAACTGTGAATTGCTTGTTGAAAATCTTGCTAATTAAATATATCTTCATTTTCAGACTGATGTTTTAGACAACTGATGACAAATAACTGGAAGACACAGATTAATTACTAGTATAAACAATATATTCTGGAGGACAATAACTACAAACTAAAGTGATATACACTTTCAATTTATGTACAATCATAGCTGAAAAATAAAAATTTAATCATCGTTACCTGCGAATATGTGTTTTATTCAAAAATAATTGTATATGCACTCAAGTAATAGAAGCAGAATGTGTCGTTAAGACACATGCTAGAAGTGAGACGTTTGTATTTACAGGTAAACATTCTAATTAAAAAAATACATCAAAAAGCCAACATTGCATTCCAATTTTTTTTCACTTTTTTTTTGTCAATCAATCTTTCAGATTATTACTGCCATTGTCGAGTAGTCAATAATATTACAAGCGTCTTGCGATCATTTCAATATTAAGCGTTGTGTGAGTCAATATTCTAACAAGATGGTGGATCCCTTGTTAGAACCTTCCTGGGAGTTTTTGTTACATCTCAGAATTTCATGCTCCGTGGTATTATTTTCCATTCACTTCACTTATGCACAATAAACTATATTACGTAAAACACCACCAAATTTACAAAATATAGAGTCAAATAACACAAGATTATGAATAAAATATAAAATCCACTACATGACAGACTAAAATCCCGCCAAAAACTCCGCATTCCAATTTAAAGGAATGTATTCTGAGCTGATAGTTATAAAATCTTTAGGGTTGTCACGACTTTTTAACACTTAACTCTATAAAAGACACACCGTATTAACTTCAATAAAACTTTATTCAATGGTTTGTTATATATCAGCAACCTTGATAAAATAAGTCGACTCCTTGTATCCCTGTAACCAGTATATTTCGCTAGAACTCTAAAGCTAGTAATATTAAGTGCAATGCTGTATAATACATTATTATAAGCATATATATATATATATATTGTTGGAAATTAATAAAATGACGAGTAGTATAATGTTGAAAATAAATGAAATGTCCGTAGTTATTCTGCGACTGCCTATATAAGGGGCGGCGCTTGTTGTGTTGACAGACATACTCACATTCAGACACGCACTTTACACAACCGGTGGATGGGTTTACTTTTTTTCCCTTATCAAACTGAATCGAGTAGGTTTAGTTTGTCTCTTTCCGAACTACACGTTGTGTTTTTATATCATGCAATTTTAAATTGTACGATCCAAAAATGGATACATGTACAGTTTAGCATAGTTTAGCTAGGTCAGATCGGGTTTTTCTAGGTAACAGCCAAGCCGATGTGTGCCGAGCACCCTTGAGCTAGTTACCAAAAATAAAGTCGGCTGAGCGCCTTAAGCGCTCGCCTTAGTAGTCCGGTGAAGCTGTGAAGGAAAATAGCGAATTCAGTTCGAGAAAAAAAAATGTGTTAAGAGACTCTTTTGGTAGCCGTCGTAGTGTGCGGTAGCTCTGTCCGAGCTGGTGTCGGTTATATAAAAAGTGATTCGTTGTTAGAATGTATACCTAACAGCTTATATTCTAAGTTGGCCCGTCCTCTTCATTTTTTTATAATCGATAATTGTTACTATTTCTAACAATATATATATTATACGAATTCCCATAGTATAAATATTTAAATATAAGCAATTTCACTTCAAAATACGGATTGTATGTATATTGTGAAATTACTTTGGACCTTAGTCCCAAATAGAATAAATTAATAAAAACAGTGAAATAGACATGTATATAACATAATTTATTATAATTATATATAGCTTTGTTTTACATTTAATTGATGTAATTGCGGCCATACGGATGATAATTGTTTGGTTTGTGATATTCGTTTGAATGAACAAATCAAAGAGCGATACGGTTTATCATGATATGGTAAGGATGATGGAGGAGGATGATAAGGTTTATGACGGGAAGATATACTTGTATTTTCCAATTTAACTGTCAAATTCTTGTAGCCTTCTTGCCTGAAAATTAATATGAATTTGTTTTAGTATATTTATTAAACTATGATTTTCTTTAATTCAAAAAATTGTTCTAGTGCTATATAGCTCATTTATCGAGGAAGGTTATAGGCTATATATTATAACGCTAAGACCAATAGGAGCGGAGCACCAATGAAAAATGTTTCAAAATTGGGATGTTTTGTTTAGAGAGCTTCTGTTGCGTGATAGCGTTAGCCCAAAGTAACTATTACTACGCAGACGAAGTTGCGGGCAGGGGCTAGTACCCAAATAAACAGACGGGAAACAACACTAGCTATTTTATAATTAAATGTGTGTGATTTTTTACGTCTGTAGATTGAATTACCCTGAAAGCTAATAGTGATTATTTCGACTTGTCGACGGCCTAAATTAAATATTGACGCTTGAAAAGTCAGGAATTACATTTTATAGGTATTCGGCTTACTTGGGTTCTACTGAATTTTTTACTAGATTTAGCTCACATCTTCGATCAATTTTAAAAAAGTATATAGCTCACGTTACTTGATGATAATGCTTTTACAACTGAAATAATTTTTAAATCGTTTTTATATAAAACTATATATAATATTTTAACTTTGTTTAATATTAAATTGCTGATTACTTTATGTATTATCCCGAACTTGCGGTTATATTCAAAGCGATCAAAGAGATCGACGAGGTATATTATATTAGTTTTTATTAATTATAGTTGTAATTAAATATAATTGTAAAATATATAAAAACTGTGTTGTAATAAATAAATAAATAATAATAATAAAAAGTGTATATTTATTACAAACAAAAGAGAGATTTTCTCTTTACAATAATGATTTCAATACGGAAATTTAAAATTCATCTGTCAAAGAAATTAGTACACAATTTTATACGACCACTTACTGGAGACAAGCCATATGGCACCTGAATTAACATCAACTATATCCATTGCTATATTAGAGATACCATGCGTTATTTATTTAATGATTACGTTTTTTTTTTTATTAAATCTAAGAATATATATAGAATGAAGCTTACCAGGAATAGGTTACCAAGGTACCCATCTGCACGGTTAAATCCATCAGAATTAGTGAATCCAAATGTATCCTGTAAAATAAAATTACATAAAAAAAAATAGGATTGTCGTAAAGACACACGATAGAAGTGAAACTTTCGTATTACATGGAAACATTTTTTTTTTTTAATAGAATAAATTGTGTGCAGTCATTGCCACGCAATAAATACACATACAGTACATCATAGGCGGGCAACAAAAGCGTATTTCTCGTTACTCTGCAGAAGTGGAAGCAAAGACACAAAGGTAAGGGAGACACTTCTCCCACTCTACTCGACACAGTGTTTATCCCCACTGCTTTTCGTCACACAAAAATAAAAAAATAATTGAAAAAACATAACAAAATATTATAATCAAAATTAGTAATAATTATTATTATTTATTATAATAATGCTGAAGGGGGTAGAGCGACGCTGAAGCTATTACTAGTTTAACCATGAATGGATCGGCTCGCCCGGGGTAGTACCACCCTCTCACAGAAAATCGACGTAAAATGCTCGCATTGTTGCGTTTCGTTTGGTTAGTGAGAGCGCCGGAGGACCTCCTCCGTCCCTCCTCTTCCCCAAAACACAGACTGGCAGCGCACTTGCGACTCCCCTGGGGTTGAAAGTCTCTATGGACGGCGGTGATCACTTAACATCAGGTGACCCGTCTGTTCGTTTGCCACCTATGATATAAATAATAATAATTAATACATCAAATAAGTTTACGAATATACACACGTATATTGTTTAAGACCCACCTGGTTTTGCGTACCGGGGGAACCGTCAGCGCGGATCAATCTATTTGAATGAATTCTTCTTATGGGATACAAGAACCCACTAAAATCCTGTAAAATTAAACTATCGCTTTCATTATTATTTTACTACTGAAAAATAGATTTCCAACTCTATATTATAGCAAAAGCAATAACATGAAAGACTTTTATTAAATAATAATTTAGATAGAATCAGTGTATCTAACTCATCACCTAAATTGTTTAGGTGGGCGAAAGGGGAAACGGTATTTGGGATATTTAGAGAGTTTATACAGAGAAGTTAAAAATAATAACATATATTAAAAAAATAGAGCCGTCACGGGACGCCTGGCAGATGCGAAACAACAAAATTGTTTTGTATAAGTTATATGCATGAAAGAACAGATTTCGACAGAAATCAGTTATGGCTTAATGAAAAGATAAAGCTAAAGAATTACAAAGTAGTTTCATAAAATAATGACTGTTTATTTATTTTATTACATAAATATTAATTTTTATTAAATACAAAATATAAAAATTAACTAGGCGCTAGTGCGGTGTGTTTGGCGGCATTTATGAAAGGGCGCTAGGTCGTCGGTGCGTGCCACGTAACACTTGAATATTTTGTTAATAGTGCAATGTCCGTGTTTTGCATCGCCACGCCAACAATCAGGTTTTCCTTCCACCTATAGATGTTTCACATCAATAATGCCATCGGAAAAAGTTATGCTGATATACTGTGTTCATATTTTTTTAGATAACTGTTGGATACCCACGAAATCCTCTATAAATTCATGTTTAGATAAGGATCAAGTGACTAAGTAGTGAAATAAAACAAGCTGATCGTAACACATATCTAGTGGGAGTTTTTGGCGGGATTTTGGTCTGTCATGTAGTGGATTTTATACTTTATTCATTATCTTGTGGTATTTGACTCTATATTTTGTAAAATTGGGGGTGTTTTACGTAGTACTGTTTGGTTATTGTGAATAATTGAAGTGAATGGAAAATAATACCACGGATCATGAACTCTTGTTTGGTTATTGTGAATAATTGAAGTGAATGGAAAATAATACCACGGATCATGAACTCTGAAATCCCACAAAAACTCCCTTGAAAGTTCTGACAGACGAGCCACCATCTTCTTGGAACATTAAAATAATCACATAATACTTATTGAGTAAAATATATTTTAACCTCGATTGAAACAAAACATGGACACTGGCAAATGCTTCTGCGGAGTCAAAACAAGAAAAAGAAGAACATATCTAATAGTAGTTTTCGAGTGATGCGCATACAATCGCAGTCTTCTTTAATTTTATGTATTTACTATTTGTGCCCGCAACTTCATACGCGTCTGATCAACTGATCTGAATGTATTAAGTCCATTTACTTATCTACTTTTCTCGCGTACTTAAGTCGCGTCGTCATTAAAAGTACAATAACTTCCGAACCGATTTTAATAAAACGAAGACTAAATGTTACCCGAAGATATGCTTTACGATTTTATTTAAAGTTTTCTCATTAACGCAGTATTTTGGCAGTGTTGCGTGTTCATACAAACAGACATTACTAAAAACGATTGAAATGTATCCTATTACTTACTAGCCTCTGCCCGCGACTTCGTTCGCGAGTTACTTTGGGCTAATGATAACACGCAGCGGATGCTCTCAAGAGGATAAAACCCCCGATTTTTAAACATTATTCATTGGGGCTCCGCTCCTATTAGTTTTAGCGTGAAGATATATAGCCTAACCATCCTCGATAAAAGAGGTATATAGCATTGAAAGAATTTTACAAATCGGGCCAGTACTTAGTTCCTGAGATTACCCCCTACAACCTCACAAACTTTACCTCTTTATAATATTTGTATAGAAGTATAGATTACTAGACACTTGCAGCATTTTTACAAAAGTGTAAAAACGTGTCTTTTACACGTAACATTACGTTTATATGTATAGATAAATAGAAGATTTATAACCTGTCCAAAAACGCAAACCACAATCAAGCAAAGGCACACCAGTATAACAGAATTCATTCTCCCAAACGTCATAGACTAAGTAATTTCATATTTTATCTGTTATTTATAGAACCATGGACCGTTAATAATCAAGCTCTTTTATGATTATTTATCTTATTATCGAGTGTGAAATTAATATTAACTCGTTACTCTATTTGTTCTAACAATTTTAATTGCATTTCGACCATTTTAATTGACTTACGGCCATTTTTGTGATCAAAATCAAATACCTACAACAATAGATTTTTGCTTAAATTTTGTTTGTCATATAATACTTCAATTCCAATGCACTTGAAATATTTAAAATAATGTTATATACATTAGAGAAATTATTAAGCACAGGTTAGATTGATAGAAATAATATTGCGTTAATAATATATGAGGAACTAGCGACTTGCCCCAATTTTGCATGCTTGTGATAGGTTATAAAAAAGAAGTAATAAAAACAATAACAATTCCTAAATAAACATGTGTCTAAGATCAAAGGAGGTATGTTTTAGTAAAACTGGAAATATTTCTGTTATAATGTACTGGCTTTTTAATCAAACGATTACACTATATTTAATATGGTAATTAACGAATAATATGTATAAATTGTATTGTAGAAATGATTAGTCAGGCTTTTAAAAAATCTATTTGCAAAAACTATATTCAAAGAGCACTTTCAATTTACCAAAACACTTGACGGGTGACGATATTTACACGGTCTTTAAAATGGCAAACAACTAGGTAAATAACGAATAATATATATAATTTGTAATGTAGACATGATCACTAAGGCTTTCAACAAATATATTATTAGCAAGACCGCTATTCAAAGAACATTAGTATTCACTTTACCAAAAAAACATGACGAGTGGCGGTCAGTTACTCGCCTCTGTAAAAGTGCTGCCGCTCGGGTAGCTGTGAAATTGTGGTCCGGTGAAGCTGTTGAGACCTTGTTAAGTCAATAGCGTAGTCAGTAAAAAAAAATAGCTATGATATTCATTTTATTTTCAACTGTCATTCCGAGCGGGAGCTCTAGTGTAAAGGGAAAAAAACAAAGTAAAATATTATAATTTAATTGGTTTGTCGTATTTAATATTTTTTGTCCATAAATTGGTAAACTTGTAAAATTTATTATTTTATGGATGTTTTGTGAAAATATGTTACGAAAAGATAAACCAGATCGAGTTTCTTGCCGGTTCTTCTCGATGTTCTCGAATTCTCGAAAATTCTCGAAACCCATTTTTCCGAACCGGTGGTAGCTTTGAGTAATTTAAATAAAGTATATTTGAATTTGATTTTGAAAGTTAAAATAAAATTACTTTGAAAGTTAATAAAATATTTGTTTATTATCTATTAGTCTTTATACATTTTCGTTATAGAAATTTTGATTAATAATCACATAGGTTAAAGTTAATATACCGATCTTATCTTTTTTTTTATTTATTTATTTTAGGTCGCTTTGTAACGTCTTAGGTCATTAGCGACCACGATTAACAAAATACATAAATACATATAATATAGTACCATTGCGGATTAGGTTACATGAGTTTATAGATGTTTAACATTTTCAAAAAAAGTAGGGTTCGTGTATGTCCGTCTTGATTTAAGCAGTCCTTTAGGTTGTCGGGAACGTTACACAGTTGTCTTTCGTTGCTAAGTGCCGAACATTCCACCAATAAATGTGGGACTGTCAGGTCTTGTCCACACTTGCATTTATTTTTATCAGTTTTGGTGATTAGATGAATGTGGGTCAAATTTGTGTGTCCAATCCTCAACCTGGTGATCACCACTTGATCTTTTCTACAACTAAAAGTGTTAAACGATTTGTCAAAAATTGATTTTTTGATATTATATAACATAGTAGTATTTCCTGTTTGCCAATAATGATCCCAATTGATTTTAATTTTATGTTTAACGTATTTGTGTAGTTCAGTAGGAGTTGATTTATTTAATTGCCAGTTTTCATTTTCATTCGTTGCTTGTCTCGCCTCTCTATCTGCCTTTTCATTACCTATTATACCTTGATGACTTGGAATCCATATAATTTCGAATCTGTTATTATTTTTAAGTAGATTTATCATTTTTTGCTTTATATCTAAAATAAGAGTGTCCGTATTCTTTGCGTTTTGTAACGCCGTTAAACATGATTTTGAATCTGTATATATTCTATATTTACCTGTGTTAGATACATCAGTTATATATTCCAAAGCTTTAAGAATAGCTATTGCTTCACAGCTAAAAATCGAATTAAAATTGCCAAGTCTGTATCGGTAACAATTATCGATAGTTATCACTGAACATCCTGATCTCCCATTCATAACTGACCCGTCCGTGTAAATGGCTTTGAAATCGACATATCTACTATTGATTTCATGAAATAAATTTTGGAACATACATTGAGGAGTATTGTCTTTTTGGTAATTAGCTAATTCAAGATTGATAGGGAATTCAAACCTTTCCCATGGTCCAGAAGTAAGTAGTGTCTTTGGAAATATTTTTGGAATTTTAAGATTCAATTCATTTAAGTATTTGACTGCCCTGATTCTTAAGGGTTGTATTAAATTAGGATGAATGTTGTACTTAATGTCAACTGCCGATGTTTTAGTGTATTTATAGTAAGTAGGATTTTCAGGTTGAGATAATATATTTATAGCATACTTAAGTACCAGTTCTTTCCTTCTCAATTTTAAGGGCAATTCTCCAGCCTCAGCCAAGATACTCTTGATAGGACTTGACTTACATGCACCAATACTTAGTCGAAGAGCAGTATTTTGTATGCTTTCTAAGGACTTAAGTATACGTGGTTTAGCAGAATCATAAATTACAGAACCATAATCTAGTTTTTGTCTTATTAAAGCACGGTATGTATTAAATAAAGTTTGTCTGTCTGCGCCCCATGTTGTTGATGATAAAACCTTTATTATATTTAACCTTTTGTGACATTCTGCTCTAAGACTATTTATATGGGATTTCCAAGACATTTTTTTATCAAATAGTAATCCTAGAATTTTTAGCTTGGTTACTTCTTTAATACTGTGTCCATTTAATATTAACTCCATGTTTCTAGTTCTGTTTTTCTTTTTACTTAAAATTATAAATTCGGTTTTTGTTTTCGAAAATTTAAAGCCAGATTTAAGGCACCATTCCTGAAGTTTATCTAGTGAGTTTTGGATAAGTTGTAATGTAGGTTTTAGTGTTCTACCACTACAGCATATAGTTAGGTCATCGGCAAACAAGAACCCCTTTACTGGTTTTACAATATGTGCAAGAACTTCGTTAATAGCCAATAAAAATAGTATTGCGCTTAGTACGGAGCCTTGAGGTAAACCATTCTCCATAGTAGCTGGGTTAGATATTTTGTTTTGGACTCTGACTTTTATTGTTCTGTCTGAAAGAAAATTTTTGATAAAAGCTAATACATTTCCCTTTATGCCTATATCTTCTAATAATTTAAGAACTCTGTGTTTCCAAACCATCTCATATGCCTTTTCTATATCCAGAGCTACAATTATTGTATAATTATTATTTGCAAAGTTATCAAGGACTTCATCTTCAATATTCATTAAATGGTCCGTTGTTGAACGAAATTGGCGAAATCCAAACTGAAAGGGTGACAAGAATTTATTTGTTTCTATATACCATCTAATCCTTCTACTTATTATTTTCTCAAGTATTTTACACATGTTACAAGTTAGAGATACAGGCCTATAACTAGATTTTAAACTAGGTATTTTCCCTTGTTTTAATATTGGAACTACTAAAGCTTCCTTCCAACTGTCAGGAAACACCTGTTCTCTATATATATAGTTATATATATGGAGCAAGTACTCCAGTGCCCTCATTGGTAAATGCTTGATAATAATGTTTGATATATTGTCTAGTCCTGGACTAGAATTACCAACTTCAGAGCATACCAATAGCAATTCATGCATTGATATTTCTTTGTTAATAGGATTATCATTGTTAGACACATCAAAATTTAAACCAATCTCCTTTTCAGTTTTGTATTTCATAAATTGGTCATCGTAATTACCTGAACTGGAATTAATTACAAAGGTCTCAGCTAATAGGTTTGTGGTTTGCGCAGGATCAGATGTGAAAGTGCCATCAACATTTTGAAGTATAATGTTGTTGAATCTAATGTTTCGATGATTCAGTTTTTGTATTTTTTTCCATACTTCACCAACGGGGGTTTTATTATTAATGGTCGATACCCAATTTTCCCAATACTTCTTCTTATTATCTTTAATTAGTCTTCTGTAGAATGCTCTCTTTTTCTTGTATTCAATTTTGTACATCGAATTAGGCTCATATCTGGCATATCTCTTAAAGAGTTTTAAAGCCTTTCTTGTTTCTTTCAGTGCAATTTTACAATCGTCATTCCACCAAAGCAGATTATTTTTCCTTAAAGTACCAGATGTTTTAGGTATTGACTTGTCAGCTGCCTTGAGAATGGCTTTAGTAAAAATTTTAACGATTACATTGATATCATATTCAGAAATTTGATTTGAAGATGCTAATCTTGAGATATATAAATCAACGTCTTAATTAAACATGACCCAGTTTGCTTTGTCGAACTTCCATTTCCTTGGAAATCTAATATTGTTTCATAAATTTTCGTTGGTAATTTGTGATCTAATTAAAATTGGATAATGGTCACTGTCATATAAATCTTCTAAAGCGTTCCATTCAAAATATGATAATATATTTTGTGAAGCTAAAGTTAAGTCTATAATGCTTGTGCAACTGGTATTGCTATCAAAATGAGTTGGTTGACCATTATTTAATACACATACGTTATCTTGCTCATCAAGCCATTCTACTATTATTTTACCTCTAGTATCGCATTTGTCAGAACCCCAATAAGAATGGTGACCGTTAAAATCCCCCATTATCACAAAAGGCATCGGAAGCTGAGTAATAAGTTTATTTAAATCATATTTATTAAGAGTATTACTATTTGGTAGATAAACATTGCAGAGTGTAAGTGTTAAAGGAAATTTTATTGTTATCGCAACTGCTTCTAAATTTGTTGTCAATATTATTTCTTCTGGCATTGTGTGACATTTGGCAAATATAGCCACACCTCCACTAGCTCTACTGCTCTGTGTTCGGTTTTTAAAGAAATTTTTATACCCTGTTATAGACCCACAGTAATTGGAAGTGAAATTTGTTTCTTGTAAACAAATACAAGTTGGGCATAAACGATTTATTAATAATTTAAAATTTTCCAGTCGTCTAAAATAGCCATTAATATTCCATTGCAGAATATCCATACTAATTAGGACTCACACAGTTTATAATTAACGTGTAAAGTAAATTTATTGATGTGTATTTATTGTTCTATATCGTTATTCATAATAGGAGTAGGGGCTAATAAATCTTGTAATCTTCTCATTAAACGTGTGCATCTATTTTTTAGGCTTTTATTCATTTTGCCGTGTAACTTGTTGCACATTATAATAAGGTCATTTACATTATCTGTATATAAATATATTACTTCTTTAATACTCTGTTTTCCTCGAGAATTATCTAATAAACTTATAAATTGATCTAGGTTAATAGGAAATATATTTTCGCTATTTAATTCATCCATACTGGTTTCTATGTCTTTCCAAATTTCATCATCGCTTTTAGGATCACTCTTTTTTATTTTTTTCTTTGGTTTTGTTTTGATTTCCACATCTTCTATTGAAATATTGCTGCTAGTTTCATCAGTTTCAAACTCCATTGTGCCAGAGTTATTTTCACGTACATGCTGTGTTATAACTTCTAATTTTGAGGATTCGGTTGCAGTAGCTGAATGAATTCGTTTTTTTCCTTTTAAATTTACCTCTGATGGTTGTTGAAATTCTTCTACTATTGGTAGGGGGCATACAGGTTCCGTATGGTGTCGAGTCACTACTAAATCATCATTTCTATCAAATATTTCATTAATTTCTTCAGCCATTTGATTATTTGTTTCTTGAGGGTAGTCTTGATTATTTATTATATTTTGTGGACAATTTTTAGCTAGATGCCCTAATGTATTACATGCAAACCATTTTAAAGCATCGGAAGATATATAAATCCAGTAGTTAGTCCCTTCAAATGTTATTTGGAATGATTCTGGGAGACGTGTTTCATCTTCTGGATTAATATATAATTGTCTTCTAAAACTTAAGATGTGAGAAAAACCTGGGTCCGTTACACCTATTTTCATAAATGTTATCGGAGACATAACTTTTATGTTGAATTCTTCAAATTTTTGCTCGATAACGTAATTGGGTATGACGGGACAGACGTTTGATAGAACAATTCTTTTGTTTCTTGTAATCAGTGGTTTAATCTCTAGAATATTATTCTTAATGGTAATTTTTTTCTTTTCTTCTATTAAGGTGTCGGCTGTCTTTTTGGAGTCCATATAAATACATACACGTGCATTTTATATGCGAGATATGAATCGTATAGATGCCGCAGGTGTTATAGATGATAATGTGATAAGGTACTCCCTTAGTGTTATTCCATCAATGGAATCCAATATGATGGCTTGGTCTTTCTTGGGAAAACAAGTAGATGATGTGACATTAGCGTAACTTGATGCTTTGGGTACATGTTGCAACTTTGAGGGTAGTTGAGACATTTGGGGATTCTGGGACGTTGAGGCTTGATACATTATTATGTAAAGGGTCTCCTGTTACCAGGAGTTGCCCTGTTTACGTTATTTCACTCTGTCCACTTCACATTCAGTCTATTTTATTTTGACAACTAGGTCAAGGGTAGGAGAAATAACATACTTATATAACAACTCCTCTTTTCAATTTATTTTCGTAACAATATAAATAAGTCATTGTAAATCAAGTTTAAAAAGATACAGCTTCACAAGCTATATACATTTTAATGTATAAATTTCTTACAAGTAATTCCTGCGTAGTATTAAAACTCCTAACCCGATTTCATATTACTTTTGAGACAGGGCCGTATTAAAATTTCTAGTGTTGTAATTTCGAAAAGAACGCTATTAAAGACGTTGCTATATATGTAAAACTAATGAATATGTTTTTAAGCAGTATTTGTCCAAAATATACTAATATGTGTCGTTAAGTAGCAACTATAAACAAAATGTTCATTTTTTCAAATTCTTTTTTATAGCAGCACTGCTAACTGCTGTCATTAATGTCAACTGTCAAATTTTAATGAATTATATGTGAATTCAGAGGAAAATATTGATTACGTTTTTTATACATTTTCAATTAAAACCATTAATAATTTCATTCCAAATGTCTTCCACAATAAATCAAAAAGCATATTTACAAAAATATTTAGCTGGTCCTTCTGAAAATAAAAAGAAAAAGAAGAAAAAACCTGTAAAAGGTAGTGGGTTAGTATTATAAATATTATTTTTATACAATATCCTTTCAGACATCATTTAATCATGAACAAGATGTACCATTATTGTCGCACATATATATAAATAAATTTTTATGATGCTTTTCTTATTCTATTTACCCATTTTTGTAGGTTAAGTTTGTATAAGGTAGCTGTATATATGATGTATTTTTTTTTTCTTATAGATATAGTTTCATAAACATATATTTCTATTACACACTATATGTGATTTATAGAAATAATCTCATATCATTTTTACATATAGTAATATGAGGTTATTTCTATAGATGAAAATCAATAAATAGTATCCTAAAATATTTTATTACATTATCTTAAAGTCTTCCTCTCACTCTATCACTCACTGTTGATGACAGTAATTATAGATGACGAAAAAGCACTATTTCCATATATATATATTTTATTGTAGCATGGCAAAATGACTGCACTATGCCTGATGGTAAGCTCAGTGCAATCCAAAAATAATTGCGACCACCGATTGACACACTATCCATCGCCTGTCGCCACTATCATGCTAGACTGCAAAAAGCTAGATATGCACAGACTGATCCCGAAACGCGACCCGCAGAAGCAAATCACTATTACGGGCTTTTTCACCATATACATGGTGGCTGCGACCCAGTCAGACTGTAAAACCCTACCATCCCGCTTTCGCCATTGTCTCGTTTGTTATTCAGCAGGGTGCACCAGGAGCAGGTGAGGTTGGCTTGGGTGTCTCAAGTCTTATGATGTTATTTGACACCCCCTTACACCCGCTAGACATCATTTTCTTGCATTAACTTATTCAATTAGAAGATGGTAGAACCATGTTAAAGCTATAACTGGTTTCAGCATGGATGGATCGGCTTGTCCGTAGTAGTACTACCCGACCCATAGAAACGCCAACATGAAGTACGAGTACTCTCATTGTTGCATTTCGTTTGGTCTGTGAGAGCGCCAGAGGCCCACCTCTTCTCTTCCCTTCCTCCCCCTCTCCCAACACAGGCTGGCAACACACTTGAAACTCCCCTGATGTTGCAAGTGTCTATGGACGGTGGTGATTACTTAGCATTAGGTGACCCACCTGTTTGTTTGCTTCCTATGATATATAAAAAAATTCTAATAACTAAATGAGTAATAGTAAAGTTACTATTAACTCTTTTCTTTTATTTAAAAGAAATGAAGCATGTTTAAGTTTGTTTAAAAAATTTAATTAGCTACAAAGCTACAAAGAAATATGTTGAAATGTCTATATAAAGAATATATTTATGGATAAACATAACATTCATGGACTATTTTCCAAGATTCTTATAAAAACAAAGGTCTCATTTAGTTCACTTTAGACATAATGCAAAAATTATTTTAGTAATAGTCTACAGAACAATTTTTATTCAAAGTAATACCATCATATTATTTAAGTAGAAATTATAATTTTAATTGACATTTTAGTTTATTATATTATCCATTAATATTTGAGTTCATCCCAGAATTAATAATATTATGTATTTATTCCAGGTTCAAAATAATAGATGATGATATTGATTTATCAAAGCTCCGACCCCTTGATTGTGACGAGCTCGATATCCTTGATATGGGTGAAGATGCCCCTCAAATAGCTGGAATTGTAGATGAAAGGCCTGAAGATGTCAAAAAACAGGAACAGTTCAAGATTAGCTCGAGATGGAAAGTCATAAATGAGGTCAGTTTACATTAAGAACCTTTCTTCTCTTCATAAAAGAGATGACAACAAGATTCGGAATAAAAATGGACATGATTTTAATACAATCCCTTTTTTTACTAGCTTTCTTCCATACATTAACTATATATTATCAAGTTGACAAAGAGCATTGGTCAAGTGTATCAGCTAGTTTTAGCTATAAAAAGATAAGGTAATGTTTGAACATAATCTCAACTGTTTTCACTTAAGATATAAACAATATCGTGTTATTACAAAAAACTTAAATATTACTTTTTTTTTACTTTTTTTTTGGCAACCAATCTTTCAGGTTATTACTGCCATTGTCAGGTAGGTAATAATATTACAAACCAATATTAAGTGTCATGTCAATCAATATTCTAACAAGATGGTGGATCCCTTGTTATAACCTTTCAGGGAGTTTTTGTGGCATCTCAGAATTGCATGCTCCGTGGCATTATTTTCCATTCACTTCACTTATGCATAATAAACTAACTATATTACGTAAAACACCACCACATTTACAAAATATAGAGTCAAATCCACTACATGACAGATTAAATCCCGCCAAAAACTTCTAAATATGACTTGAATACTTGCTTTAAAAAGGTTACGTTTTAAATGCACCGCGCTCACTGAATGTTCGCCATCTTGCTTTAGTTAGGTTAGACTTGCGAAAAAGGGATAATGTGAACTTGCCTCAGGCGTGCGTGGTTCATTTAGTACGAAACCTGTTTTAAAACAAATATTTAGTACGTATTTCACTTTTTTGTAATAACATCGAAAATGTTTAGAATGTAAGGAGAGTTTTTCTTCAGTGGCTTGTGGAATACAACATAGAGGTTTGATGAGGTATTTTCAGGTTCAGATATAGCCAAGAAATACAATAAAAAGTTTATAACAACATATAAAT
This sequence comes from Antheraea mylitta, assembly GCA_014332785.1. NCBI lineage: Eukaryota > Metazoa > Arthropoda > Insecta > Lepidoptera > Saturniidae > Antheraea > Antheraea mylitta. The sequence goes on along the minus strand of JACEII010000007.1, from coordinate 5,685,494 downwards.
CTCATCTAGCTCCATCTTGTATATTGTCATTAAGGGATGAAACGTTTTATAGGTGGTAGAGCCACGCTGAAGCTGTTATTGGTTTTTTTTCTTTTTATCGAAGCACGACATAGTGACTGCACTATGCCTGATGTTAAGCATAGTACAATCCAAAGACATCAGCAACCACCGAGAGACAGATTATCCATCGCCGGTCGCCGCTGTCATGCCGGCCATAATGACGAAAGTCACCCGGTACTGGATATGCACAGGCTGATCCCGAAACGCGACGCGCAAAACCGAGTCACTATGATGGGCTTTTTCGCCATATGCATGGTGGTTGCGACCCAGTCGGGCTGTGAAACCTTACCACCCCACTTTCGCCATTGCCTCGTTCGTTATTCAGCAGGGTCCACCACGTGCAGGTGAGGTTGGCTTGGGTGTCTAAAGTCTTAAGATGTTACTCGACACCCCATACACCCCAAACGATAACGGGTCCAACGTGATTGGGTCAACTCGTCCAGGGTAGTACCACCCTCTCAGAGAAACATTGATGTGAAGTAACAGTTCTTGGTTTGTTGCGTTTCGTTTCGTCAGTGAGAATGCCGGAGGCCCACCTACCCTCCCCCTCCCCTCTGCCCATCCCCCTAAAAACAGAATGGCAACACACTTGCAACCCCTGGTGTTGTTAGTATCTATGGATGGCGCTGATCACTTAACATCAGGTGACCCATCAGTTCGTTTGTCTCTTATGATATAAAACATAAAAAACAACTGGTACCTCAAAATTTTGCGAGATAGCCTGATATGACCTTATCTAAATAGAAATACGTTCAGCTTACATTCAATAGCTGAACTGAGTTCAGTCGCCTAGGTATAAGTTATTAAAATAAAAGAAATTGTAAAAAGCTATTTAAAAAATCCATTGTTTTAGGTAAACATTATAACAATATATTAAACACACATCATCATTAATTATGATTTCCAGGATGATGGATTCAACAGTAAACTACAAATAGAAGAGATACAGAAAGATGTCAAACAGCGTGAAAAGGAAAACACGTTAATATTTGGTAAAATGTATAGTGATTCAGAGGATGAAAAAAATCGTGATTCCGACCAATCACCGCCCAGAAAACAAAGTAATGATCAGAAAACTAGAAGTGGGAACAAAGATAATGACAGTGATATCAGTCCACCGAGAAGAACTGAATCTCCAAACATGAAATGTAAAGAGCGAAAAGCATATGATTCTGATAACTCTCCTCCGAGGAGACAAAACAGTAAACCTAAAGAACGGGCCAGGAAACCGAGTAGATGGGGTGATTTTGAAAAAACAAATATATCTCCTAATAGGAGTGAGAGATCAAAACGCTCACATAGCAAAGAACATTCTCCAAAAAGGAAGACACACAATGGTAAAGATTTTGACTCTGATGTGTCACCACCTAGGAAGTCAAAGAAGGATTCACACAGAAAAGTTGCTGATGATTCTGATATATCGCCTCCTAGAAAATCAAAGAAAGATTCGCACAGAAAATATGATTCAAGGAAACCAAAGCATAATAATCATAAGAGAAAGGAACAGTCTGATCATTCTGACTTGTCACCACCGAGAAAGCACAGTCGAAGACGGAAATCTTCATCGCCACAGAGGAAATCTAGAAGAGATACTATAGATAAAAAGAGAAAGTACAACAATGATTCTGATGTCTCCCCACCAAGAAGAAAAATGGAGAGTAGTACATCAGAGAGAGATGTACGATATAGACAGAATAGTAACAGTCCGCCACCGACAAATAAAAAAATGGCGAGGACTTTAGACGGAAAGCGAGCAGGATTACAGGATGCGAGGCAGTTGAGACACGAGAATGAAGATTTCAGAAAAAAAGAAGAGGAAGTATTTAGCCGGATGACGGATGAAGTGTCTGGGAGAAACGCACAAGTTGTTTCCAGGAAAGGTAATTTTTTTTTATTGTTCATTTTAGGTGTATATTTATTTTCTGTTAATAAGTATAATGTTATTTTAGGTAAAAGAGAAACATCAGAGGAGAGGAGGAAACAGAAGGATAAGGCAGAAAGGCAGAATGAGTTAGATGAGAAGTATAAAAAGTGGAGTAGAGGGTAAGTTTTAATTGTTTACATGAAATAATAATTTGTACATCAGTTTTAAAGATTAATTATCTGAATTTACAATATATGATAGGAATGAGTTTTTTATTGTATGTCTAATGTGTCACTGTCTAAAACCTCAATGGTTTACGTTATAGTATTGTGTGATTTTTTTTATTATTTATGTAAATTTATATATTACGTAAATACATATCAGTCGCATTGTTTCCCAATCTTTCTAACTCCATTAGAGAGAGTCGATGATGAGGTATCATTACAAAGTCATACAGCATTTTGGCTTCATGACGGCCAAGATGCTGTGACAAATAAAGAATTCTGGCAACTAAAGTATTCAATGATATTTTAAACTAACAATGTCCTGTGGCTTCAAAAGCTTTTTCTATGCAGTAATTGCTTTAGAATCTTTACTTTGTGTCTATGTACATATAAAAGTGTAACAAACTGATTGACGGAAAAATGACAGTTTGAAACTTTTCATTTCGTCCCCTTTTTGACCACTTTAGGGAGTTAAATTTCTAAAAACACTTTCTTAATGCTCTACCAGCCTAGTAGCTTGAACTGTGTTATATTGTATTTGTTTTAAATGTATTGTACATAAATAAATGCATATTTACAGCATAAAACAACTAGAAGCACAAGAAGCTCGGATGCAAGAGTTCATGCACGAAGCTTCAAAACCTTTGGCAAGGCACAAAGATGACCGGGATCTAGAATCCAGATTGAAACAAGTGGAACGGGATGGTGATCCAATGCTGCAGTATATGAAAGAGAAGAAGAAGGAGAGAGGGGAACTACCTCCAGGTAACTTAAATTATTAACGACTAGCCTCTGCCCTCGACTTCGTTCGCGTGGAATAATTAATTTAGGTTAACGGTAACACACAGTGGAAGATCTCAAAAGGAAAAACCCATTTTTTTTTTTACTTTCTCCATTGTTGGTCTTAAGCGTACATCGACGGGAGAAAGTGGAAATATTGTAACTTGCATATTGGGCTAAGTCACTTTTTACCATATTCTTGTAAAAAAAAATACCACTTCGAATGTTTTAGGTCTCGCTTTTCTACAATTCAATTTTTCATCGTTACGACCTTGGCTTTTTGTCTAGTTTTAACACTACAAATAAAAAATAAATCAAGTTATAAAATAGTTTTCTGGTTCTGTAAAGTTGGATTTTTCTAGTTACGATAATTTTGCTTTCTTCCCTCGATAAATTAGCTATATAAAACTGAATTATTCAAATCGGACCAGTAGTTCCCGAGATTACCCCCTACAACGTCACACACTCACAAACTTTACCTCTTTATAATATTAGTATAGAAAATTAAACATTCCAGGCACATTTCAAAACACTAGCCAATCGTCCAAATCGACATTTTGGACATATATCACCATTTTCAAATCTCGCACAGTTAACCTTGTCTTAGTCGATATATTTTTTACTTGCTACGTGTCCCTGCTTCGTGCGAGTTTAATGAACTTATTAATGTGTCATCATAAGTGTCTAAGTGACTGAGACACATGTACTATTCGATCAATACATCGCCAATTTAAAGTTTACAGTATATCAAAGTAAAAGTGACTTTATATGTCTGGTCACACTGGCATTTTTGTTGCCTGCAATTTTTTGTTTATTTTACTTTATTTTTAGTAATCAATCTTGCAGATTATAACTGTCATTGTTACGTAGTCAATAATATTACAAGCGTTGTACGATCATTTCAATATTAAGCGTCGTGTGAATCAATATTCTAACAAGATGATGGATCTCTTATTAGAACCTTCCAGGGAGTTTTTGTGGCATCTCAGAATTTCATGCCCCGTGGTATTATTTTCCATTCATTCAGTAATGCATAATAAACTAACTATATTACGTAAAACACCACCAAATTAATAAAATATAGAGTCAAATAACACAAGATTATGAATAAAATATAAAATCCACTACATGACAGACTAAAATCCCGCCGAAAACTCCCTATAATTGATTTTATCTACATGCCCACTTGGGAAATTTCATGTAAACTGATGATAACCACGTTTGAAAAGCCAAATTGCTGTGTGAATAATCATATGCAGTTTGTCGTAAAATTTATCAAATATATAATTTTTAGTCAGAATTAATTTAGTACACCGATTTCCAAATTATATGTGTATAAACTATACACTATGTGTGTTGTTACATTTTAAAAGGAGCGAAATTTAATTTTAACCGTTCCTAATATTGTGTGTTATTTTCCACTATCTTTAAATTGTTGTACATTTAAAATATGAAGATTATAAAAAAAAAGCTAAATACCATATAGATGTAAACATTTAAACCTCGTTCTGGTGTATAAAAATTGGAAATCTTAAAAAATCCTGTTGTAAAAAGTATTAAAATTGGATTTAGCTTGTTTTAAAATATAAGGACTCACATTGTTTACATATTCAGTTGTATTTTAGTATAAATGAAACCTATAAAAATCAATAATTTGATCATTTCACAGAGAAACCAATTTACAAAGGTAATTTTCCACCAAACCGTTTCAATATACGTCCCGGGTACAGATGGGATGGAGTTGATCGTTCCAACGGATATGAGAAGAAACATTTTGACCATCAAAGTAAGAGGAAAGCTCAGGAAGAAGAGGCTTACAAATGGAGTACAGAGGATTTGTAACGTCTCCTATGAAATCTATCCCAATACTAGGTTATACAGTCTGAATGGTTAAAAAGTCGCAATATTCTAAAGGGTTACTGATTAGCCGTACCTGGCTCTAAATCAATTAAAAAAATAGTTACTTAAAATTTGATCTATTTAACTAGAGAAAAATAAAACTCATATACACTCAACACCTGGTGTTTTACGGAAAAATGAACTGCTGTAATAAGGAAAGCAATGAATCACACTGAGCCGCTAAACTTTGTTCGACCTTGCGGCATTCCGATGATAAGCAGTTACGTAATTATTAACCTTGAAAAGTTCCCCTTCAATTCTGTTCATTGAACCAAGATGTGGTTTTTCAGGTTTAAAATTATCATTCCCATACTTTAAAAAGTTTTAAAACAAACTTTAACTAGGGTTCTCTTTGTTGATTAGTATTTGTTTTGATATTATTTATATGTTAAATGTGACCATGAACTATCACACGATTGAATGTTGTCACCCTTTAACCAGTCATACGGTATATGTTATAGCCTACTTACCGCTGGAATGTACGGGTTTAAATACCATATAAGACCGTGAATTACTATTATAATATACAAGTTTTTGATCGTCGCTTCGCCCGTTTTATTGTAAATTTTACCAGTCCCTTGTACCAATACTGTTGATACCCTTAACTATACGTATGCAAAACTTAAGGCACAAACAACAGCTAAGAGGAGAAAACGTACTAAACAATCAAAATCACATTCGCATTTCTAATATTATTTGGGATATATCATATAATACAAAAAGTATGCAGTCTGGTCATACTCTATCAAGAACAAAGAAGGAATTAAATATATAAGTTGCACTTTTTAAAAATATATATAAATGTATTAGAATTACATAAAAAAATGTGAATTATAAGTTTATATAAAAATGCTAGATAAAAATGAAAAAGTGTTTTAATTATATTTCCACGCGTAACGCTTTTGCCTTACATGGCGATTACTACAGTCAACTTTTACGTCAAACCGCTTTAAGGAACATCGTTTTAAAAATTTCCCATACAAGAACATTTCACAAGTTTTTGTTGTTTTCCTACACCGTCAACTAACAATGAAAGCAATGTTATGGACTAAATCATGAGTAAAACTAATACAATCCTTGATAGAAGTCTGGGTCTGAACTTGCGGAGATCGAATGTTTCACCTGGTTAATAAAGCACTCAACCAATAGGAATGGCGATCTGATAACGTATAATCAATGTTTAGACATAGAAATATCGATTAATTTTATCAATTTTACATGAAATCGATTTAGTGAATTGATCTCTCATGCGTATTGTAATTCGATTTTTTTTCTATGTAAATAAAAATAAAGTCCAATACAATAATTTAAAAAAAATCTAAAGATATTGTTTTTTTTTTTCGAAGAATCGCATGATATAAAAAAACACACTGAACGCATCCTATGAATTCGTTATCTATGGTTTTCATCACTGGCAAAACATAATGTTACTATCGAATTTGAACTGTATCCGAATTTCAGGATTAGACTAATTACATAATACTTTTAAAATAATTAACAATATGCATGTTATATTTACAGTAATTGTATGGAAAATAAGTCTAAATAAATGATTTATGAACGGTGTTTTTATTTATCTACTAGTTTGCATGTAATTTTGTGTATGACAAGCTAATAAGAATAATGCATGCATAATAAATTATCTTTATTTATAATGATTATTTTATTTCACTAAACCTAGTAAGAATAAATAGATGTCATCTTATAATACTGTCCTAATCCTCGCTAATGGCTACCTAAATCAAATCACTTTATTCGAGAAAAATCGGCAAGAAACTCGATCTGGTTTATCTTTTTAATAAATATATATAATAGAATATATTACATATATGTCAGAATTTTTTTAATGGATGCATAGAGATGATGTCAGTTCCAGACATCACTATCGTTCACATACTTATCCACTCTATAATAGCCTTTTGAGACCAAAACCCGCTTGACATGGCGCTTAAATTCACGATCCGGCAAATCAGGATAGAGAGTTAAAGAATCATGTCAGCGAGTTTCAATGGCTAGTCTTTTTTAGGGTAGATCTGTTTATCCACTAAAAACAAATATAATGATCTGTTTTGTAAAAATATATAACATAGGGAGATCAACCAGACTAAGTTTCTCGCCGGTTCTTCTTAATGAGTGGGCTGTTTCCCAAACTTTGACATTCATAACCCCAGTGGCTTATTTGCAGTCTTGGCCACCCTAGGCTCCAGGCCATGTAGTAAGTACAAGCCACCCCTGTGTTATTGAATTTTTTGTCACGATTGGCCGCCCTAGGCCCAGGGCTTCTGGGCAAATCCGCCACTGCATAAGCCTGTTCTCAGGGTCTAAATTGAATAAAGTAATTTTGATTCGATTACCTTTCATTAATTTTTATTTGGAGATTTTTAATGTAAATTGTTCACTTTTCCACGTGCTTTTTGAAACTTTTTTATCATACAAACCTTATCCTAACAATTACAAACAGGAAAAAAATCCGAATAGGTCCAGCATGTCTGATGTAAAATGCTTCATACATACATTCAGCAATTGTTTATTTTATGTTGCAAACAAATTCACGGGCAGTTGCTAGTATAAAAAAGTAAAGAAAACAATAATTTAATTAACTCTCAAAACCATATATTTTATCAGTCTGCATATTAGATAACAATTTTAATAGAGTTGTATGATTATCATTAATTTAAGCACGTTCTATATCCTTCTTGGAGTAAAACTTCTTTAAGCACGCTTCACTTGGGGAGCAAGATGGTGAATGCGTTACGAAAACATGTAGTCGGTCGAGGCGAATGGAACGTTGAGGGTTAGACATAATTTAGTGAAGATAACCCATAGTTAGTAAAACCTATAATAAATTTAAATATTTGTAGAAAATTAAATACACGCATATAGATGCAGCTAAAGAAGGTTTACTTCAGTCGTGTGGTCTAAAGTACACTCGTTTTATTATTATGAAACGTGTATATGTTACACTGAGATTTGTAAAAATGAGATTTGATAACTATTTTCCTATTAGACAGTTTTAATCAATTTTAATAACAAGAATGGTCGCCCTGTCTATATCAGCATAGATTATAACGAATAATAGAAATTATTGCTACAACCTTGTCTATAGATGTATGCTTGCAATAAAATTCTTATTTAATCAGAGTTGATAAAAGCGCAAATAAATTTGTTAGTGATCTCAAAGTAGACCTGTTTAACACAGGCTTACATAAACTTAATACCTTCTAAATTCCAGTTTTTTTTATTTGTAATTTCCTTCTTTCTATGTATATTTTTTTAAAGCTAGTTGCGGAAACTTGTAAATGGCCTTCGAATATATTTATATATGTCATGTAATTTTTTTTTTTGTTTAACTGTAAGTGTTCCTAAGAGTTGAAAATAAAAATAAAATATTTTTCCACGATATATTTTACTGAATATTATTCCATTAATGTTTGCAAATATTCTGCTGCTCTTAATTTAGATTTCAAAGTTACACAATACACCTTTTTACTCTTCTCTAACCCCAAATTTCATTTAATTTTATTTAAATAGTTAAAAATCATAGTTTCATCTAATTTAAGTTATGAATTTAAAAATGTAATCACGATAATAAATAAATCAAAGTGTATATACACATTTAAGAGAAAATATGAGACATGCCACTAATATTGCCACTTATTAAAAGTTAATTTGAAAAAATAAATATATTAATAGCAATTAAACAATACATATAATTGATGCATACACAATATCCTACATTATGAAATCTGAAATTATTAAGTAATAATAAAAGATTAAATATTTTAAAACGCATTTTAATTAGAAAAAAAAAAAACAGACTGAAAATGAGAATTGAAACAAAAGCGTACTCCATCTGACTGAAGCTGTACTGTCATATTTTGTCTCGCAAAATACATGTAAATACACAGGATACATGTAAATACTCATAATATACGTAATAAATCCCACCGCTCGTCATTGGTATGGAATTCATCCCCACACATTGGAACCGAAATGATCTAGGACGGTCCGATTCCGGTGGGGTTTTCTTCCACAAACAAACACATTACGGAGTTTTCTGCTGAAGTTTTTCCTTGGGACTACATTATGGAGTACTTCAAGGGGAAAATAAATAGGTTATTTAAGGGTCGGTAACGCGCATGTAACACTTCTGATGCTACAAGCGTCCATAGGCTTCGCTGACCGCTATACATCAGGCGGCCCGGATGCTTGTTTGCTACCGTCGTGGTATACAAAATAAAACTCGTAAACACACATAAACCATGTAAATAATCATAACATAGTAAATAGAAACAATACATGTAAATACCCATAATCCATATACATATAAATAGACAGAGGGGAAATGGTTAAGAATATCTCTCTCCTGCTTTTTTCAGCTGATTTCCGTCATTATTTTATTTTTTTGTAGCTACTGACGAGCTTTAGTGTTATCAATAAGGGAATTATAAAAGTTTTTTTTTTCTTCATCGTCGAACATTGGATGAGCACTCGTACATGTAAATACGAATAATACATGTAAATACGCATAATACATGTAAATGCGGAATTGAGATTACCTTCTTAGCTTTTTTTTTAATTTTACACAATACAGCATGAATATAGACACATTGTTTTTAAGTTTATTAAATCTTTCACAAAACATAAGGACGACAAAGCTTTTGGTTCAAAATAAAGATAAGTACAGTTAACGTCTGCCACCTCTGTATCCGCCACGAGAACGTCTGTCGTCGTGTTCGTTTTGGTATCCCCCCCTGCTTTGGTACCCTTGGTTTTGAGATTGGTATCCTTGGGTCTGGTATCCCTGAGTCTGGTAGCCCTGCTGGAAGCCCTGGTTGTACGAGTTGCCACCACCTGACGATTATCATTACAAAGTGTTAAACAGAGTCCTCCACCACGTCTGTCTGCCTGTTCGCGATAAACTCGAAATATACTATCATAAAAAATTAATCATACCCACGTACGGTAAAGTAGGGTGGTAAATAGGAAAATTCATGAAAATGATGACTACCTTATTGCAATTTTTAGTTTTTATGATGGCGAGCTTAGTGCTACAAGAAATTTTCTTCCAGCTCACCGTTATTTTGGAAAAATATTTATAGTAAGTAATTCCAATAAAAAAAAAAGTGGAACAATAAAGTATAAACAGCTAAGATACAAAAACATAGTATACCGAGTAGATACAATGACTACAAAGGCAACACAATATAACAATATTTATTTCTACCTTTAAACGAGCAATTCTTGTATATTTTTATATTTGTATATATTCAGGATCTCGGAAACGGCGTTATCTACTTCCGAGAAACTTAGTATGTAGGTGGTTTCGAGGACGATAAATCGATCTAGCTAGATTTCATTCATAAAAACCTTTTTTTTATCTGAGTTTTCAGGGAAAGAAAAAATATAGCTAGAATATAAAAGATAAATTTCGCCACCGCTGTCAAAACAAGAATAGCTCAGATGTAAATCGGCTGCTTCGAAAATCCGTCCAACCCCAGTTCGAATCCGAATGACAGCAAAAGAGATCTTTTTTTTTATAAAATATGCTAATTTTGCGAGGCAAACCTAACAGTTTATTTTAATCTAAAAATGTTTTTTAACGAACCGAGTTAGGCTCGGTTATCAAGGTACACTATACATTAACGCGAGCAATAACTAAGGTTCGTAAATTATTATAATATGGATTTTAAGGTGTTTTTTTTTTTACCTTGGTTATATCCCTGGTTGTAGCTGCCCATACTGTCGTAACTACTTTGGTAACCGCCTGACGCATTTCCCCGGTCGGGGCCACCACGAGGATTCTGATCATATCCGCCACGATTCTGATCATATCCGCTAAGATTCTGATCATATCCGCCGCGATTCTGTTGGTATCCGCCGCGATTCTGATCATATCCGCCCCTATTTTGGTTGAAATTACCTCGATTTTGATCATAACCGCCGGGCGGTACTTCATACGTCTGGTAGTTCCTGTTGTTCTGATTCATAGACGCCGAATTGGATTGCGATCTGATGGTAGAGATTAAAGAAACGAATAATAAAAAAGTTTAGAGTTTAGAACGAGACTTACAGTAGTCCAATATAATGTGTAACGTCTGACATAATTATCATATTGTAATATTGAAATGTAATATATGTTAAGTCTATTTATGGTGGTAGAGCCACGCTGAAGCTATAACTGGTTTCAGCATGAGTCGGCTCGTCCGGGGTACTAACAGCCGACCCACAGAAACACCGACGTGTAGTAACAGTGATTGCATTGATGCGTTTCGTTCGGTCAGTGAAAGGGCCGGAAGCCCCCACCTCCAGCCTTCCCTCCCTCCTTCTTCTCTCTCCTCCTTTTCGGCCCAACACAGGCTGGCAACGCACTTGCAACTCTTCTAGTGTTGTTGGTGTCTATGGACTGTGGTGATCACTTAACATCAGGTGACCCACCTGTTCGTTTACCTCCTATGATATAAAATAAAAAAAAATAAATCATCATATTATTGGTCGAATATATTCTAAGCATGAAAATATATGTAATTTTATATTAAAGTACGCGCTTTCTCGCTCAAGTTTATTCAAATCCGCAAAAGTAACTTAATTCTGAAAAAAAAAAATCGGATATGATTAAGAACAATGTTTTATCGAATTATTGTACATTTCAAATCAAGGAAACTTTTTTAAAAACAAATAAAAATAATATTATATTAACAGCGATAGGAATTACCCAAATAGTGTGAAAAAGATACGCACTAAAATATTATTTTTTTCGACCTGACTACGCTATTGACCCAGCAAGGTCTTAACAGCTTCACTGGACTAGCACTAAAATATCTATTCGATTATTCAATATTACTTTTATTTTTTAAAGAATGATGTACTTTATCAAGCGTTTGAGAACAGTAAAGATAAATAACAAAACTTTCAATCATTTTACACATATAAAAAAAGAGTGTGTGTACTTATGTACACGCGTTAGAAATTTTACTTCCTTGGCGTAACAAGATAAAAATCTTTTCAAAAATTTTATCTTTCGCTTTATTCTACGTTTGTAGAAAAAACGACGCTAATAGAAAAAAGGTATTTAATACATTGGAAGTTTTAATAAAAAGAGATACAAACAACAAATACAAAGAAACAAAATGTTGACTATAGCTAACTTCAGAGTGTCGGTTTTTCTTGACGGTGTGCGCGCACATCGTAAAAATTTACTCTTTATTTTTTCCGTAACGCGTCAAAAGGAGTATAACTTCGAATATAACCTCAAATTTGATACACAGCACTGCACAACTGTATTCATTGATCAAATCAAATAGCGTGCATTTCCCCCTCCTTAATGTAACACAATTCAGTCTCTTTTCCAAAATTACTTCCACAACAAAATATCCAGCAACCGAGAGGAAAGATGTAACACTTCAATGAAAGAAAGAAAAAGGGAGGGTAATTTGACTGACCTGGCCTGGTCCTGGCCAGCGCCCTGCGTGTACCCCCCCTGCACCCTCCCCCCTCCACGTCCGCCCTCGCCTCCCCCTCTCCCGCCGCGACCTCCCCTTCCCTCTCCTCCGCCACGTCCCCCACCGCCGCCTCCTCTCTAAACATTTTCTTTCATATAAAACTTGTTTAAACACTGTAATGTAGGAGTTTTTGGCGAGGTCTTGGAACGTAATGTCCACTACATTTATAGTATACTAGCCTCTGCCCGCGACTCCGTTCGCGTGGAATAGTTGCTTTAGGCTAACGCTAACACGCAGCGGAAGCTCTCAAAAGGAGAAAATCCCCGATTTTGAAATATCATTCATTGGTGCTTCGCTTCTCTTGGTCTTAGCGTGATGATATGTATAACCTATAACCATCCTCGATATATAACATTGAAAGAATTTTTCAAATCGGACCAGTAGTTCCTGACATTACTTCCTACAATGTCACAAACTTTACCTCTTTATAATGTTACTAGCCTCTGCCCGCGACTTCGTTCGCGATGTCAAAAAGAAAAACATCCCGATTTTGAAACATCTTTCATCTGTGCTCCGCTCCTATTGGTCTTAGCGTGATGATATATAGCCTATAACCATTCTCAATAAATGAGCTATACAAAATTGAAATAATTTTTCAAATCGGACCAGTAGTTCCTGAGATTACCCCCTACAACGTCACAACGTCACGTCACAAACTCACATACTTTACCTCTTCATAATATTAGTATAGATTATTAGTATTAGTACATTAGTATTGATATAAAAGTATAGATTCATAATCTTGTGTCATTTGACTCTATATTATGTAATATTGGTTGCGTTTTACGTAATATAGTTCGGTTGTTCTTCTTTTTTTTTTGGTTCCGCAGAAGCACTTGCCAGAGTCAATGTTTGCTTTCAATAGACGTTATAGTACAATAATATTACAAGCGTCTTTTTTTTTCTTTTCGAACTGACTACGCTATTGACTTAGCAAGGTCTTAACAGCTTCACCGAACTACTAAGGCGAGCGCTTAAGGCACTCAGCCGATTTTATTTAGGCAACTAGCTCAAGGGTGCACGGCACACCTCGGCTTTTTGGGTTTGAGGTTTGAGTTGTTGAGACGCATATGTGTACCAAGCATACACGCCTCAACAACTCCTCCATATATTTGTTATCGGAAAATTGAGAATTTTCAGTTCGATAAGGGAAAAAAAGTAAACCCTTCCACTTTCATGTGTAAGCGTGTAGGCGTGCACGTGTGTGGGGGTGATCGTGTAGTGTTGTAGCAGTGATGTATATATGTGTGTCACCGTGTCGCGCAAGCAACGCACTCAAGGGCTCCCTACCGAGGGATCGAACCTAGGCTTGAGCCGCTGCCGTGGAAGGCCTAATCGGGTGATGGGAGGCCTAATCGGGTGCATTACAAGCGTCGTGTGATCATTTCAATATTCTAACAAGATGATGGATCCCTTGTTAGAACCTTCGAGGAATTTTTTGTGGCATCTTAGAATTTTATGCTCCGTGGTATTATTTTCCATTCACTTCACTTATACACAATAAACTAACTATGTTACATAAAACACCAACAAATTTATAAAATATAGGGTCAAATAACACAAGATTATGAATAAAATATATAATCCACTACATGACAGGCTAAATTCCCGCCAAAAACTCTTAGTTCGGTTATTGTGCACAAGCGAATTGGATCGGAAATAATACCATAGAGCAGAAATTCTTACTTGCCACAAATACTTCCTGGAAAGTTATTGAAAAGACGGCCGCTATCTTGAATCTTCAATTATTTCATTCAAATTCAAATCGTCAATCTTGAAATGATCGTGAATGAATGAATATTCAGCGAATACTGATAATAAATTTTAATATATGAAGGAAAGTAATATATGTATACAATGAGCTAAAGAAGTTTTACTTCAGTCGTGTGATCAAAAACGCATTCGTCTTCTTTATACCAATGGTAGAATTCGTTCAACTAATTAGTTTAGTTACTACTAACCTGTGGTGCAGATCTCTGTTGCCACGAAGGCATCTCAGGAGGTGGTGGTTGCTGTTCATTGGGACGACCTCCTCTATCTGGGACCTGTTAATTAAAAAAAATCAAATGTTCTTCGATTTTCCAAATCTTCGCATGAAAACCACAGAATTAGTGGATTTATAGGTACCAGTACTCGAACCTCTACTATAGAGAAAAAAGATTTCGCATTTTTTTTTTATTGATAACACTATATCGCCTATACGCTTTTCACACTATATACATACCAGATGAAAGGTTAAATACTCGCAGTATTGTAGGATATACATCATAGTCACATTTAATATATAAAATAATAATATCAAAACAAATATTAATAAATAACAAGGAGAACATAAGTTAAAGTTTGTTCTAAAACTCTCAAAAGTATAAACACAATCGTAATAAACTTAGGTGCAATAACCGATGCTCAAAGTCGTAAGGGGCGACCCGGAATTTATGACCTTCGATAATAAAACGGACAATAATCCCTTTTGTTTTTTTCATACAGATCCCACGTTCACTTTCAAATGAAAGTGACATTACTCGACGGTTATCGACACTGTGCTTTAACATAGACGGGTTAATAAGGATTAATAAGGATTGATAATATTTTTTGTATTTTCTAGATAATTAGGTCAGATATTAAGCACCTAGTTTTTGATTGATTTAGAACAAACATCAAGTACTGAGTATCCTATATAAATATTGCTAACGAGTCCAGTCACCCAGTATATTTGCATATAATACATATATAGCCAGGCCTTTTTGTCTTTTATTTTTTATTATTGTTATTACTGTCCTAGCATATGTAAATATTACGACATCTAGTTAAAACGATAAAAATATATCTACCAAAACAAAGCCTAACTTAGAAAATAAGCTCTCTGAAAGACACTCAATATTGTACTGTTTATATTTGGCTCTTTTAGATAGCGAGTTTGCCCACCACTGTCCTAGTATATGTAAATGATATGACATCTAGTTATTTCGATGTAAATATATTTAATAAAGCAAAACTTAATCTAAAAAAAAACTTTTGTAATAAATCTCATTTTTGTAATGTTTATATTTATTTGGCTATTTTAGATAGCGAGTTTGCCCACCACTGCTTAGTATATGTAAATATGACATACCCTGCCAATGATGACTTTGTTGACATCCGTCTGTGTGTTCTTCCTCACGGTAGCGCTGGAGGTCTTCTCCACCTGCAGGAGGGAAGTCCTCGCAGCGAGGAAGTCCGAGAGTCTCACCTCGGGCTTCACTTTCATATGCTCCCGTTTAGGACGATACGTTGATTGTATCACATCTTTCTGACTCTTCAAACGATCGGACCACTATTCGGAATATCACAAATTAAAAACAAATCGAATCTATATATGTTGCATAAAGTATCAGAAATATCTAAATTTTAAATTGAATCAAGAGCATGATACATACTCAAGCAATTGTAGACTTTTTCAATTGACCATCATTAATTGATTGCGGAATTATTTTTAAAATGAAATCTTTGTATGAGACGTGCCCAGAAAGTAAGGTTACCTATGTCGTGTGAGATTTTTTTCCAAGGTTGGCAACACTGAACAGTAGTGGGGGGTCTTTTTATCTCAATGTGTATAGGTGTACCCTGTTAGTTTATACATATAGTAAGAAAGTAAATCTAATGTATCTGTAACTATTGGATTTTTGAAAAAAAAAAAAATGCAAAAATGTGTCATGTGTGACATTCTCTCACAGCCTATAACCTATATGTATGTACATGAAGCTATTGCTGGTTTCAGCATGAATGGGTCGGCTCGTCCGGGGTAGTACCACCCGACACACAGAGACACCGAGGTCAAGTAACAGTGCTTGCATTGTAGCGTTTTGTTCGGTCAGTGAAAGCGCCGGAGAATCACATTTTCATTTCAAAAAATGTAATTCACGTCATCTCAAAAGGTTTACCTCAAAATAATTGACCAAATAGGTACAACCATTCTGAATTGATGAGCTGACACACATCCGGCAATAGACTTTTATTTATATAGATGCAAATATGAGTTTGATTTGTTTGTATATTACATTTTCACACTTCACATACTCAACCGACTCTTATATTGGCTTTTTTTTTCGAACTGACTATATGAAGTCCTTACTAGGCCAATAGCATATTCAATTTGAAAAAAAAAAACCTTGGTATTATAATATTGGATATAGGCAGTGAATATAAAAATACTCACCTCAAAACTCTGTATGGTGCATTCGAGTCTAGTGATGAGAGTTTCTCTTCTCAATCTATACTCTTCGTACATCTCCGTGAAGATATTATCCAATTGTTTCCACTCCTTTTCCGTCATCGCCTTGTTGTACAGCGGCTTGCCGACTAATTGTTCACCTGAATCACACAAATATAGCTAACTAACTGATACTCGCGACTTCCTCTACAGTCTTTATTATCTAAACATTATATGTAAATAGAGAAAAAAATAAACACAACACTGCCCTATTTGCCCTATTTCTCCGCGACAAGAAAACATACATCACTGAAAGCGAAGTGCTTATAAACCGTAGTCTATTCAACATTTAATAGTTATCAAATGAAACTATTGTGACTTTTTTTTTGAAAGGACACACTAAGTGTCTCAGAAATAAAACTAAAAAAGTTAATCGAAATTTTGAATTATCATAGGTCTACCAATATCACAATTTATTATTCTCCAACTGACTAGGCTATTGACCTAGCACAGCTATTAACAGCTTCACTAGACTCCAATATCACAATTATTTACATTTACTGTTTGATTTTACCGTTTACCGTTCCTTAGTGTATCCAAGGTCCAATGCTTAAAAAATTAAACTAAACCACTCTCAAAAATATCTTCATTCCAAAAAAAAAAAAAAAGTCATATTACCTTCTTTCTGTATCGTCTCTCGTAACTTGGCTTCTAGTTTCGTGAACAGAAGTTCAGGAGTGATGCTCGGAGGTGGCTTGTTGAACTTCAGTGCAATTAGTATCTCTTTTAAATCTCTTGCGGTAGGTGACTCTTGCTAAAAAAACATTGCATGTGTCAGAGTTTACATATGGAAGACTTGAAACCTCCAACTTGTATGGAATTTGATTATGAAATCTATATATAATCATCGTAATCACGTTTTTTTTAGGACGCCAATAACTACAAGTGGTAGAGCCACGTTTAAGCTATAACTGGTTTCAGCATGAGTGGGTCGTCTCGTCCGGGGTACTACCACCCGACCCACAGAAAACCGACGTGAAGTAACATCAGCGCTTGCATTGTTACGTTTCGTTCGGTCAGTGAGATTGCCGGAGGCCCACCTCCCCTTCTCTCTTCCCTTCATCCCCTTTCCCTTTTCCTCACAAACACAGGTTGGCAACGCACTTGCGACTCCTCTGGTGTTGCTGGTGTCTATGGACTGTAGTGATCACTTAACATCGGATGACCCGACCCTCCAGTTCGTTTGTCTCCTATGACATAAAAAAAAACTGTGGCCAGTCATATATGATCAATGTTTACTTATTTATTTACTTATCGTAAAAAATTAACAACAGTCATATAAAAGAAGCTAAAGACTTACATGGAAATACTTAAAATTATTTAGGCCACTAATTATTGTTGATTACAGCATTTATCAACATAAAATAGGATGTGGAACAGGATAAAAGTAGAATAAACAATTAAATTAAAAACGATTAATTAAAAACGAACAAAAAAATAAAATAAAGCAATTTGATAATGTATAATAACTTAAAAACTAAGGAAAAAAACTGAGCCGTCACGAGACGCCTGGCAGATGTGAAACATCAAAATTGTTTTGTACAAGGTATATGCATAAAAGAACAGATTACCTCAGAAATCAGCTATGGCATAATGGAAAGATAAAGCATTACAAATTTGTTCCATAAAATAATGACTGTTTATATATTTTATTACATAAATATTCATTTTTAATAAATACAGAAATTCCACTAAGCACTGCTGCGGTGTGTTTGGCGGCATTTATCAAAGGGCTCTAGGTCGTCGGCACGTGCCACGTAACACTAGTAGAACAAGTGGCCTACAAAATTGGGTTGCAAATGTTTCTGTGTACTTCGTTAATAGTGCAATGTTCGTGTTTTTGCGTCGCCACGCCAACAATCAGGTTTACCCTCCGCCTATAGATGTGTCACATCAATAAAATCACGAAAAAATTAATTAAATGAAAAACTAATTTTGAATAAACTTTGCAGTCAAAATGTTAAAATATATTGTAATTTTACTCACCATAATAATTTCCATCCCCGATGACTTATCCTTGGGACAATCCACGCTCACCATTCTCGCTGCCATTAGTTCTGATATTAAATAGTCTAGAAGTAGCAACCGATCTTCCTTTGTACTGAGACGGGAAGACATGTGACCTAGAAATAGATAATAGCATCATGAAAATAATGTTGAATCCTAAAGCTGTTTCTTTTTTTTTTATATCATAGGAGCCAAACAAACCAATGGGTCACCTGATGTTAAATGATGACCACCATCCATAGATACTTGTAGCACCATGGGAGTCGTAAGTGCGTTGCCAATCTGTTTTGAGGGGAGGGGGGAAGAGGAATGGACGACGGAAGGAAAAGGGGAGGGTAGGTGGGTCTCTGGCGCTCTCACTGATCGAACGAAACGCAACAATGCAAGCACTGTTACTTCTCGTCAGTTGTCTGTGAGAGATTGGTACTACCCCGGACGAACCGAACCATTCATGCTGAAACCAGTAATAGCTTCAGCTTGGCTCTACCACCTACAAAGATTCTTAAAACTGACTTAACTTAAAATTCCACTCTCACTTATTAGAGGTCATTCCAGTATTACGGAAGCACTGATGGGGAGGGGGTACTTGATTTGCTTATTTTTGATGAGATAGGGGTTGGGGATGTGGACGATGATTACATCAGCAATATTTATTTACTGAATTAGTACAGATTTAAATATACTTATATAAGTATTTACGTAATTATGAGGGCAGGGGTAAGAACATTGCTTACTTTTGCTGACCAGGGGGAGGGGGCAGTCATAAATTCTAAAAATTCTGCTTACGTAATACTTGAACGATCATTGAAGTCTAAATAAGGGAAAAGAGGTTCAGCAAATACTAAGTATTATATGAACAGAGGACATACTTGTATTTTAGATTTAACTAGAGATGCAATATGCATGAACATCAACAGAACTATAGACAAACTCAAATGGACTAATAAAAGTGAACAAAGAAAACTTGTTCTACGGGATAAGAATCAAATAAAGACAGACTATTTTTAAATAGAACATTTATTTCCCAAGTAATAAAATAATGTATTTTACGAAAACAGTGCATGCATCAGGTAATCTAATTGAAAGGACTATTGCTATTTAATTGAAATCTAATGTCTCCATTTATAATTATAAAAAAATTTATATATAAACACTAAAATTAGTTTTTGGCGGGATTTTAGTCTGTCATGTAGTGGATTTTATATTTTATTCATAATCTTGTGTTATTTGACTATATATTGTGTAAAGTTGGTGGTGTTTTACGTATATAGTTAGTTTATTATTCATAAGTGAAGTGAATGGAAAATAATAACACGGAGCATGAAATTCTGAGATGCCACAAAAACTCCCTGGAAGGTTCTAGCAAGGTATCCACCATCTTGTTAAAATATGGTTTCACATGATGCTTAACCTGGATACTAGCTTTGGGACAGACTGGTCCCAGCGCGCTTTTTTAAAAAATTTTAAATTTCCCGCCATCGGCAAAGACATTTAGTACATGTACCATATGAGTCTATAAATCTATGGTCACAATAATATATTTAATTATATTCAGATTATATATGGTTTTTATATTATCATGTATTTGATATTATTTTTATAAAAATTATATCTAATTTAAAATATATTTTCTTGAAATAAGTTTTATATGAAATAAGAAGAAAGAATAATAGTAAAGTTAATTGGCTGAAAACTATTGTTATCATATTCATTTGTCTAAATTATTCAATATTTAATTTGATATATTCATATTGTAGTAGTTTAATGTATATTTAATTCAGTATTTAATGTAAAATATTTTTTCTAACCTAAAAGTATAAATACAATAGCTAAGTTGGACATTTCGTGGTTTAGTACAAAAAATAGTTCTTAAAAATTAAATAATAATGTAATAATACATTTTGCACAATAATTGCAATTTCACATTACATCATTTATAATTATTCAAATCTTGTAATAAATCCAGTATTTTTTTAAACCTTATACTGCCAAACAGTTTGCTAACCTTTGCATCATAAGGTCTATTTTCGTTTGTATGGCGCTTAAATCTTTATGGTTTTTCACTAATGCAGGTGTTAATATTGGAATGATCGTACGAAGTTTGTGATATTATTGACTACGTGACAATGGCAGTAATAATCGGACAGATTGATTGCCAAAAATAAAGTTAAAAAAAAAAACACTAATTAAAAAAAAAAGCCCTGGTGTTTGTATTTCTTCACTACATATTATGAAGCAAAGTCCTCTGCCACATCTGTCTGTCTGTTCGTGACAAACTCAAAAACTACAGAATGGATTTTCAAGTAGTTTTATCCAGTAGATAAAGTGTTTCATGAGGAAAGTTGGACTTTTTTCTTCAGGGCAGAGTGACATCCCGCTAGTTGACAATAAAATTGTTTCAGTTCTATAATAAACTGAATTTATAGAGATTGACTTGATTGAAAAAGAAAAGACTTTCCTTTTAATAAAAGTACCTGCAGGACTGAGCAGCTCCGTTGTTTAAAAACATTCTTAGGTAGAATAAACAGCATCACATTTGCATCACGAAATTAGCATTTTTATCATCAAAAAAAATATATATATAAAAAAAGATATCTCTTTTACTGTTACTGGGATTCAAACTGGGATTAAACAATTTTCAAAACAGCTGATTACTGTTTGAGCAATTTTTTGTTTAAACAGCGTCAGCTAAATTTATCTTTATATTCTACCTATATTTATCATTGGCTGAAATCACAGTTAAAAAAGCTTTCTATGAATAAGATTTAGCTACATCGATTTATCGTCCCCGAAACCACCTACATACTAGGTTTCACAGTAATCGCTGGCACCGTTTCCGAGGTCCTGAGTATATAAAAATGTACAAAGATTGCTCGTTTAACGGTATTAGATAGAGAGTTAAAATATATCACCTGTAGTCAATATTTTGTATGGGCATCCCAATTCTCTTAGAAATGAACTTAATTCTAACAGGAAAGAGCTTGATTCGTCTGGATCGTTCATCATGTTGACAGTCTCTTCCAAGTTACAGAGACCTTTGATCTCCTCAGCCAAGATGTGGATTAGCTTTGTGAACTCAAGACTCTTGGGTCCACCTTCGAGAGCCTTGCTGAATGTTTCCTCATTTGATAGAGGGCCTTGGTAACTATAAAAAAAAATATTTTTATTATTATTTATAGTTGTTAAAGAAGCAGGATATTTGCTGATAGGTATAATATCATACTGTGTCGAAATTTTTTGTCAGGTTTTTGAAGATAGAAGGGCTCTTTCTAATCAGACATTAGACCATAAATATATTACTATTGACAATATGGGCATATTATATAATTAGAATAACATCTTTAAGTAATTGGTTCATTAGTTCGTTATACAGTGAAAGCGAGCCCTGAGGTAGTTATATGGTGGGTTAAGGTTCCAAATATGTATTGATGATGAACCTCAGTTGTCACAGATAGCATTTACATATCTAGTTTATAAGTTATATGTTACTGTAAGTGGCATGCTCGTTGTACTTACAATTGTTTTTAAAGAGTATTTATATAATTGTACATGGTCTCAAAATTTTATATTTCATTAATACAATTTAAAAAAAAACGTGTGGAGCTGTGGCTAAATCTAGTCTATTTAATATATTTTTAGGTAGAATTACTATAATACACTTTTAGTTAACTTATTCATAATCGAATTACTGACCAACATCATTTGAAATTTAACAAAAACTCAGGTTTAGATGATAATGAAAAACAATGAATAGAAAGATAAAAGAATACATAAGTAAAATGGGAATACATCTAAATTTTGTTACCCAATTTTACATTAATAAATAAAGGGTTTTATTAGTTTTAGCATGAATGGGTCGGTTTGTCCGGGGTAGTACCACCCTCTCACAGAAAACTGACATGAAGTAACGGTGCTTACATTATTGAGTTTCATTCGGTCAATGAGAGCACCGGAGCCTCATCTCCTTTATCTACCCCTCTCCCTTTCTCTCCACTCCCCCCAAAAACAGGCTGGCAATCCACTTGTGACTCCCCTGGGGTTGCTAGTATCTATGGATGGCAATGATCGCTTAACAACAGGTGACCCATATGTTTTTTTGCCTCTAATGTGATATAAAAAAAAAAATGTATTTCTATTTCTGTTTAAAAATACAAAGTTATTTAAATTTATCTTATTAACAATTATTTTAAATGACATTTTATAATATGAATATTTGAATTTACTCCAATTGGAAAATCATTCCTTGGAATTGATTTTTTTCTCTAACTGCATTATAATTTGTAGAATGTTATTACTATTAGTATTTTTGATAAGACACATTATGTTTTCAACAAAAAAATAAATTGTAGGTTCTTTGAGGAACACCATGTCAAAATATTTTGGAATAATTATTTACAAATAGTTAAATGTAACTGATGTAAGCTATATGTGAGTACTACTAATCACCTGTTAGCTTGCCGTTAGTAACAGAGTAAGTAGGCGTGAGTTGATACCATTACTGCTTTTTAAATGTGATGACGTTATAATAGCTTATTTTTTACAAACTAGAATAGAAACTTGGAATTGTAATCTTAACCTGCTATTTAGGTGCCAACCTTATTTCATTAAAAATAAACACTATTTTTAGGCAGGATATTATGCAATTACTACATTTTTTTAGGATAAGCCAATTTATTATATGTATTTAATTATTTACGAAAAATATAGTATATAAATCGTAAATAACCTTAAAACCCACAAGCCGCTGCCGGAAAGTACTTTTATGGTTATGTTGAAAACTTTTACTCATGTAATTTCATATAGCTTTAATTTATAATTTACTATTTATACGCATATTAAAATATACTGGTAAATTTATAAATATGATAGGGAATTCTAAAACAATTATAAGTATATAAACTTACCCCAAGTCGTTTAGAGAATCCAATATGTCGTTTTCCATTGTCGTGCTTATGAATTTGTATAAAACAAATATATTTAACTTTTTACACAATGCAGTTATCGGATATAAATATCTCGGCGTCTAGATAAAAATTAGTAACAATACTACAAAAGCTATCTCAAGTTCTCAACTGGCATTTGTGTTGCCACATGGTTTTTTCGTTTTGAATCTATCTAACTCACTATACCTCTAATTTTCAAGATTTAATTAATAAAACCCCTTAAAATGTTACGTTACTTGTAAGATTCTGTTTTTATTACTGAAAATATTGCAGTAGAATTTACATTTGTGACTTTCGGTATTACGATATTAGGAAATACGATTCTTTACCTAAAGTACCTAATCAATACTAGGAACAAAATTTCCCTTTAGTACCAAAAAAAAACACTTGAATTCGGGGAAAATATTGCTGATCTACGTACACAATTTTGATTAGTGCTACCAGTACTTAATATCAACAGCCAATATATGACCAGTCTAAAATTAATTCAGATAAAATACGTAGTTATTTGCAAAAGAAGAAAGTTCTAGGTTAATAATTGTAATAATAATTAATAAGTAATAAAATAAAATACAGACGTGTGTTAACATTTACTAGAATGACCTCAAAAATCTCGTTTTAGTTTTATTGAGTTGGACTACTACTAAATTTTATACAAGTATGTTGACATCGAAATATTTTCAGGTTTTTTTAGTTTATAAGGTAACGGAAACTTCGACATACAATTTTTTTCATAGGAAAAAAAATATATTAAAGGTTTGACTAGACTGCAAAGATAATGTTTTCATTTATAAGAACTAGTGATCGTCCAGTGCCGAAAATGGAGCATAATTCATTTATCTTTATTTTGTGACTTCAATAGAGATATTGTCCATTATATTCTCACAAGATTAACGCAAATATATTCAAAAATAAAAATAAAACCAAGTATCCAAATTATATAAATATATGCAGGGCTTTTTTTGTTGGGGCACGCGGGGGCAAGCAGTGTCCTTGAAGGGAATTTCGAAAATATCGAAATCTGAAAATAAACTCGATAACATTTTGAATCATTTTTAGACTATTTTATTTTAAAGTTATCCAAATACAAAATAATATCTATCTTTCCTGAACAGTTACCACACTGCACAATGGTTTATCTTTGTAATAGAGGTCGAACGTATGGCACTAAAAATAGAAAACTCGTAATTTTCTTTGGCGTAACATGATAAAAATCTGTTCAAAAATTTTATCTTTCGCCTTATTCTACGTTTGTAGAAAAAACGACACTAACAATAAAAAAAATACAAAGAAACAAAATGTTGACTATAGCTAACTTCAAGGTGTTGGTTTTTCGTGACGGTGTGCGCGCATCGTAATAACTTCAGGGTGTTGGGTTTTCGTGAAGGTGTGCACGCGCATCGTAAAAATTTACTCTCATTATTTTTCCCCAACGTGCCAAAAGAAGAGACTTAAAAAAAAATTGATTTCTCTAATGAAAAGCAATAGAAATACATACATACCTTTTAGATTGGCCTTTTAAGTTTACCGTTTTCAAAGTATGCGAAGTAACCTAAAACTATGAGTATCTCGTGGTTTTCGTTCTGAAAATTGTACACCAGTGTTTTTTTTTTTCGAACTGACTACGCTATTGACCTAGCAAGGTCTTAACAGCCTCATCGAACTACTAAGGCGAGCGCTTAAGGCACTCAGCCGATTTTATTTGGGCAACTAGCTCAAGGGTGCACGGCACATCTCGGCTTGGCTGTTGCCTGTTACATGCAAACTCGCGACCTATCTTAGCTAACCTAGCTAACTATTCATATATGTTTAAGTTGTTGATTTATAAGACGTTTTACAGCTAAAAAATACATTAAATTATTTGTATTGACGTTTAGAGGAGAAAAGTTTCTATTTACTTTATTTTTGGGAATTAATATTCTAGATTATTATTACAAATGTCTTGTGATTATTTCGACATTCTAAAAAGACGCTGGCCCTCTTGTTAGAACTTCCTAGTGAGTTTTTGAGGCATCTCAGAACTTATATTCCTTGATAAATATAATTTCACATTCACTTCACACGTGCACAGTAACCGAACTATAATATGTAAGATGTAACTAATGTTAATGTATATGAGTTGAACCTAGCAAGGTCTTAACAGCTTCACCGGACTACGAACTTAATATAATTTACATCTGCCTAGCATCGGTTGTTAGGGAACCTTTTGTTAGTAAATACTATTTTTCCAATTTTTTATTTATTTTATTTTTGGTAAGCAATCTTCTACGATATTATTACTGTCATTGTCGAGTATGTGATGATATTACAAGTTTCTAACAATTGTTTCAATGAACTAACAAAATGGTGGCCGTCTTGTTAGAAATCTACATGGAGTTTTTGTGACAAGTCAGAATCCATGCTCCGTGTTATTATTTCCGACCCACTTCACTTGTGCACAATCACCGAAGTTATATTGTGTAAAGCACCACCAAGATTACACAATATAGAACCAAATAACGCAAGATTATGGATAAAATATAAAGACCAATACATTCCAAAATCTCCCCAAAAACTCATTTTTCCATTTTGGCTCATAAGAATACACAGGGAGTTTTTGGCGCGATTTTAGTCTGTTATATTGCGGATTTTATATTTTATTCATAGTCTTGTGTTATTTGACTCTGTATTGTGTAAATTTGGTGGTGTTTTACGTAATATAGTTACTTTGTTGTGCATAAGTGAAGTGAATGGAAAATAATACCACGGAGCATGAAATTCTGAGATGCCACAAAAACTCCCTGGAAGGTTCTAGCAAGGGATCCACCATCTTGTTAGAATATTGATGCACACGACGCTTAATATTGAAATGATCGCATGGCGCTTGTGATATTATTGACTACGTGACGATGGCAGTAATAATCGGAAAGATTGATTGCCAAAAATAAAGTAAAAAAAAGAATACACAGTAGTACAGATTAAACACCCGTCAAAAGTTCTAACAATAACCTCTTACCAAAAGTTAATAAAAAGTGTTTATTACCGCCTTTCAGTTTTCTTACAAATATATTTATATATTTCTTATATAAAAGACGATGTAATTCTACCTACAGGTGGCACACTAGTTAACTGTATCTTTAATTTCAAGTATGATTATAATGGAAATATTTTCAAGTGCATACACAAATCGACCTGCGATAAACATTATTCATAGATCTTTCAAGTACCTACACAGTAAAATGATGTCATAGATATAAGGTTATTATATTTTACTGCGCTTAATTACAAGTAATAACTCAAGTTTCTGTTATGTAAACGTTCTGTCAAGACGAGGCGGACAATCTTTAACATAATAATAAAGTTTATTACGTATTTATGTAAAAGAAGTGAGCGGACGGTAAGCTATAAAATATTACCTTCTTTATTTAGCTATTAAATATTACCTTATTTTCTCCAACTTTTTCTATTACGACCCACCAAATAATCAAACAGTTAAGTGAAATACTTTGTATTTCCCCGCGTAATTTGAAATTTCTCATAGTTTCCCATTAGTCGGTTAACAAGATGGTGGAAAGTAACGTGACGATTCGTTATTTTTTATTAACATTATATCCGACGTATTTTTTCTTCTTATGCGTGGAATAATTACTTTGGGCTAACTAACATGCAGCGGAAACTCTCAAAAGGAAAAAAACGATTTTGATACATTCTTGATACACTCTGCGTGAGTGTACTGCGTGGGAAGAACAGTGCCACGTTCTGGCAGCGGCGGTGGGAACAGGTTCATTGTTGCCGAGTGTGGGCTCGCCCATCTCCTCATTTCACAGATCCCACGGACTAGGGGAAGCAGCTGGTGTGTACCCAGTCTGTCTCCATATTAGGTACGAGCCCGGCGGCAGGTGATCGTTGGGGCGGGTATCAAAGAGAACCAGCATAGTTCGATCCCTTGACGCCCCAACAATACGGTTTGTCGGTGCACCATGGGGCTTTAGTCCGTGCGAGTCGGATATAACCCACTCTCTCCCCCAAGATGGTGACGTATCCATAAGGCATTTCATCATAAGAAATGGGCTGTTGCCTGATACATGCAATTTGCGACCTATCTTTTTTTTTTTACGTGGGAAAAGGGTGGGTTACGTCCGACTCGCACGGACTAAAACCCCACGGTGTACGTCTTCCGCTGTTGTTGGGGCGGCACGAGATCTCTATAGACCTCATCGTGCCGCCCCAGTGGTGTGGCCCAGCGGCAGAAGTGCCACCGCTGGGCCTCGTCTTGTAAGGAGACAGCCGGGTACACACCGGCCGTCTCCTTCTCGTCTGCCGGACCTGTGCAATGGGAAGGTGGGGCCCCAGCCCCACCCGTCCCTAGGTCCGGCTACGGTGGCGGGAGGAGGCGGTCAAACTGCCGCCTCCTCCTGCCTATCCTCCTTTGGCGGAGACGGCCGCTTCGCGGATCGTTCTCGCGGATCCTCTCTGCCGCCTCCTTCTGCGAGACGACTTCCTCGCAGAAGGAGGCAACTGCGTTTCAGACATCCTCGCTACCGAGCATGACCGCGACCACGCTCAGCAGCGAGAGGTTCCCTCCTACCGCCGCAGTCAGAATGCGGCGCTGCTCCTCCCACGCAGCACACTCAGACAGTGTGTGCTGCGCGGTGTCCGGGTCAACGCCGCACTCGTGGCAATTTGCGACCTATCTGAGCTAACCTATGCTAAGCTACATATTCATACTTATATGAGTTATTGAAACATATATGGGAGTTCCGTCCCGGCTGCCAAAGTGAGCGGTCGTCCGCTTTGTACGCGCACCGATTTCGATACTCGTAATTTAGTGACGTCAGTTTCGGGAGTGTTCGTTTCCATTATTCCGATGGGCACACGTGCACTGCACACCTGCGTGCTTTTCCCAGAAATTGAGTGAGACCTTTCCTTTGTATTTATTTATTGCTTTATTTATTTCTTAGTATGATTATTGGTTTACTCAGTTATTTATCTATTTATTTACGTATTTCTTTAGTTCTTCAGTCATTTTTTATACATTTATTTACTCTTCAATTATTTATTTAATTATCTATTTACGTATTTGTTGTCTATTTACGCATTTTATTTACTTGTATATATATTATAAACGTGGATAGTCCCGTAGCTTACCGTTTCGCGTGCCCCCCTGCCTCTAAAGCAGGGAGGTTAGTTCGCGGCACCCCCTTCCCCTTTAAGTCATTAAAATGGAGGCCGGCTCCGAGATGGAGCTCGACGTAGTGGCGTCCGCCGAGCCGCCAGCAACCGATAACGTGTCCGCGATTCCCGCGCCTTCAGCGCAAAACGTAGATAATGACGGGTATAAAACCGTCACTTACATTAGACGCCGCGGTTCGCGTTCGTCAGATTCTGACTCGGGTTCCACACCCCCCGAAAAGTTAGTTAATATAAATGGCGCCCGGGTGCCAGCACCGACTACACAGACAGTATCTAAGCCACACGTGAGCGGACCTAGCTCCGTCTCTGTCGCTCCTTCCCAAGCTACGGGTTCCATAGTTAGGACACAGCGCCCCCGGCTCCTGTCACGATCCAAGACAAGTCCCAGTGGACTTCTATCTCAAATCGACTTAAGACACGTTCAATTAATTATACGTCCGCCCTCAGTACTCCGGCGGGCTTCAAGTTAAATGTCCCACCTCTACCGACCATCGTGCGCTAATAAAATTCCTTAGAGAATCAAAGTTAGCCTATTTCATTTTCGCACTCGAGGAGGAACGCCTCCTCCGCGTAGTGCTTCGCCGCGTCACGGCCGAGATTTCGGTCGATGACGTCACCCTCTCCCTTAAGGAGAAGAATTTCCCCGTGCGTGAGGTACATCGCATGTACCACCCACGCACCCGCGCTCCCTACAACATGATGCTTGTTCTCCGCGACCGGTCGCAGGAGGGCAAGGCCATCTTCAACCTCACATCGGTCTGCGATCTAAACGGCATCACCGTTGAGCTCCCACGCAAGACCCATACCCCGTCGCAGTGCCATAACTGCCAGTGTTATGGTCCCTCGGCGAGGAATTGCCACCTCCGCCCCAGGTGCGTCAAGTGCCTGGGAGACCACGCCACGAAGGAGTGCGCGCGCACTCCCGGCACTCCTGCACCTCCGAGTTGCGTGTTGTGTGGTAACGCGGGTCATCCCGCGAACTATCGTGGTTGTTCCCGCGCACCGCGCACACTTCGTCCCCGTCAGGCAAGACAGGTGCTCAGAGCGCCTGCGGCTGCCGCCCGCCCTCCGCCTCCACCTCTCATGTCCGTGGAGGCCTTCCCGGGCCTGCCCCTATGGCCCCCTGGGCTCCCCGACCCCAGCCTCAGGCTTCCAAGCCTCAGGCGCCGCCGTCGCAGGCGGCTTACACCTCCTCCTCTTTCACCAGTGAGGTCGACTGGTTGAAACAGTTACTCCGCGAGCACGACATGCAGGACGTTCTCGCTTTCCACGCCATTGTAGAGGTCAAGGAGGAGCTAGGTCTTCTCACCGCACTAGCGCGCTTTCCGGCTATCGGAGCCACAATTCAGCGCCTCGCCCGGTCAACCACATTTAAATAAGTTTTAAAATTCGCAGGTCTTAATAAAGTAAAACCACGCGGTCTATCTCTCTCGTTTTTCAACGCGAGATCCCTTCGGACACAGCGCGATCTAATAGCTGACTTTTTGCGCGATAGTCAGATTGACGTTTTCCTCATCCAGGAAACGATGTTAAAACCGAGTATGCGTAATCCGAGAATCGCGAATTACTGTATAGTCAGGAACGACCGTGTCACCCGCGGGGGTGGCACCTTAATCTATTTTAGGCGTTCGTTACACTGCATGCCGTTAGACCCGCCCGCGCTAACCAATATGGAAGTGTCAGTGTGTAAATTAGTTATGACCGGTCACTCGAATATTATTTTAGTTTCCGCGTATTTGCCACCGAACAAAGAATTGCTAAGATCCGATTTGCAGGCGCTACTTAATTTAGGAGATTCAGTTATTATAGCGAGGGACCTCAATAGCGGGAACGTTATCTGGAATAGTCCGTGTATCTCTCGTTACGGTTTGACGTCATAGCCCCTTCGGAACCCACGCAATATCAAGATCATTGCCGACCCACAGTTTTAGACATAACTCTCTTAAAAAATATCACGCTTCCTGTACGACTCATACAAGTCGTACACGAACTTGATTTAGATCATCGCCCGGTTGTTTTACAGTTAGGTCACAACTCAAACTTCACCCCGCCGTCGGTTAGGGTGGCTGATTACGAGAAACTCGTTCAATATTTTAAAGAAAATCCGTCGTCTAGTAGTTTAGGATTCCGGACGTATTGGTGTCTAAGTCCGACGCGGATTCGGCCATCGATTCCCTGGTTGATTATCTCCAGACCGCCGTCAGGGTGACCTCGAAAGAGGTACAAGCGGCGAACGATCGCCGTTTTATACTCCCTGACGACGTGAGAGCATTGATCACGGAAAAGAACGCCGCGACTCGAGCTTACGACGCTTACCCGTCTGTAGAGAATCGCGATCGCTTACGTTCGTTACGAAAAACAGTCAAGTCTCGTATTTTTGAGATCCGGGGTGACAGGTGGGACAGACTCCTGGAAGGTCTCCAGCCGTCTCATCTGTCGTACTGGACTCTAGCGCGAACTCTCAAATCAGATATGGTCACTCCAATGCCTCCTCTCGACAGAGGCCCCGAGTTGCCTCTCGCGTTCGATAGCATAGATAAAGCAGAATGCCTTGCCGCAAGCTTAGAGAAACAGTATTCGCCAAACACTGATAACACTGACCCTTTCCATAACGGATTAATCGAATCAGCTGTGGAGCATGTACTCGCGAGTCCTCCGGCGGATACCCTAACCACGATCACTTTCGATGAAGTTGCAGGCACAATCAAGCTTCTCAAGCCTAGGAAGTCCCCAGGTCCTGATGGAATCAAGAACGAGGTTCTGAAACTCCTTACTGATTGCATCATAGCTCTATTGGTCTGCGTCTTCAATGCGGCCATGTCCCAGGGTCACTGTTCGGCCGTCTGGAAAAAGGCCATAGTGATAGGTATTCACAAGCCCGGCAAGAAAGCTACGCTTCCCATTAGCTATCGCCCCATTAGTCTGTTAGATACCTTAGGAAAACTTTACGAGCGGATCCTTTTGAACCGTCTCCAGTTCTCGATTACAGATTTAAAACTAATACCACATGAGCAGTTCGGATTTCGCGCCGAACACTCTTGCACGTATCAAGTACACCGCCTCACGGAGTACATTCTCTCTAAATTTAACGCCGATCCGAAATGTAAACGGAAACGCACAATTCCAGTCTTCTTCGATGTCGCCAAGGCCTTCGATAAGGTCTGGCACGGAGGGCTCATCCATAAATCATGTAAATGTCACGTACCCGATAGGTTAATTCATATTATCCGCGATTATCTCACTGATAGGACATTCCGCTTCAGAGTGGATGGTGAACTATCGCTGCCCCACCCGATACGCTCAGGTGTGCCACAGGGCTCCATACTCGCGCCCACGCTCTTCAATCTGTTCATCAGTGACCTACCTCGGTCTCGGGGGGTCGAGGTAGGTTGTTACGCTGACGATACCGTTATTTACACTTCCGGCTGGCGGTCGGACTTTCTTAGGAAGCGCATCGAAAAAGCCGTTCATACTCTCGGTGAATGGTTTCGTCGATGGCGCACAGAAGTTAATTTCGATAAGAGTGCCACAATACTCTTCGATCCCACGAAACGCGTTAATAAATTTGAGCCCATCAGGCTATACGGAATCGATATTCCTTGGGTCGAAGAGGTCAAATATCTCGGTGTCACATTAGATAAACATTTAAAGTTCAATTCAAATACAGACAGAGTGCGAAACAAAGCCGCTATGGTCTTGGGTCGCCTCCATCCGTTACTTTGTCATAAGAGTAAGATGTCCCTCAGACACAAGCTCACTTTGTATAAGACATGTATCCGTCCCGTGATGACATATAGCTGCCCCGTTTTTGCGCATATGTCCAAAGATAACTTTCATAAGCTGCAGGTTCTCCAAAATCGTGTTTTACGTAAAGTGACCGGTGCTCCGTGGTACATTCGGAGAGTCGATCTCCATAGAGACCTAGAGATTCCTTCTATCTGGGCGTACGTAAAATCACTTACGATTAGTTATTTCGAAAAAGCCGCGAATCATCCCAGTCCGTTAGTGGTATCCGCCGCAAACTGTGAACCCGTACCTAACGCTGCGCGTTATAAAAGACGTCCGCGACACATTTTTACCGACCCTCCTGATTCAATCACGTCAGCGAACGATCAGTACCAGCCTGTCACTCGAAACAGAGCGTGTTCGCACCCACGCCCGCGTAACCACAGATCACGCCGCTGTGGTCTGGGGGTTAATTTCGCTCCCGCATACCCGATTAGGCCTCCCACGGCAGCCGCTCAAGCCTAGGTTCGATACCTCGCTAGGGAGCCCTTGAGTGCGTTCCTTGCGTGATACGGTGACACACAAATATATATCACCACTACAACACTACACGATCACCCCCATACACGTGCACGCCTACACGCTTACACATGAACGTGGATGGGTTTACTTTTTTTTCCCTTATCGAACTGAAAAACTCTCAATTTTCCGATAATAAATATATGGAGAAGTTGTTGAGGCGTGTATGCTTGGTACACATATACGTTTCAACAACTCATACATATATGAATAGTTAGCTAGGTTAGCTAGGATAGGTCGCGATTTTGCATGCAACAGGCAACAGCCAAGCCGAGGTGTGCCGTGCACCCTTGAGCTTGTTACCAAAATAAAATCGGCTGAGTGCCTTAAGCGCTCGCCTTAGTAGTCCGATGAAGCTGTAAACAGTGTGACACGTGATATATTTTATCACTGGTTATTTATGATATGTTCCATGATCGATATGTTTACGAAAATAGAATAGTGCATTATTTTGTGTTATCTGTTTGCACCTGTAGTATATACAATGTACCACAAAATAAGTATATACAGAAAGGTTACTGCAGTCGAGTTGTAATCTTAAGCTATACCTGGTATTTTACAATGTTCTATGAAAATAGCTTTATGAGAAATTGAATAAAAACCTTTACTACGCATGTATTTATTTTAAACCATGTATTTATATTAAAGTATGTAAATTGGGTTACAGACAAGGATTACAATATTGGTTAAAACGCGTCTAGCCCGGTGAAGCTGTGAAGGCCTAGTAAGGCCAATAGCGTAGTCAGTTCGGAATAAAAGGTTAAAACGCGAATTGCTTTGGATTTAAAAAATCAAATACATAATATCAGTATTGCCATCCTAAGAAAAATGAACGTATTTGTTATTTTTTACAATATTAAGTTTTATATATATTTGGAAACCGAAAAATGTGTATACAATAGTGTATTTTATTTATTTGCGACCTTCTCACATCTTAGTCTGGTGAAGTTGTTAAGACCTTGCTGGGTCAATAGCGTAGTTCGAAAAAAAAAACGCTTATTAAAAAGTAAGTTAGAGGTATTTCCTTGAAGATTTTTCAGTCTATGTTTTATTTCGATGTGCCCCTTATTCTTACCTCAGCAGAGTAAGATCATTCATATATTGTATGTGTTGCTGTATGTGCTGTAAGTGCAGCATCGGCGGTCAACGTTCGACCGACTTAGCCCGCTATTCTTCTTAATATGTTTGCTACAGTTGCATGTTCTTAGACCTGACATTCTGTACTTTTCTATTTTGTGTCCATGAGTAAGCGACGCACATAGACGATGCCGCACCGCGCCTTAAGGAGGTCTACAGGTGCACGTGTTCGTTAATTTGGTTCCCCTACTTAATTTAATTCCTCAGAAATCGCACAATTGAAATGAATTGTTTTAAAAAGGTAATAATTATTTTTTCTATGTTATTTTACATGAGTATTTAAGGCACAAATTTTGTGTTACAATCTATGAATAAGTTACATAACAATAATTAATGTCAGTTTATTTTTGTTGCAAAAAATAAAGGCAATGAATGGCAAATTCTTTTACAGTGTTTACTTAAAGAAATTAGGTGTCGTGGTTCGTTTGAAATAGTCGATGATAGTAATGACACGCAAGAATTACCAGTTAAGAAAAAAAAAGACTAAGTACAGTTGAAATTGTACAAATTTTAGCCGCACATATACAACTGAGTACATTCAAGTCTAATAAAACTTGGACATTTTTGTAGAAATTATTTCTAAAAGAAGTTATGACATGAAATGTAAAAACAAGTAAAAAGTAAATCAGTTTTCAAAAATGTAATTAAAGCTTTAACTTTAGACTTCACAAACAATTAAAACAGTTAATGTGAAAGCGATCTATGTTCTTAGTATTGTTTTATCATCGTTATTTGGAGTTTTATGAGCTTACATTTCATTGCTCAAAACGAAACCGGCTTCTATAATAAAGACAAATGAGTATCATAGATAAAACAAACCAAAACTTACAGTGTATCAGTATGTCAACAGCTCAAGCCGAGGTGTGCCGTGCACCCTTAAGCTAGTTGCCCAAATAAAATCGTCTAGGTGTCTAATTGAAGATAATTCAGTATTGAGACTTATTCTATTTTTATGTAATAATTAAAAATATATATTTCCTTTATTCATATTATATATTTGCTTTGATTTTAAATGGAATAAAGGCCATAAAAGCAATTGTAATTTTTACACGGAGATCTGTAATTCATGTAAATATTGATATTAAAACTTGTTTTCACGCTAATATATAATATAACGATAGTAACAAAATATGTAGTTCTAGGAAGTAGTTTTTATAAAGCTGAATATGAATGTGTTAACAGTGTTAAAAACTTTCATCTTCAGCCTGTTTTTGCCCAATATTCACTATATTTGTTTTTAACCGTCCGCGATTCTCACCTGTCTAAGGCAACCCTTATCCAATTCCTTCAAATCTTTAGCAAAAAGTAATATAAATAAATAATCATTATTATATACTTTTTGCCATTACAACGGACATAATGAAGCGCGCGGCATAGACAACAGGGGCTAAACACGTTTTCCACACACGTCACAAGCTCTCTGTCCCACAATCACAGCCTTTTCACAACCCAAACCGGCCGATTGAGCCACAGAGTACGTTTGAGCCAATCTACGACGATTCTACACGAAACGACATAACCGACCGCGCAAGCCGACGCGGCGCACGTAATTCTTTATTGCTTCGTCGCGTAATCAAAACTTTTGTAAAAAAACTTATTACGCATTCCGGATTTATATATTTTTAAATTTTATAGGAATGTGACCAGTGTCAATTTACGTAATAACTTATGTGCCATAAAACCGTGATGGAATAAAATACGAAACAAGAGTTGTATTTATAAAAAAAAATGGGTGTTTTTATAAAATTGTTTTTGGTGAGCGTTCTCGTGCCGTGTGTTTTTGGTCAAGAGGCTGGCGCTTGTTATGGTGCTGGCAGCATTGCTGGTGCGGCAATCGGTGCTTTCATTGCCGCACTACTTTTAGTCGGTGCTGTTTATTATCTCAGGAAATTGTATTGGAAATCACGCAAAGGTAAGCAAGTGGTTTACATTGTTATTGTTGTTTTTTTATCTTACTTTAATTAAAAGAGAAATATGACCTTCTTTTTAAGTATTCGAAAGACGATTAGGATGGTTTTGAATATGTGATTTATATTATAGGTTTACCATCTATTAGTATAAATAGGTACTAAAAATAACAAACTCCTTTTGCTACCTACTTTCTAATGCAATGAGATTATTAGAAAAAGTTAGGATTATTACTTTTTACTTATTGATTATAGTCTGACTTACTACATATCCTTGTAATAAAGTTTATTTGTTTAGTAAAAAATCTTTATCATAGATCATATTTTTTTAAAATCATGAATTATTTTAATATTGTTTTTATATTTGTTTTCACTAAATTGCCTTAAAAATAGCGAGTACGTTATGAAACTTGGCTTACAGATTATTTTTAAACCATAACCGTTTCTTAGCTCTCCAACCATTCATAACAGCTAGGAACTTATTCCAAAGAAATTGAAAAAATAATGACCACAAAGGAAGCAGACGGAAATTTGTAATTGAAGTAAAAATAATATCGTTCTTTAAAACGTCCATAAAATTAATTAAAAACAATACCCAATGATTAGATAGAACAAAAAATACAAATTTAAAATAAAATATAGAACCAGTAACAGTTTAGCAGTAATAACAATTAATAATACAGTGAGAATTAAAACATTTCTTAATTTAGCGTGCTTAAAGTTCATGCTCAAAGTGTGTGTCTAATCGTTGCTGTAAATCAGAAGAAAAATGATATTTAAATGTATCCGTTTTTATTTTTCATGTTCCATTTTAGATTTATTAAAAAAAAAACCTAAAAAACGTGATAGCTCAAAAATGGATCATTTTTGTATAATGCATACGGAGGTAAACATCACAAATAACTTAACTTAACGCCGGGACTACTTTTGTAGACCGGTGAAGCTGTTTAGAACTTTGTGGTCCGGTGGAGCTGTTAAGACCTTGCTGGGTCAATAGCGTAGACATTTCGAAAAAAAAAAAACTGTTTAGAACTTACTAGGTCCATAGCATAGTCGGTTCGAAAAAAAAGCAAGGAATACGGAAAATTACCATTAACTCTGTACAGTGCAAATAATAGTGTGAAAATATTATCTATATTCCAATAGAAGTCTCGTTACAATCTTCAATTTTATAAATGAACAGTTTTTACGAAAAATGGAACATATTAGATTTAAACGCGTGACGTGTAAAAATATTTCCTGAATGTATTTAAGTTTTTTGTAAATCTATACAAATATATAAAGCTGAAGAGTTTGTTTGTTTATTTGGTTGAACGCGATAATCTCAAGAACTCCAGATCTGACTTGAAAGTTTCATTTAGTATTAAATAGTTCATTTATCAAGGATGGCTATAGGCTACATATCATAACGTTAAAACCAATAGGAGCTGAGCACTAATGAAGAATGTCTCAAAATCGGGCTATTTTGGAGCTTCCGTTGCGTGTCAATGTCAGTACTATATGCGTTGCCTTGGTAACGTGATAACATTCTCTCGCAAATATTTTCATGGTTTATTTTGTGTTCCTATTCAAACAGTTTATTCTACGTTATTTTTGTTTCCAATTTTTAATTATACGTGGTACGTTTATATCGCAAACATTTCTAAAGTTTATTTTGTGTTGCTATTCAAACAGTTTAGTAGTAATAATATTCATCCAATAAGATAGTCAAAGGAATTAATCCATACTGCCAATTCCGAAGTTGTCAATATAGGTAGTTTTTTCTATATCCAAAACAATGTAAAGGTATAAGCGCCAAATCCTAAATATATTTTTTTTTGTAAATTTTTATCTTCTTAATTTTCAAGACCACAAAATTCATGCTCCGTGGTATTATTTTTCTTTCATTTCACTTATGCACAATAAACGAACCATATTACAAAAACGCTACCAATTTAACACAATATACAGATAAGTAAGACAAGATTATGAATAAAATATAAAATCCACTACATGACAGACTAAAATCCCGCCAAAAACTCCTCAAAAACTTTATTCTACGTTAGTTTTGTTCCCAATTTTTGGTTTGTGATATAAGTATTACGTATAATAAAAGTAAATAGAGTGTATTTTATATTAAAAATATCCGTGATGCTACAAATATCAACATTTTATTTTTAATTCTGTCGATATGTCTGTTTTTTTTTATTTGTTACGGGTAATCTCCGAAACGGCTGGACCTATTTGAACGGTTTTTTTTTCTTAGAAATGACTACGCTATTGATCTAGCAAGGTCTTAACAGCTTCGCCGGACTACAAGTAATATTTGAACGAGAATTTTACGGGCAAATAAGTACTAATTAGCTGCTTTATTTTAAGCTAGCGGGTTCAGCAGACGTTGCCCGCCCTGATAATAAGACAAACTATACCTATACCTTGCCCAATAATCATTTTATATATTGGTGAAAACGACATGAAGATGCGTTCTGTAGTTTTTGATCTTATCGCGAACAGACATATAGACGTGGAACAGGACTTTGTTTTACACTATTAGTGATAAACTGTTATCCGTGCATTCGTCCGTGTGAAATTAATCAAAAATATGTTGTTCACTCTAAACATGCACGTGTGCCGTGTGCTGTACTGGACTCCAAGATTTTTTTTATGCCAAAAGACAGCAAACAGGCTGACGGACCACCTGACGGTAAGTGATTACCATCGCCTATGAACAACTGTAACACCAAGGGTATCGCTGTTGTAATTGAAAGTCATATGTTTATATGTGATTTAAATTATAGCAAGGTATGATAATAACTTAATTATATCGACACTATGGACATATTATATGTATATAATAAAATACTTAACACATATTATTCGATAATGTTTAGCTTAATATTTTCATTACTTTCTTATATAGTGTAAGTGAGCACTGAGGGTAATATATTATAGCATTTTAAAGTTCCAGTTATGTGGCTGATGATAAATCTCATCCCATTCGATTCACTATTAGTATTCACATATATAATGTACACGTTACCTGTTACAGTAGATGATGTGAGTGTGATACTTACATATATTTTTGAAAGAGTATTATTGTAATTTACACTAGATGTGTGATCACAATTTTAAATTTATTTAATATTATTTTAAAAAACGTGTGCGGAGGCGCGGGTAACAGCTAGTCAATACATATAATAAGAATGTGTATCTAACGTGTCTGTACCTTTTCAATTTTCGTGAAAAAATTATTATGCACCTCTCTAGTGAGTAATAAAATATATTTCATTCATTTTCAGAAACATCTGTCTGTCTGTTCGTATGAACACGCATCACTGCTAAAGTACTGGGTTCACATTAAAACCTCAAACAAGGCAATCATAAAGCATATCCTCGAGAGTTACTTCTTTAATTAAAATCGGTCCATTATATCAAAAGTTATTGTAATTTGAATGACTCCTCGAAGTAAGTATAAGAGAAAAGCAGTAATCTTTTTTTTTATAAAAGGAGGCAAACGAACTGGTGGGTCACGTGATGTTAAGTGATCACCACCGTCCATAGACACTAGCGACATCAGGGACGTCGCAAGTGTGTTGCCAGCCTGTATATGGGAGAAGGGGGAGGGGAAGGAAAGGGAAAGAAGGTAACAGGAAGGGGCGTGGGCCTCCGGCTCTCTCACTGACCGAACGAAACACAACAATGCAAGCACTGTTATTTCACGTCGGTTATCTGTGAGAGGGGTGTTACTATCCCGGAGCAGCCGAGCCATTCATGCTGAAACCAAAAATAGCTTCAGCGGGGCTCTACCACCTACTATATATACATATATATATCTAATATTATTAACCACCCGATTAGGCCTCCCACGGCAGCGGCTCAAGCCTAGGTTCGATCCCTCGGTAGGGAGCCCATGAGTGCGTTGCTTGCGCGATACGGTGACACACAAATATACATCACTGTTACAACACTACACGATCACCCCCACACACGTGCACGCCTACACGCTTACACATGAAAGTGGAAGGGTTACTTTTTTCCCTTATCGAACTGAAAAACTCTCAATTTTCCGATAATAAATATATGGAGGAGTTGTTGAGGCGTGTATGCTTGGTACACATATACGTTTCAACAACTCATACACATATGAATAGTTAGCTAGGTTAGCTAAGATAGGTCGCAATTTTGCATGCAACAGGCAACAGCCAAGCCGAGGTGTGCCGTGCTCCCTTGAGCTGGTTGCCAAAATAAAATCGGCTGAGTGCCTTAAGCGCTCGCCTTAGTAGTCCGGTGAAGCTGTTAAGACCTTGCTGGGTCACTAGCGTAGACATTTCGAAAAAAAAAAAAAATATTAAGCTTATTTGTTTAGTTAAACGCGCTAACATCAGGAACTACTAGTCCCAATTGAACAGTCGTTCAGTGTTAGATAACTCATTTATCGAGGAAGGCTATATGTCATCCCGCTCTTAGAGCTTTATTGCTCATAGAGCAATAGGAGCGGAGCACCAATGAACAATGTTTCAAAATCGTTTTTTTTTTCCTTTTGAGAGTTTCTGTTGTGTGTTAGCGTTCGACCTAAGTAACTATTCCACGCGAAGTCGCGGGCAGAAGCTAGTAAATAAATAAATCTACTGGGGTAGATAGAAAGAATTGAACATCGTATACCTGCGAAAACTTGATTCCCGTTCGATTACTTCTAATCTTATCTAATTGTTTTTATTGTCATTGTGAAATTTATTAATTATTTATT
Source organism: Antheraea mylitta (assembly GCA_014332785.1). Taxonomy (NCBI): domain Eukaryota; kingdom Metazoa; phylum Arthropoda; class Insecta; order Lepidoptera; family Saturniidae; genus Antheraea; species Antheraea mylitta. The sequence continues at coordinate 5,644,719 of JACEII010000007.1, read as the reverse complement.
AATAGACATTGTGTAAGGGTGTGTTCTAGTTAGTATTCGCGACTTGTTTCGTTTAAATAACTTTTTACTCTAACTTAAAGTACGTATTTTACTAGATTAAATGTAAGGTGTTATTTTGAATTTTGGTTCTTGCTACTTTTGTACGTGGTAGAGCCACGCTGAAGCTATTATTGGTTTCAGCATGAATGGGTCGGCTTGTCCGGGGTAACACCACCCTCTCACAGAAAACTGACGTGATGTAACAATGCTTGCATTGTTGCGTTTCGTTCGCTCAGTGAGAACGCTGGAGGCCCACATTTCCTCACTGTCCCCTCCCCTTCCTCTCTCTCCACACTTCCCCCTACCCTCCAAACACAGGCTGGCAACGCACTAGAAATTCCCCTGGTGTTGCTAGTGTCTATGAATGGTGGTGATCATTTAACATCAGGTGACTCGCATATTCGTTTTCTTCCTATGACATTTAAAAAAAACTTCGTGAACTGTGTTTCAACCGTGCTTTCATCGCTTCAATCGTTTAGCATCATATCTAGAATGTTCCTTGGGTATTATACACATATAAATGTAGAGACCAATTGGTTACGATACAAGTTATCGATTTTTTCTAAAAATAATTTACCGTAACGTCCCAGACTTGAGTGGTTGCGACGGTCTGAAAGGGGCAACTTTTTTGTGGAGTCGTTTTAAGAAATTAGATTATTTGATCTCAAAACTGTATTTTTATAGAGAATATTACCACCTAGTTCGCGTTAGTCGAGTACTCTAAAATCTCGGTAAGTCGAATTTCAAAGACGACGAGAAAAGAACGAAATGTAAATAGAGGTTTTGATTTCTAAAATAATTTGTAGGTTAACATTCGATTTGGAATGGTTTAGATTTTATTCTACCAAATTGTTATTTACCAGAGATGAAATAAGTAAAAAATAGTGTTACCGAGTTATTTTTTTAAGTAAAAAAAGTTGTGAACTATCGATAGTCGTTTGCCAGATGTGACACATTAAAATTATTTAGTACAGGTAATATGCAAGAAGATATAGCACAACAGAGAAATATTGCTTGATCAAAATGAAATATTTAAATTTTTTTCAAGAAATAGATCAACATGTATATATATTCATTAAATTAAAAAAATCTAAATTGAAAAATCACGGTGTAGCAACTTCTAAAGAAGCTTGTACATATTGTTGGTAATATTCTTAAATTCAGAAGTGTCTCACTTTTTTTTTAAGTTATAGATGTTATTAATTTAAAACCCATGGTCAACATACTGTTGCTCCTATCGCATGCAAAAAATATAGAAAATTTATTACAAACTTTGAAAAAAAAAAATTTCTTTTTAAATCTTATTTTTCGCAGCCAATCTTTCAGATTTTTACTGCCATTTTCGGGTAGTTAATACAATTAAAAGTGTCGTTTGATTATCTCAATGTCCCAACAAGATGGTGGCTCTCTTTGTTGAACTTTCCAGCAAGTTTTTGTGGCATCTCAGAATTCATGCTCCGTGTTAATATTTTCCATTCACTTCACTTATGCACAATAACCGAACCGTATTACGTAAAACACCACCATTTTTACCAAACATAGAGTGAAATAACAGAAGATTATGAAGAAAATATAAAATCCACTTTATGACAGACCAAAATCCCGCCAAAAACTCTCGGCTAGATATTTCAAAACGTGATATGACATTATTAGATTAGGGACTAAAAATATCATCGGAGTAGTTAAAATGGGGTACATTACGTTGCACTTATCATAATAGTACCTGAACGACCGAACCTAGCTCGGTTCTTTAAAAAAATATCTTTAAATTAATATTTTTCATCACAAAATTAGCATTTTTTTACCAAAAGAAAAAAAAAAAGATATCTATTTTGCTGTTACTCGGATTCGAACGGGGGAGCCGGATTTTCGAAGCAGCTAATTTCCGTCCGAGCTATTTTAGTTTTGACAGTGGCGGCGAAATTTTCCTTTATATTCTAGCTATATTTTTTTATTGCCTGAAAACTCAGATTTAAAAAGTTTTCTATGAATGTAATCTAGCTAGATCTATTTATCGTCCCCGAAACCACCAACATACTAAGTATCACGAAAATCGCTCTCGCCGTTTCCGAGATCCTGAATATATAACAATATAGAAATATACAACAATTGCTCGTTTAAAGGTATTAGAAATAGAAGACTGGGCCATTAATTACTCATATATTTAGCGGATATTCTCTCTTGGCTTACGTCACGCAATATGATTACACAGCTGAATAATTTTAAATCATTATCTAATTAACCTGGTTAATATGGCGTAACTATAATAAAAATATTTAATGAATGTAGTATAATTAAATGTTTCATATATATAGATAGTCTTTTGAAGCGACCTTGGCTCATTTCATAGCGTGCTTGGACACCGCATCGATGGGTGTAGGTTCGGATCCTGGCTACTGTATCGGAGCTTCCGTCATAGAACGGTGGTTGGGTTTTTTCTAAACCCATTTTGCTAGTAACAAACCTAATATTGAAAAGAAAAGGTGATAAGTAAACTTAACCGGTGTTATTACAAAAAAGTTAAATACTTGCTTTAATAAAAAGGTTTCGTACTAAATGCAACGCACTCGCGCGAGGCAATTTCCTCGCCCTTGAGCTATTTGCCTAAATAAAATCGGCTGAGTGCTGCAAGCGCTAGCCTTAGTATTCCGGTGAAGCTGTTAAGACCTTGCTAGGTCAATAGCGTAGTCAGTTTGAAAAAAAAAAGATTGCGAACATTCATCGAGAGCGGTGCATTTAATACGTAACCTTTTTAAAGCAAGTATTCAATACGTATTTAACTTTTTTGTAATAACACCGAATACATTCAGATGACTTCATTAATCGTTGTTTTTTACATAAGGTTTCACACGGTCGAAATCGCGGACACAGCTAGTAGATGGTACAATCGAAAAATACCTAACTTTTGAATTCTCTTGGTAAGATTTTCACATAACGGACTTCGCAAGAGCATCGACGTTGTAATATAGTAAAATATTAACGTATGTGTCCGGATTACTAAACAATAGGTACTTAACATGCTTTAACACGTATTAACATTCCACGAGATAAGACAAGCATACTGGCCCCGTCTCGTATAACTATAATCCTTATACGAAGACTTTCAAGATATCATTTAATACTTCGCAGTCAGTTTTTTACATTACCTACGAATAATTATTATAAGAACTGGTGAATACAATTCTTAGAAATGCAAGCGACGATGTAATCTGGGTTGCCAACTTGAAAATTCAGCTACGGGGAACGCGGTGTAATAGAGTTGACTCTGGAAAAGGTTTACCACGAATATTTTTTTTCTTATAAAACATCTATAGGCGTGGGTAACCCTAATTCTTAGTGTGGCGACGACGCGACGATGGCATGCGCATGTGACTGTGCGTAATCTCTCTTACCGCACTGAGCTCACATACTTATAGCGTAATTTGAGGATTCGAGATTCGTTCTATTCGAAGACTTACAATGTTTCACATCTGCCAGCCGTCCCGTGATGGCTCAATTTTTGTATCTTACGAGGCAAACGAACAGGCGGGTCACTTGATGTTAAGTGATCCCCGCCGCCCATAGATACTAGCAACATTAGGGGAGTCGCAAGTGTGTTGCAAGCCTGCGTTTGGGGGTAATTAGGGGGAGTGGGGATGGGAGGTGGGTCTCCGGTGCTCTAACTGATCGAATGAAACGCAACAATGCAAGCACTGTCACTTCACGTCAGTGCGTCTGTGGGTCGGGTGGTAGTACCCCGGGCGAGCAGACCCGTTATTGCCGAAGCGTGGCTCTACCACCTACAAAAGTATTTTTTTTTAACTTTATTTTTGGCAACCAATCTTTCCGATTATTACTGCCATTGTCACGTAGTCAATAATATCACAAACGTCGTGCGATCATTTCAACAAAGCATCTTGTGAATCAATATTCTAACAAGATGGTGGATCTCTTGTTAGAACCTTCCAGAGAGTTTTTGTGGCATCTCAGAATTTCATGCTCCGTGGTATTATTTTCCATTCACTTCACTTATGCACAATAAACTAACTATATTACGTAAAACACCACCAAATTTACACAATATAGAGTCAAATAACACAAGATTATGAATAAAATATAAAATCCACTACATGACAGACTAAAATCCCTCCAAAAACTCATTTATTAATTTATCAAAGATGGCGACAATGTGAGAAAATAACATTGTTAAGTTACTAAATGTCTCAAATGTAATATACTCGTATGGAGTAATCGATCGCGCCTTTGTTGGCTTCAAATAACAATATAAAATGTAATATAGGTACATAAAATGTAATCTATAATTTCACCTAATGAGAATTATAGTGCAATTTATAGCATGAAATGATAAAAAAAAAAACATTTTCGTCTGTCAATTTTTATGGTCAGTGGTCAAACGATATTGGAGTTTATAAAACTTGTCAGCAATATCCATAAATATGTTTAGCTATATATAGAATAATAATTATGAATAAATATCATTTAATACATAGCGTTTTAATTATATTTACTGCAAAAAAAACCCTTTAAAAATGTTTAAAATATTTAAACCGTAAATGAACAGCTAAAACGTGACCACAAATCAAAAATTAGAATTATCTAGAGACATAAATATTCAAAAGCTGGAATAAATTAAGTTTCTTGATTGAAAGTAAAATAAATTTTATATTATATAAATAGATGCTCATATTTCCATACATCGCGGAAGTGTTTTGTGATTTATTAATAAAAATAATATATATTTTCGTTTGATTAAAACGTATATAATTCTTATTGTAATGAGTTTATAATCATCTAAATTAAATATTAAAATACAAAAATTCATTGCCTTGATGTTTGTACATGGTGAACTCCGAAACCATTTATACATATATATCTGATACCTTTAAACGGGCAATTCTTGTATTTTTTTTAATACTTATTGTTATATATTTAAAATCTCGGAAAGGGCGTCGGCTATTTCCGTGAAACTTGGTATGTAGGTGGTTTCGGGGACGATAAATCGATCTAGCTAGATTTCATTCATAGAAAACTTTTTTATCTGAGTTTTCAGGCAATGAAAAAATATAGCTAGAATATAAAGGTAAATTTCGCCGCCGCTGTCGAAACAAATATAGCTCAGGTGGAAATCGGCTGCTTCAGAAATCCGTCTAACCTCAGTTCGAATCCGAGTGGCAGCAAAAGAGATATTTCAATTATTTTTTTTTATTTTGTGAGGCAAACTTAACAGTTTATTTAAATTTAAAAAGCTAGGCTCGGACTTCCAGGTACTTTCTAGTATTCTGTTAATGACCTCAATATTTTGTAATTACAAATTAAGTGATTGACACCGTTGATTGTTATTATTAATATATATAAGTTTCATCAGTGTCGATCAGATGACCTGTTAAATTGGTTTGTTGACAAAAAACTGTAAGTAACAGCAACGCGTGGTCGTGTCACCCAGTTAAAATATATAATTCAAGGCACCATCTCTAAATACTTACACTACTAATTACTCAGTATAACGCGTTAATTTTACAGATTGTCCCTTTGAAAGTCGTAGAAACAGTACACTCTATTTTTAGTGAGAAAGTTGGCAACACTATATATGAATGAACCGGTTTACAACATCTCTGTTGTATTATAATGTTACTAGACAACATTTATGGAAAATGTAACATGAATTCGAGTTTAAAATACTGATAAGAATATCTTATGAAGAAGTTCTACATTTTTGTATTGTTTTTATTTTTATTTTAATAGTGTATTAATAAAATTATATTTATATTTCATTAATATATAAAAACCCAAGACTGCACTGTCAACGTCTCAAACCCGTCCGTATAAAATGAGTGCACAATTGAGAATTCGAAGCTCATTTCAAATAGTCTGTCCTCACTCGCGTCTTTGGACTTTTCGTACACTGCTTTGTAAAAACAACTTTAAATAATTCGCGTAGAGTTGAAGGTTGAATTTACGATATCTCGGTGTTTTTGGGTATGGTTTTGAGTGTTACTTCTATTCGAGACTTCTTGGGGTTTGTAGTCCGGTGAGCCTGTTAAGGCCTTGCTAGGCCACTAGCGTAATCAGTTCGAGAAAAAAAAAATCTTGGATTTTTATATATCATTGTTTTGTTTTTATATATCATTTGAAATTGTGGCTATAACTTTCCTGTTACTCGATTCCTGGTTAAGTTATTTGAACTTTAAGCGTTAAAACAATGCAGGAACTAATCCACAAAATATTGTGCAATATTTTTATGTTTAAAAAACTATTATTAAATATCAGTCCTTATTAAGTTTCTTGTTCCTATAAGTCTTTAATGATATCTTAATGTTTTAATTATTAAAAGGTTCCCATGACTCATATAGAATACCCCAGTAAAGGAATTATGAAAATTAGTCGTTTAATTTCTGAGCAAAACCATATACAAAGTATTACTACCATAATGAAAGATTTAACATTATCTAAAGAAAAAAAATATCTAAAAATCAGCCAATGAATCCCTCACATTTTTTGGTTCATTTCATACTAACGTTTGCCCGCAGTTTGCGTTAATGTAGTTTTCATTTGTCCTTGTATCCTTGACAATGTGTTAGGAAAATTCCATGATGCTCGCTTAAGTTAGTAAAACATACAACAAATAAAATAAAAAAACAACCAAACTGTCATTCGAATTTATAATATGAATTCTAATATTATCTCTAATGGCAACACATTTAACAGAAACACAGATAAATTAAAATTGTCAATACAAAAAAAAACTTTTTTATTTTGTTTTAATTCCATCTAAAATAACATTGGAGATCCAAGAATAGTGGAAAAATTTGAAGGAGTATAATAATACAATGTCAAACTAGTTTAGAACAATATCAAAACTGCGCAGTACAAACCTACTTACTGGTCGGACGCGATTTCACTATATAACGACGCAATCGGCTTGCTTCTGAATTTTAGAAACTGCGCACTCGTACATAGAGGTAAAGTTTGAGTTTGTGATGTTGTAGGGGATAATCTCAAGAACTACGGGTCCGATTTGAAGAATTATTTCAGTGTTATATAGCTAATATATCGAGGAAGGCTATAGGATATATATCATCACGTTAAGAACGATAGGGGCGGAACAGCAATGAAGAATGTTTCAAAATTACGGTTTTTGTCCTAAGAGTTTCCGTTGCGTGTTCGTCCATTAAGTGATGTTTATTTGTCATATTAACAACAATTATGAATTCTTATCAATGTGTAATGATATAATAATTGACCCACAGCAACACAAGAGTCTATATTATCTATACTAATATTATAAAGAGGTAAAGTTTGTGAGTTTGTGACGTTGTGAATTGTGACGTTGTAGTAGGTAATCTCAGGAACTACTGGTCCGATTTGAATAATTCTTTTAGTGTTATATAGCTCATTTATCGAGGATGGTTATAGGCTATATATCATCACGCTAAGACCAATAGAAGGCGAGCAACAATGTAGAATGTTTAATGATCGGGATATTTTTTTTCCTCTTGAGAGCTTTCGCTGCATATTAGTTAGCCCAAATTAACTATGTCCACGCGAACGAAGACGCGCGCAGCGGCTAGTTAATATTAAAAAGAAGTAAAGTTTGTGAATTTGTGACGTAGGGGATAATGTCAGGAACTACTGTTCCGATTTGAAAAGATCTTTTATTGTTATATAGCTCATTTATCGAGGAAGGTTTTAGGCTATATCATCACGCTAAGACCAATAGGAGCAGAGCATCAATGAAGAATATTTCAAAATCAGGTGTTTTCTCCTCTTGAGAGCTTTCGCTGAGTGTTAGCGTTAGGCCAAAGTAACTATTCCACACAATCGAAGACGCTGGCAAAGGCCTAGTATCATATAAAATAAATCAAACACGGTTTTTTCTGAAAAAGGTTTCGTGTATTTTCCTCTTCGAATTCAGTGTTTATTTGTAATTATATTTAATACATTGGCCACCGGCTGTTCTAATAAATAAACAAATACAACGCAAACTTGTGAAAAACACAGCGAAATCCGTACGAAATGACCTTCACGGAAAACTTGAAGATGTTTTCCGCATACACTGATAATGAATTAGCAACGTACTTGCAACTCCTATGGTGTTGCTGGTGTCTATGGACGGCGGTGATCACTTAAAAACATGTGAGCCGCCTATTCGTTTGCTTCCTATATGATATAAAAAAGGAAGAAATCTACTTTCATAAATAAATGCCCAATTGTGTATGTATCACTATAGTGTTTAATTTGACTTTATATAATTTATGGAAGTGAAATCGTCAGCTTTCTCTGTGGTCAATGTTCGTACCGAATTGCTTCTGTTTAATGCTTATTATACAATATACATTACATTATGTCATATCTTTGTGATGTACTCGAGAAATGTGGTAACTTGGTTGATTATTTAGAAATTATATTTGTTTTAATCATTGTACGCTTCACGTGAAATACCGCATCTTCTATACATATAATATACTATTATCAGCCCTTTCGTTCCCGTGGAATAGTTACTATGGGCTAACGCTAACACGTAGCGGAAGCTCCCAAGAGGGAAAAAAATCCCCGATTTTGAAATATTTTTCATTGGTGCTCCTATCCTATTGGTTTTAGCGTGATGATATATAGCCTATAACCATCCTCGATAAATGAGCTATATAACACTGAAATAATTTTTCAAATCGGACCAAAAGTTCCTGACATTACCCCCTACGTCACAAACTTTACCTCTTTATAATATTAGAATAGATTCTATACATAAATTTTAACCGATTAAAATTATTAGTGTCGTTTTACAACAATATTGCAAGCCAGAATATAAGCGACCATCGGTTTTTTCTCAGTCTGACTACGCTATTGACCTAGAAGGTTTTAACAGTTAACACCGGACTACGCGACGATTAACGATGATTTGGACACTGTATGGTTAGTAATCCGGTGAAGCTGTTAACACCTTGCTAGATTAATAATAGCGTAGTCAGTTCGAAGAAAAAAGGAGCTGTCACGGGACGCCAGGCAGATGTGAAACATCGAAATTGTTTTGTATAAGCTATATGAATAAAAAAACACAGTATGACAAGAATTAGCTATGGCATAATGAAAAGATAAAGCATTACAAATTTCTTTCATAGAATAACCACTGTTAGTTTATTATATTACATAAATATTCATTTTTATTAATACAAAAATTCAACTTACATGTTCAATACAATACAAACACAATACAAAACAAATACAATTCAAAAATTCAAAAAGGCGTAGACGCGGTGTCTTTTATGGCATTTATTAAAGGGCGCTAGGTCAACAATCTGAATCTTATGTTTATACAGATGGGGTTGCAAATGTTTCTGAGTATTTCGTTAATAGTGCTAAGTTCATGTTTTGCGTCGTCACGCCAACAATCAGGTTTTCCCTCCGCCTATAGATGTTTCACATCAAAAGCCATTCTGTATGGTCATGTTTTTACATCACACTGTGCTTAATATCAAGTATAGTGACGTCATTTTACTGTACCACGATAGAAAGAAAAACAGACCGTAACAAAGTTTATTTTTTTGGATTTGATCTGTAGTCTGTTGCCGTATACCCTATACGAGGTCCTATTTCGCGGGCGATCCGGTTTTTGGATGTACCGTTATATTGGCAGCGTTGTTTGCAAAAATATCGAATGTGTGACGAATCGGAACAATAATATTTAGTTCGGACCTTAGATGGTGATACCTCCTTTAAAAAATATAAAGGTAGTTAACCTGCACGTGTAGTAGAGAGGCTTGTGTTTTGTTTGTTATGTACTATATTAGTTTCTGCCCGCGTCTTCGTCCGCATGGAATAGTTATTTCGGGCTAACGCTAACACGCAGCGGAAACTCTCAAAACGAAAAAAAAAAACAACTTCGAAATATTCTTCATTGATGCTCCGATCTTATTGAGAGACTTCTTGAGATTAGCGCGTTCAACCATACAAAGAAACAAACAAACTCTTCAGCTTTATATTTTAGTATAGATTATCAATAACAATTTTGATGTTTCACATTTGCCAGGCGTGCCGTGACGGCTCAGTTTTTCATTTGTAATATAGAATTTTGTTTTCTTTATCATTTATCAACACTTGAGAAATCGTATCATAAAATTCTAATTTAAGAGTACCCAACTGATAAGGTATCGTATTATCTTGTATCAGTTTCGTGTAGATAAATAGATAATGTAATGAGAAGATAACATTGAACGTGGGAAATACATTACAACTTTACTATGTAATGTAAATGGCATAAATGATTTCCTCCAGTCAGTTAGTAGTGGTATCCGCTGAAAAATACGAAACCGTACCTAACGCTGCTCGCTACAAAAGACGCCCGCAACGTATTTTTAACGATCCTCCCGATGAAATAACGGCAGCGAACAATCAGTACCAGCCTGTCTCTTCAAACAGAGCGTGTTCACGCCCACGCCCGCGTAACCACTAATCACGCCGCCGTGGTCTGGGGGTAAATTTCGCTCCCGCACACCAGATTAGGCCCCCTTGGCAGCGACTCAAGCCTAGGTCCGTTCCCTCGGTGTGGAGCCCTTGAGTACGCTGCTCGCGCAATACAGTGACACAAAATCTTACATCACTGCGACAACATTACACATATCACCACCACACACGTGCACGCATACATGCTAACACATTAAAGTGGAAGTGTTTTGTTTGTTTCCCTTATGGAATGCGATATATATATATAACAGTTGTTGAGGTATGTATGCTTGGTACACATATATGTTTCAACAAGTCATATATATATGAATGGTTGGCTTAGCTTAGGTTAGCTCAGATAGGTCATGACTTCATGGGCCTCGGAAGGGGCCACCTCCGGGGGCCCACATCTGTGTGGAGGGCGTCCGTGTCAGGGTGGGGACCCATATGAAATACCTGGGCCTCACCCTGGACGGACGCTGGCGGTTCGAGCCCCACTTTAAGGGGCTCGGATCGCGGATAGTCGGGGCGGCAGGGGCCATCGGACGACTCTTCCCCAACACGGGGGGGCCGGGTGCCGCCTGCCGCCCCCTCTACATGGATTCATTCACTCGATGGCCGCCTACGGGGCATCGTTGTGGGTGGACGCCCTCAGCGCCACCAACATCCGAGCGCTGCGTAATGCTGGAGGCGCAAGTGCTGGCCGCCGTTTATGAATATACGGCGGCTAAAAAGCGGTCAGGGGAGCCTCCAGCTCCCAGGGAAATAGAGGAGAGAAGGAGAGTGGAAAGAGGTAGAATGATGGAGAGGTGGAAGCAGGACCTGGCGGACGCGCAGTACGGTAAATATACAATCGAGGCCGTCCGCCCGGTCCTGCTGGATTGGTGCAGTCGAAGATGGGGCTCCCTGACGTTCCGTCTGGTGCAGGTGCTGACCGGGCACGGGTGCTTCGGTTGGTACCTGCACCGAATAGCGCGCAGGGAGCCGACCGCCGTATGCCACGAGTGCGACGTTGATCCGGACACCGCGCAGCACACATTGTCTGAGTGTGCTGCGTGGGAGGAGCAGCGCCGCATTCTGGCTGCGGCGGTAGGAGGGAACCTCTCGCTGCCGAGCGTGGTCGCGGCCATGCTCGGCAGCGAGGATGTCTGGAATGCAGTTGCCTCCTTCTGCGAGGAAGTCGTCTCGCAGAAGGAGGTCGCGGAGAGGGCCCGCGAGAACGATCCGCTAAGCGGCCCTCTCCGCCAAAGGAGGACAGGCAGGAGGAGGCGGCAGTTTGATCGCCTCCTCCCGCCACCGTAGCCGGACCTAGGGACGGGTGGGGCTGGGGTCCCACCTTCCCATTGCACAGGTCCTGCAGACGAGAAGGAGGCGGCCGGTGTGTACCCGGCTGTCTCCTTACAAGACGAGGCCCGGCGGCGGCACTTCTGCCGCTGGGCCACACCGCTGGGGCGGCACGATGAAGTCTATAGAGATCTCGTGCCGCCCCAACAATAGCGGAAGACGTACACCGTGGGGTTTTAGTCCTTGCGAATCGGACATAACCCACCCTCTCCCCAGGGAGGGTGGGTATCCATAAGGGATTTCCCCACGTAAAAAAAAAAAAAAAGAAGATAGGTCATGACTTGCATACAACAGGCAACAGCCCAAGCCGAGGTGTGCCGTGCACCCTTGAGCCAGTTGTCAAATAAAATCGGCTGAGTGCCTTAGACGCTCGCCTAAGTGGTCCGGTGAAGCTGTTAAGACCTTGATAGGCCAATAGCGTAGTCAGATCGAAAAAAAAAAATGATTTCATATCATTTGAAATTGTTAATCTTTTTCTTTACTGTTCTGAATATAGCAGTAAATTCAGGCTTTGTCAAAATATTCGGTAGGTGGTAGAGCCCTGCTGAACCTATTACTGGTTTCAACATGAATGGGTCGGCTCGTTTTAGCGCCACTCTCTCACAAAAACGTCAATTAAATCAAAGTCATACATATAAATAATATAACGAAACTGAACAGATCTAATTTTTTTTTCCTTATCGTACTGAATTAGTTCAGACAAAAAAAAATATCCGACACGAGATACATATAAGAGTTATTCAGGTATATATGTTGTGTAAATATGTAGCTTAGGTTAGCTCAGTTAGGTCGCGAATTGTATAAACAAGGCAATAGTCCAAACCGAGGTGAGCTCCCATGAGCTAGTTTTCAAAATAAAATCGGTTGAATGCCTTAAGCGCCCTTAAGTAGTCCGATGACGTTGTTAAGGCCTTACTAGGCCAATAGCGTAAAAAAAAAAATTGAACATTCCAAAATTTAACTTAAAAGAAACAGTCCCACGGTAACTAAAGAACATGAACTAAACTAAGACTTAAACCCAATGAGGTCACATTTATCCGATATGAACTATATAATAGGTCTTTACCTATGAAATTGCCGTTCTGCAGTACTGGTACAGTCGTAGTTCGGTGAAGCTGTTAAGACCTTGCTAGGTCAATAGCGTAGTCAGTTTCGAAAAAAAAAGTACTGGCCATTTCAAATCAAAATATTTTTTGTTCGGCTAAGAATTCTAATTTCAAATTAATGTTATTTTAAAATTATGGAATTCTTATTACACAAGTAGTCATTTGTTTATTGATTAGTGTTACATTTTCATCGCATTTCAATATTTTTTGCCATCATGGATACGTTAAAAATTCGAGTAATTATGGAATATGAGTACCGTCGTGGCAGCAACGCGGCACAAGCGGCACGCAACATCAACGACGTTTACGGAGCTAACACTACAAACCAACTCACCACCTGTAATTGGTTTGCTCGCTTCCGTTCTGGGAATTTCGACCTGAAAAATGAATCTCGCGATCGTCCGAAAAAGTCTTCGACAATGACGAATTAAAGGCGATTGTTTATTTCTTTTTTTATAACAAAGGAGGCAAACGAACTGGTGGGTCACGTGATGTTAAGTGATCACCACCGTCCATAGACACTAGCGATATCAGGAAAGTCGCAAATGCGTTGCCAGCCTGTATATGGGAGAGGGGAGGGGAAGGAAAGGGAAAGAAGGAAACTGGAAGGGAAGTGGGCCTCCGGCGCTCTCACTAACCGAACGAAATACAAAAATGCAAGCACTGTTACTTCACGTTGGTTTTCTGTGAGAGGGGTGGTACTACCCCGGTCGAGCCCACCCATTCATGCTGAAACCAGTAATAGCTTCAGCGTGGCTCTACCACCTATCAAAATGTGGTGTTGTGTGCTGATGATACACAATCTACGTCTGAATTAGCAGCAGCTTTCGACGTTAGCGTCAAAACAATATTGGTCCATTTGCGTCAAAATGGCAAGGTAAAAAAGCTTGACAAATGGGTGCCCCACGAACTCATGATCGCTAGCGCGAAGTACGCGTCGAGACGTGCCTTGCACTGCTCAACAGACACACAAATGAAGGAATTTTGAACCGCATTGTTACCTGCGATGAAAAATGGATTCTGTTTGAAAACCGCAAGCGCTCAGCAAGATGGTTGGATCCTGGTTCAGCACCTAAACAATGCCCTAAACGAAAACTTACCCCTAGAAAAGTGATGGTCACTGTTTGGTGGTCTAGCGCCGGTGTGATTCATCACAGCTTCTTACCAAACGGGGTGAGCATTACTGCAGATGTGTACTGTGAAGAAATGAACACAGTGATGGAGAATCTGGCACATCTCCAACCAGCATTGGTCAATCGCTCGTCTTCGCTGCTCCTGCACGACAACGCGCGACCTCATACTGCACAGTAGACGGTTTCCAAGTTGCAAGAACTGGGGTCAGAAGTTCTCCGTCATCCGCCCTACTTACCAGAACTTACGCCTACAAACTACTACTTTTTCACAGAATTTGGATAACTCCCTGGCGGGAAAAAAATTCAATACCCGAGAGGCCGTACAAAATGCCTTTGAAGAATTTGTTGCCTCCCGTCCAGCTGATTTCTTTAAGAATGGCATCAATAAACTGCCACTGCGTTGGGAAAGATGCATTGATTACGTAGGTGATTACTTCGATTAATACAAATAAAAAATACATGAAAAAAATTCGTTTAATTTTTTTCATACAAAACGGCAATTTCATAGGTAAAGACCTAATATAAGAGTTGTTGAGGTATATATGCTTAGTACACATACACACACACACACACACACACATATATATATATATATATATATATATATATATATATATATATATATAT
>JACEII010000007.1:5573040-5630023 GCA_014332785.1 Antheraea mylitta | reverse complement strand
TATATATATATATATATATATATATATATATATATATATATATATATTCCAACAACTCATATATGTATGAATAGTTAGCTTAGCTTAGCTGAGATAGGTCGCGAATTGCATATATCAAGCAACACCCCAAGCCGAGGTGTGCTGTGCACCCATGAGCTTGCCCAAATAAAATCGGCTGTGTGCCGCAAGCGCTCGCCTTAGTAGTCCGGTGAAGCTGTTAAGACCTTGGTAGGTCAATAGCGTCGTCAGTTCGAAAAAAAAAAAAAAAATTGAACATTCCAAAATTGAACTAAAAAGAAACAGTCCCACGGTAACAAAAGAACATGAACTAAGACTTGAAACATAAGAGGTCAGACAAGGAATGAGCAAAATGGTTATAAATATTGCCCGAAAAATCATTTCCGAACATTCTGAGGACGTCAAAATGCGAGGTCGTAAACAAAAAACAAAAGCGCACCTAATTGTTTTGGGTATGAGAATGGTGGGAGGAAATCCCTGGCATCCGAAGGACGGTGACGTCACGGATACCTTGCAGGTACGTTTACGATACAGTAGAGTCGCGGTGTATTGGCCTTTGGTATATTCAATAATTCATTTTAATATTTGTGTTGTTATATTTCAAAATCAGCTGAATTTAGCTGTTTCTAATATTTTATGTTATTTTTAAAATCTTCAAATATTGTACATCTAAAATATGAAGATCATACAAAAAACAAGTAAAGTCATTATTAATGCCAAAATTTGAACTTCGTTTTCGGTGTATAAAATTTGGAAATCTTAAAAAAATTGAACATATGAACGATCATAATTGCTTTAAGATTTTATTGAAGGTTTTATCCTGAATGCAGTACTTTATCAGTGATGCGTGCCCATACAAACACACAATCAAATATCTCTAAAAATAATTGAAATATATTGATGTGAAACATCTATAAGCGCGGGTAAACCTGATTGTTGGTTTACCGAAGTGGCGTCGCAAAATACGAACTTTGCACTATTAAGGAAACTTTTGCAACACTATCTTTATAAATATAAGATACGAATCGTTTTGCCGGCTACTCGTTATACTAGTGTTACGCGGCACGCGCCGATGACCTAGCGCTCTTTGATAAATGCCGCCAAACACACCGCGACTGCGCCTAGTTAATAATAAAAATGTATATCTATGTAATAAAATAAATAAACAGTCAGTATTTTATGGAACAAATTTGTAAAGCTTTATCTTTTTATTTTGCCATAGCTGATTCCTGTCGTAATCTGTTCTTTTAGGCAAATAACTTATACAAAACAATTTCGATGTTTCACATGTGCCAAGTGTCCCGTGATGGCTCAATTTTTTTGTTATTACTGATTTGTAGACACGTGCTATATTATTTTACAAAACCTAAAAAGTACACACGCGTTGGCGTTATAATCTTATTATATATTCAGATTTGTATACAGGACGACTAGGGTCCATTACATAAATACAAAAAACAAAACGCATACTAACTATTTAGTTAAAATAAAAAACTAAATTTAATTAAAGCAAAACTTAGTCCGAACTTAATGGGAAGTTACTTAAAATAAAAAGAGTGGTTCGGTGAAGCTGTGAAGGCGAGTCCAGATCAACAGCGATTTCATTTCGAAAAAAAAAAACTTCAAATAATAAAGGAAAATATTAAGTATGAAGCTATTTGAGACACAATGGCGCACAAATACGACTTATCACTACAAACGTGAGTAATATTTTTGAGGCGTTATGCCGCTTAATTCTATGGCAAATAATTGAGAAGTAAACACTGGGTATCTAAAACAAGTAATCTCGACTGATAAGTAAATTTTTATCTTTGTGAAACCGTTTCATTGTGCGACGTCTTGATTCACCTTGAACATAATTCGACGCTCTAATTTAAATGGCAAAGTATTTGATAAAATAATAAGAAATATAAAATCATCATATACTTTTACGAGCTTGCTTATATTACATCTACAATTTATATTTAGATATGCGTCATATTTTATATTCAAAGTGGCATTACTAATATTCCTGTAATTGACATTACCAAAAGTTACTGGTTGGATTCGTAACTAAGGTACTATATTGTTTGCGTCGGCTGAAAGTTACTTGAGTGTTTATAGGGTCAGAATGCG
Organism: Antheraea mylitta; assembly: GCA_014332785.1. Lineage (NCBI taxonomy): Eukaryota > Metazoa > Arthropoda > Insecta > Lepidoptera > Saturniidae > Antheraea > Antheraea mylitta. The sequence goes on along the minus strand of JACEII010000007.1, from coordinate 5,627,890 downwards.
AGTAGATAACTACAGTAAAGCAGCAATATCGCGGTTGTGTTCCATAAATATGACTGACACTATGAGAGGTACATGAGACTGTTCAAGTTAATCCTCGGAAGACATTTTATAAGGTATTATCGTATTTTTAGTGTATACTTGAAGATTGTAGCCTAAGTTAAAAACAACTACAATGTAAATTTCTTGATGTGAAAAATTAACTTCAATAACATTTGCTTTGTCTTACTTTAGATAAAAAAGGAATGTGTGCAGACGTGCATATCCTAAGTGGTAGAAGTTACACTTAAAAAAAATTAAAGTATTTATAAAAACAATACACACGAACATTATCCTCACGCTGGTTACGACAATTTTTCCCAAGTATTTGTACTATGCTGGTGCACATACACATATATGCAAACATACGTACATATAACATTTGGACCAGAGTAAGTGAATATGAAAAGCAAGATCGTGAATATAAGATACACTGTATAATGTATTCTATCTCATTCTGTGGCACGTTTCATTCTTTCGTTTGCAGATCCTGTAGTTGTATATGTTTGTCTTTTTTTCTGCTGTCTTCCTTTCCGATTTACATGTTGTGTTTTTAAATTATGCTTTTTTTAATTGCAAAATTCAAAAATGAATACATGTATAGCTTAGAATAGTTTAGCTAGGTCAGATCGGGTTTTTCTTCGGTAACAGCCCAAGCCAAGGTGTACCGTGCATCCTTGATCTTGTTACCTGAATAAAATCGACTGAGTGCCTTAAGCGCTCGCCTTAGTAGTCCGGAAAAGCTGTGAAGGCCAGTAAGGGCAGTAGCGTAGTCAGTACGAAAAAAAAATCTGTCTTCTCTGTCAAAATGAGGTTAAGGCGGTTTAGCTTCAAAAGTATAATATCGTTGCTTTGAAGATCCTGATTTTCGTGTAATACCTCCGGTAAATGTATAAGTTTGTAATACATCAGAAGTATATATGTAATTTTTATACGTGGGCTCTATGTAAACCGTATTTTCAAATTATAGACTCTATAATTGACAATAAATAAACATAATTTGAAATTTTATAGCCAAGCATGTCGTGGCATCATGGTTTACCATATCGTTTGTCGTGATTACCATCTTGGACTCCATAGTCCTATTAAGATTGTGGTCAAACGATAAAAACTATAAAATAAACAAAAAATATTTAAACCTTTTGGTTATAATACGATAACAAAATTATAGGAAAACCAAATTTCATTATTCTATCGTTAAATGAATATTCTAAATGGACCACATCACGTTATGTTATATAATCGTGCATACACTGCAGACTAATACAGTTGACTTATGTAATTATTTTTATAAAATAAAATGTGATAATTTGCATCAATGCCAAAATAATACTCCTTTGTTTGTTCAAATTGTATATACATATTTGTTTATCTATATAAACCTCGTTTTTATTTTTGCTATGCGGGTGGAATGATATTTAAGCGGAAACGCGTGTAACTTTTGGCCTACAAAAACATATTGATCTATTTTATTGATTAATATGTACATTTTGAGTTTTTTTATAAATTAATTATTACAAAACGTAAGACCTTTCTAAAACCACAAAATTTTCCCAATTGTATCGTCGTTTTCAGATATCCAGGAACAAAAATTGACGAATAGAAGAAACAAAGGAAGAACGTAAAAATATATCCAAAGTTCTTGTTTTATTTTGAAAACAAGAGAAAATTAATCCCGGTTCAGATTTGGTAGGTTTTGCGTAGATACCATTTTATTTAGGTACTAGCCTCTGCCCGCGACTTCGTTCGCGTGGAATAAGTACATACACTAACACGCAGCAGTTCTCAAAAGGAAAAAACATCCCGATTTTGAAACATTTTTCACCTGTGCTCCGCTCCTATTAATCTTAGCGTGATGATATATATTATAGCCTATAACCATTCTCGATGAATGAGCTATATAACATTGAAAGAATGATTCATATCGGACCAGTAGTTCCTTAGATTACCCCCTACAACGCCACAACGTCACAAACTCACAAACTTTACCTCTTTATAATATTAGTATAGATAACTAGCTGTGTCCGCGAATTCGTCCGCGTGGAACCCCATGTACGAAGCAGTGACTCATAAAGCCATCTGAATGTATAAGTCTAATTACTATTTATTTTTCTCTTGTACTTAAATCGCGTCATCATTAAAATTGCAATAGCTTTTGATTTACCGAACCCATTTTAATGAAATATAGACAAAATTTACTCCAAGATTTGCTTTATGATTTTATTTATATTTTAGTACTTTCGCAGTGATGAGTGTTCAAACAAAGAGACGGACATTTCTAAAAATAATTGTAGTGTATTTTATTACTTATTCCTAGACAACTGTAACCATTATTTTCACAAAAATTTTAAAAGGACAAATATTAGGTTTACTATTTTATATGTAAAGTTTAAATAATGCAAATCGAAGACCAATCTACGTCGATCCGACTATAATCAAGTTATGTGGGTCACCCGAGGAATGCCACCCAGCCGGCCGCTCCCACCTGTGCGCACACTACTGCACTCTGTGTTTGCATGATATATAATACAAAGATGAGCCCGCTCGCTATAAAACGGCTTATGATAAGCGACTCTATAAAACTGACCGCTTTTATATTAATAGAAAGAAAAAAATCACAACATTTGTTTGTCATATAAGTAAGTATTTAAAAACTAGGATTATATGTAATTCTATATTTGTTTCCTAATATTTATTATTATAACCACTGTCAATAGATGAACAGATCACATAAATATTTATTCAATGTAGATTCTAAGAAGACGCTTATGGACGTCACAACTACAAATATTCGGCAAGAAACTAAATTACATACATTTTTTTTAATGCAATACAAGTTACAGTTGTTTTTAGTGAATGCACAGATAGAGGATCGGTTTCAAGATGGTAAGTAAGATGCTAAGTATTGGATGTACTTGATGTAAGTACCTCTAGTAAGCTGCTGGATGGTTGGTGGCACATTTTCAACGTATGAAAACCGCCCTAACACAATACAAATTCAATAAATATATATCCACACACTAGCAGTGCCCGCGAACTCAGTCCGGTCACAGTATAAATATGAGACACAGTACAGAAACTACGAACAAACGCTCGAAAACGTCACGCTTACGCGTGTTTGCGTAATTCGCATCGACTAGGGGTTTTGAAAGGAATTTTATGGACAGCATCGCGAGGTCCGCTTAGGGGTCGTGTATTTTCGCATGTTTGTGTGAGTGTGCCGGTGCGAGCGTTTATAGGGAGTTTCCAAACTGTCTTTTATGTGAACTGTGGTCCGGTGAAGCTGTAAAGGCCTTAGTTATAGTCAGTTCGAAAAAAAAACCCCCCGGGAACTACGTTCCGCCTAAAGTATATTAAAACTTCTTCTGCCTATATCAAACACAACAAAAAAAAAAAGAATTAGCGAAATCGGTTCAGCTGTTCTCGAGATTTGCGCTTAGCAACACATTCATGGTAATGTATGGTGCCATTATAGATAAAGAAATAACGGTTGAAGCCGCTGTAGGTTGCTGTTATATAAATACTAGCTTCTGTCCGCGGCTTCGTCCGTGTGGTATAATTACTTTGACTTCGCTCCTATCGGTCTTAGTGTAGTGATATAGCCTTCCTCGATAAATAAGGTATCTAATACTGAAAGAATTCTTCAAATGGGACCAGTAGTTCCTGAGATTAGCGCATTCAACCAAACAAACTCTTCAGCTTTATAATATTAGTATAAATTCATTCTTAAAAGGATATTCTGTATAAACGTAATATTTAATGATTGGAAAGAGCTTTAACTATGAAAATGAAAATAGAACATTTGTAAGTTAAAGTTCAAAGGAGACGCGAAGAAATTAAGTTTTCGATTTATGAAGGATTTCAATGAGTTAACAAATTGTTAGCAAATTCGTAAAGTAGGTAACTTTCTTTTCTTTAATCTATAGAGATAACCATTTCTAAATGATCGAGTTAGTAGTTTGTAGAATCAAAAATTGCTATGTTTTATATACATAGATCCAATTTATTTGTACCAGTTATGGGGTCAAAATATGTTCCGGTGGCTTGTAGGGACTCGGATATTATTTCGACTTATAGGATGTTGAAATTTCGATGAAAAGGTTTTCGTCTTATCGAGATTCGAGTTGAAGAGGTTCTACTGTAGTCCGTAAATATACTCGAAGATTATTTTGACTTATAGGATTTGTAATTTCGCTTAAAGTGATTTTCGTCATATCAAGGTTCGAGTTAAAGAGGTTTTACTGTAGTCCGTAAATACACTTGAAGATTATTTCGACTTATAGGGATTTTAAAATCGATTAATAAAGTTTTCGTCTTATCGAAGTTCGAGTTAAAGAGGTTCTACTGTAGGACGTGAATACGCGAAGATGCCATCTAAAATATTTAGACATTCTAACTTGTTATGTACATACAACGCCAAGTTAGCTCACTCGTCCTTAAATGAAGAAATGTTTGCTAATTTTAGCACGCCTGTGTCACTCAATAATATGAACATACAAGTATTTGTAATATATATACATTTTGCAATACGTAGGTATGCAAATTAGCATAACTCGAAAATGTAAATTTTTGAGGATAAACAGTTTACTTGTAAGACGAGATGATTTTGCGTGTTATTTTTAAAATATAAGGGAACAAATATGATAGTTCATTAGCTAAGCCATTAGCTTTGCACGCGGCTTCACTCGTGTTTTTTATTATTTAATGCTAGTATTATCTATACTATATCTATACTAATAGTATAAAGCTGAAAGTTTGTTTGCTTGTATACGCTAATCTCAGGAACTACTGGTCCGATTTGAAAAATTCTTTCAGTGTTACATAGCTCATTTATCGAAGGAGTCTACAGCAGTTTCCCGACATTTTTAGGGCATGCCCCACCTTAACATTTCTAAAAAATATATAATCCCCTTCATACATAATTTTTAACCTTTAAAAATTGTTTTGCTCCCTTAAGAAACATAAATGATAAGTTTTAAGAAGAAATCACTGTAAAATTGTTATCAAAACATCGTAAGTAAAATTTCAAAACATATAATGAAACACTTACTTGATTTACGACTCTAATTACCCAGTTGATATTTTGGTAACGTCAAACGAAATTATACTTCATAATTATTTACAGATTTTTTTTTAATTTGAATTTTTTGTTAAATTTGTCACCGATATAGCATTGCATTTAAATAGCCCAATGCGAAAAGGTTAAAGTCGTGTCGAGTCCATTTTTAAATTGCCCCTCTTAACTATCAAATTGCCCCGCTGTGAGGCATGGGTCCCACGTCGGGAAACTACTAATATTATAAAGAGGTAAAGTTTGTGACGTTGCAGGGGATAATCTCAGGAACTACTGGTCCAATTTTCAGTTATATAGCTCATTTATCGAGAAATGTATGTATGTATCATCACGCTAAGATCAATAGGAGCGGAGCACCAATGCAAAATGTTTCGAAATCGTTTTTTTTTTGTCCTTTTGACAGCTTCCGCTGCTTGTTAGCGTCAGCCTTAAGTAACTATTTCACGCGGACGAAGTCGCGGGCAGAAGCTAGTTTATATACAAAAAGTTAAATATAAAATAGTGCAATACTTTTTTTTTCCTTTGTCAACTGTTTTTTTATATATATTTTTTTGAAGCAAATACTTCTTATGGGAGTGCTTTGAAATTTGATCGACAACCTTTTTGTATGATGAAAAGTGGTAGGGGTAAACACTGTGTCGGATATTGTTGAAAAAACCGGTTCTAGTTCGATCACCGAAGTTAAGTACAATGCGCGGACGGTACACCGTGGGGTTTTAGTCCGTGGGAGTCGGACATAACACACTCTCTCCCCCGGGAGCGTGGCGTATCCATAAAGGATTATCCAACGTTAATAAAAAAAAGGTCGGTCGCAGTCGGTACTTTGATGGGTAATTGCTTCAGAACACGAAGTGAGGTTAACGTTTTGTTAAATTTTTGAAATTAAAATATTTCCCCATAATATAAAAGATTCACTGATATCGTGTCTTAGCGACACATCCTGTTTTTTGGTGTTATAAATATTAATTATGTCGCTTTTTTTTCCAAACCATAGACAAGTCAAAGCTTTTATTTATAAACCCATTTTTGTCATATCTCACAGTCCCTACATCTGCTCTAAAATATTTGTACAATACTCCAAAAAATAATATTCTATACAATTAATTAATTATTGTAACATATGATGAGCTGCACAAACTCACTACAACATATCAGTATTACATGTACAGAGGCCGCTATACTACGCGTCGGTAGTCTGACGCAAGCGCAATACGTCACGAACATGTCGAGGCGAACCCTACGAGACGCGCAACCATAAGTTTATCCCCTTTTTTACATGGGGAAATCCCTATGGATTCCCACTCTAGCCGGGCAGCTGAGGGTGGGTTATGTCCGACTTGCACGAACTAAAACCCCATGGTGCCTTCAATCACCTATAGGTCGGGGCGCAGAAGCTGCCTAACTGCACTGCGTCTACTCCTCGGTAGGTGTCGGCTCCTCATCAGGGGTCTCGCCGCGGTTGAGGGGACAGGATGATACACTCCTCAGGGGAGGATGAAAGTTGCCCGCCCCTCCTCTCCCGACGATCGTGGATTTTTTTTTTCGAACTGACTGCGCTATTGACCCAGCAAGGTCTTAACAGCTTTACCGGACTACTAAGGTGAACGCTTAAGGCACTCAGCCGATTTTAATTTTGGCAACTAGCTCAAGGGTGCACGGCACACCTCGGCTTGCCCGATTGAACGTGGAAAGCGCTTCAGCACAATGCATCTCAACCACACGGGTCTGTGCAGAAATTCTGCCAGAGCGACAGACGTGCCCACGTCCGCCATAAACTTATCTCCTACCAAGATTTTAAAAGTTTAATATAGTTGTATTTCGAGTTATAGCAAAATGGATATCTTGTAAATATTCTTTATGTCGATATATATACGTACTAGCTTCTGTTCGCGCCTGCACTCGCGTTAATATCGGTTAGACTTACTTAAATAACAATAGTAAATAACAACATAAATCAACCATTGCTTCGCGTGATTTGTATTCAGAATTCTACAAAATAACCAACCAACTGCTTTTCTAACCTGTTCTAAGTTGCGTGCAAATTATTTCATAGAAAATATTCCATTCTATATCTTTCATTGTAACTCCCGTCGCCTCTGGTTTGTCAGTACGATTTGTTCTGAATTTTAAACGTTCCTCTATGAATTATATGCACGATGCAATGCATGCATTGTGTTGGAATTTAAGGATTAATTCAATTTAAAGATGTAACTAAACTTATTATATAATCTGTGTTAGTAACCGTCTGAGGATTCGTCTGTGTTTTTATATTTGACTAACTTCTGCCTGCGATTTTGTCCGGGTGGAATAATTAGTTTGGGCTAACACTAACAAAAACCCCGATTTTGAAACGTTCTTCATTGGTGCTCTGCTCCTATTGGTCTTACAATCTTCCTCGTTAAATAAGCCATTTAAAACTGAAAGAATTTTTCAAATCGGGACAGTAGTTCCTGAGATAAGGGCGTTGAAGCTAACTCTTAAGGGCGTTGAAGCTAACAGACTTCTCGGCTTTATAATATTAGTGTAGATTACAATTTACATTATCTTCGTGTATTTCTGTTTACAACGATTGTCAAGATTGCTATCAGATGACAAATCCTTTGGAAACTTGATACTTGTCGTTATATATTGGCTAATTTAAATAATATCTTCAAAGGGAACAACAACAACACCGAAGTCAAGTAACAGTGCTTGCGTTGTTGCGTTTCGTTCAGTCAGTGAGAGCGCCAAAGGCCCTCTCTCCTCCCTAACCCCAAACACAGGTTAGCAACGCACTTGTGACAGCCCTGGTGTTGCTAGTATCTATGGAGTGCTGTGATCACGTAACATCAGGAGACCTGCCTATTCTTTGCCTCCTATCATATAAAAAAATTCAGATGTCCAAGAAGAAAAAAAATTATAAATATGTATGCAGTTTTTGAGTTATACGGTCATAACCTCTGTAATTTTATTGATATAAATATCATACAGGACTGTTAGATTCCAAATAAAACTTGACAAAAAACTAAACAATAAAAAAAATAGAACGTAATAAAGCTACATAAATTTCACTGCCACGAGACAGTGTTGCACAGCTGACAACTATTGCTTTGTCGTTGCCACTGCACTAAGTATTATACGTTCAAATCCCACATACGACAAGTATTTGAGTGATTCAGAGATGATTTTTCTAAATGCGAACAAGTTGCCTTTAAAAAATCATCACAGATGATGATTACTTAGCTATAAAGCATCCCATGATTCATTACTTCTGAGTAGAACTGTTAATATAAATCATAGTCAAAATTATATAGATTCAATGATATCATAAGAAAATATAAAAGATATGTGTAATATTGAATCTTGTTATTATGAAGCCATAGTACATGATTTTACCACTACACTGTTTATCAGATAACGATAGCACACAAGAGATAATATAACGTGTAAACAATAGCAGATAACATACAACGGATTAGGTTTTGTTTGTTACGGCTTTTAAACTATGGAACGTGTATTCTTTATCTACGGAGCGACTGGTTAATCGCCAGCAATATTTTTACAGGATAATTATTGGTCGATTCTCGTTCTAAATTAATTAAAGAAATACGTGCTTAATATGTGACTAAATTATTTCGAGAAGCGTAAAACTGGTATATACACAATATCAGCTGATTTACGCAAACACGAATTGGTGCAAAAATGAATCAAGTTCTGTCGCGCAGTTTGGCCTGCCTCCCGCACCTCGGCTCGCGCCACGTTTCCCATTGTTTGGCCGTAAGGCGTTCCCACGATAAGCAGTTACGTAATGATTAACCTTAAAAAGGGCCCATTCAAAGCTGTCCAATGAAGCTAGGTATGATTTTTTTACGTTTAAAAGTATCGTTCTTATACTTTCAAAAATTTTAGAACAAACTTTAACTAAGGTTCTCTTCGTTGTTTATTAGTATTTGTTTTGATATTATTATTTTATACGTTAAATGTGACCATGATTTGCCACAGGACTGAAGGATATGACCCTTAAATATTCACTTGGTATAACCTTATACCTTGTCCGACTTGTCCCCAATTTTTTTTTGCATTTTGTAAAAGCTCTGAGGTTTAAGCACTGTCACTATGGACTTAACAAACATACAATTAAAATACACAAAGTTCGCAAATACTTAAAAACATCGTTTACAGACTACAGTGTCGTATTATATTTACAATAGTCAATTGTAGGTACGTCGCAGAAGTACAGGTCATAATATGGTTTTATTCTGCCATTGAAGGACAATAATTTATAGATAAAGTTTACATATTAGTTGACATTGTTGCTGATATATACTCTAAAATGCGATTTTAGTACCAGCATTTAGTAATTTGTGGTATAAATTTATTTCTGTGAAAATAGTAATTAAGGCGGTTATTTTATGGTATTATTAGCATAAATATTGACAACATTGTTCGTCACAGGTAAAAGCAAAGTGGGAATTTTGGACACGATATAATAATCGAGTGATGAGTTATTGACGGGATTTTAGTTTGCCATGTAGTAGATTTTATATTTTATTCATAATCTTGTGTTATTTGACTCTCTATATATAGTTTATTGTGCATAAGTGAAGTGAATGGAAAATAATACCACGGAACATGAAATTCTGAGATGGCACAAAAACTACCCGGTAGTTTCTAACAAGAGAGCCCCCATCTTGTTAGAATATTGAAATAATCACGCGACGCTTGTAATATTATTAACTACACGACAATGACAGTAACAATCTGAAAGATTGGCTTCCAAAAATAAAGTTAAAAAAGAGTGATAAAAATAAAAAAAAAAAAACAAAAACAATCTTTTTCGAAAATATAGAATCCAATAAATACTGTTACGTATTTCACGTAACTTCAAATATTATTTATTAAAAACGTGTGTGGAATATATTTTTATGTTTTATAATAGTTACATGTCGCAACCGATAGTTAGTTGCATGTGCAGAATAAGAGAAAGCAAACGAAATCAAATTTATTGCATAGTAAGCTCTATTGCAAGATATCGCCGGCTTTTAGAGCATAGGTAGGTGATTGACAATTGTTTTTAATTACCGTGTATAACGTTATTCGTTGGCGGGAATTCGGATTTGGCGGCCATTTTTGTGTTATGTCATAGTGTTTGTTTTTGACATTGATTTAATAAGAACAAGTACTAGATGTAACACCGTTTTGTATATGGTTTTTACTAACGACGAAAATAAAATTTTTCCTTTACAATACGATCATGTAATAATATAAAATTATAGTGATGATGAATTAATACCAATCTGTCGATCATCATCATTAGCCTGTAAGAGACCGACTGCAGGACCATAGGCCTCTTCCCGAAGGAAGGTACGGGCGTAATCACCACGTCAGCCTGCGACATATCGGCGATTTCAAACTCTGAGAAATCCACAGTTCTATATTTTTCCCATATATAGTAGTACTGCATCTGTCGATATTATTGAATATTTCCCTACTGTTGAGGAGTTTATTTGCTTGAACGCGCTAATCTCAGGAACTGCTGGTCCGATTTGAAAAAATCTTTCAGTGTTAGATAGCTTACTTATAAAGGAAGGCTGTATACGTATCAAGATAATAGGAGCGGAACGCCAATGAAGAATGTTCTAAATTGTGGTTAACGTATGTATTATTTGTAAATATTTTCACCTTATACGTAAACGAAGTCGCGAGTTATTGTTAGCGGTAGCCTCTAGTAACTACTCCACGCGGACGAAGTCGCAGGCAGAAGCTAGTGCGTGGAGTCCCTCCGCGTGGAAGAAGTGAAACATTGTAATGTGGAAATGACAATAGGAAGGGGTAGAAATTGATATATATGAAGAGGTATAGTACGCGCATGCGTTCGAGTGCCATGCATTCACTCTCGCTCTGTCTCTTACTATTCCTCCTCCCCAGGAGCGTTAAACCTTTAACACACAATGCCTCCATACCTCCTCCATGGTAGCGTTAAACGTTTAACACAACCTTGTTGGAAGTCGCATTAGAAGTTTCACTTCAAAATTGAACAAATTCAACGTCAAATACTAGTTAGTTAATACTTAAAACGGTTTTCTGACTGTCCTAAAATTAATTTCTCTTTCAATTATCCAGAATTACGACTAAAATTATATAGAAGTCTACGCAAAAATAATTTAAAATCAACACGGCTAAAAAATGTACGATCGCTTGTTTGAAGCACGTATTTGGTAATACTTGAACAATGGTCGCCGCCTACTGAATTTGAATGAACCAGAGAATATTTCTTAACTTTTAAATATAATAATTATTCTACTCGCATACGCACGGTACGTACGTAGCTTGCTTTATAGAGATTATGCGTGTTTGTCGAGTCTTTCAAGCTCGGGTCAAGGCGATATGAACCAACCAGGTCTTATGAGAATTAAGAGATATATTATATACTAGCTGTGCCCGCGACTGCCTCTGCGTAGAAACTAATGTAAAAAAACAGGGACTAATAGAATCATCTGAATATATTAAGTCCATTTACGTAGCTACTTTTCTCTCGTATTTAAGTCGTGTCGTCATTACAATTACAATAATAACTTTTGATAGAGTGAACCAATTTTAATGAAACAAACACTAAATGTTACTCGAGGATATGCTTTATAGTTTTTTTGAGGTTTTATCATGAACGCAGTATTTTAGCAGTGATGCGTGTTCAAACCAACAGACACACAGATATTTCTAAGAATGATTGAAATGTAAGAATGATTTTTGTGGTGGTAGAGCCACGCTGAAGCTATTATTGGTTTCAGCCTGAATGTGTTGGTTCGTCCGGGGTAACACCACCCTCTCAAAGAAAACCGACGTGAAGTAACAGTGCTTGCATTGTTGCGTTTCGTTCGGTCAGTGAGAGTGCCGGAGACCCATCTAAATGTAAATGTATTAGCCAATCACATGCTTGACAAAATTATCGAACGATTTTATAGCAGACTGCTTGTATAAAACAAGATTAAATTATGATTATAGAAATCTAATATTATCATTTAGTTATGCTTAAGTTATGGCATATAATAGAATACTAATTTATATATCCTATATTTAGAGCGGTATGTAGCCATTTTGTAATACAGTCACCTGGCAACATTTAACTGTCATTCAATTGTGACAGCTCGACCGAAAGGCTCCACACGTCGTCGATTGTACTTTTGTGTACTTTTAATAATTAAATACAGTTCATTTCCTTATGTGAATATGAATTTATTAATTTTAAATCAGCGTAACAAGCGTGATGTATGACGAATAGATACTTATAAATAAAGGTTTCAACTTATCGATACATCAGGCACACTGACACTTTTGTCTACTATACTGACGTGACTGACGACTCGGTTGGTAGGTTCATCCATCGAGCCGTGAACGCTCCGGCGCGGGACTTTGTGGATTATAATCTAAAAATGGCCATAAAGGATCATTATAAAACCTTCATGAAGACAATAACATTATTAAAAAATCAACTCTAAAATAGTAAATAGTTAATTCAAATAAAAAAAAAGTAGTTAAGCTGAAATAATACTAAATAAATAAAAAAAAACCCAATAGTTGCTGCTCATAGATACGATTTTTCAAACAAACAATAAAAAAAGCGAAAGTAAAAAAAGGTGCGGACCAAGAGTCTACAGAACAGAAGAATAAGGAGAAGAAAAAAAAACTCATCGTATGAACCAAAAAATAATTCCAGTTTTTTTAATAACAACAATAAAGCGCTACAGTAATCCCTAAATAGAAAAATATAAAATCAAAATTGGTGGACAAAGATTACTGCTTTTCTTTAGTCATTAACTCGAGCCGTCATTTGAATTACAATAACTTTTGATAGAGTGGACAGATTTTAATGAAACAAAGACTAAGTTACTCTCGAGGATATGCTTTATGATTTTCTTCCTGAGGGTTTATTAAAAATCCAATACTTTAGCAATAATGCGTGTTCATACAAGCAGACAGATAGACATTTCTAGAAATGATTAAACTGTATTTTATTACTTAATCCTAGACACCTGCAATAATTTTTTGTTACGAAAATCGTAAAAGTACAGACACGTTCAAATTACATTCTTATTATATGTATAGATTATACACATGTTACTGGATAATACATTGACAACAAGATCTAAGATTTGGACACCGATCGATAGTATTAATAACATTTTCTGCAATAGAAAATAGTGTTTAGAAATCACTTTAGTCAGCTTCATAAAAAATAAGCCGATGTCACGGTCGTTTTAGGACAATACAAAACAAAAAACTTTAAATAAAGCAAAGGAACAAATTGAATAATAATAAAAAGATGGCGCGCATTATTTGGTTAAACAACGCGGTGTTGTGTTGCGGACTTCCGAGGTTGCTTTTATATAAATAAGACTATGTTAATTGTAGCGTATAAGTGACGGTAACTAAGTTTTAATAATTATGACAACCATAAAAACATAAAAAAACTATTCTTTAAAAAATTAATGATAAATTGGTATAACAAAAATTCGCGGTAACTAATAGAGATGCGCCATTTTGAACATCTTATGATTTTTCTTTCCGCTCGTTACCGTAGTTACCGCAGTAGTTTAACTATAACTTTTCTAGTAAAATTATACTTAATTATCTATTTCTAGGGGGATGACTCTTAGTGTTATCGAATCTGGACTGCAATTTAAAAGACAACAGGAAGCGACGGACCAAATAAATACTGCAATGTTCTATAGTTTTCGGTGAATGAAAAATTTTGTAGGGACAGTCAAGGTGTTTTATAGTATTCCTTTATAACTATCTAAAAAATGAATTGTACATCTGCTCTATCAATAATTCTGTTTTTCGCTAAAGGAAAACATCTTGACGTTACCCCAACATGGTAATTATTAAATTTCTTAAGCCCGTTTGGACCTGCCGCCTTTAAATTGAAAATGTATCGCCGAGCATTTGATATTTGAAAATATTAAAACTACAAATTATATTTTTTAAATTTGAGATTCGAACTCCATGCTAATTACAACAAATTATTATATTTAGTCCTTACTAGTTCTAAGAAATATTTGTATTCGACGATTCAAATATAACCTTCATTAATATCACATTACCAGAACCCGTTTGAATTTTAAAATTTTTCGTACAGCTCATTCGGATTAATTGGTTTTATTGGTAATATATGAAATGAAACAAGTTTGGAAACTTTAATAAATACGACGTGAATGTTAATTTGACGTGATTTAAATGTGGGAAATTCTAAAGATGTAATCTAAAATTAGCTTCTGATTGAGATCCACACAGTAAATTAAACATATATAAAACTGGACACTAGTCAGTACGTACCAGTATTAAGTACTTTTGTGGCCTTCGCTATTAATCATAATAAGTATTAAATCGTGAATATATTTGAAAACTGTTAATTAAATATACAATTATAAATAACTTAAGATTAATTCAAGGTAATTTTTCTAACTATAATTTATTTTAGCCCGCCATTTTGTGCGATCAATCACGACGCAGTTCTCCTTCCCACACGTCACCAATATGGCCGACAAATTCAAATGGCATTGCTTAAGCTATTAATTGACGAAAATATAAAAAAAATCGTGAATGGCTTAAATGAATAAATTTATAAAAAAGTATTAATTAAATATACGGTTATAGATAACGTAAGATTAATGCACGGTATCATCGCTAATTATAATTTATTATACGGCGCCATTTTGAATGAGCCAATCACGACACGACATACCATTCTATGCGTCATTAAAAACTTTGTAACCTCTTCCAAGTTATGCACATATTACTCCATGTTTTATTGACATAAATACTTTCAGATGAATTTTTTTTTTTTAAATAACTTTATATAATATTAGCGTCGTTTGAATATTTCAATATTCTAACAAGATGGTGGCTCCCTTGTTAGAAGCAGCCAGGGAGTTTTTGCTGCATCTCAGAATTTCACTTCACTTATGTACTATATTACGTAAAACACCACCAAATATACAAAATATAAAATCCACTACCTGACAGACTATAATCCCGCCAAAAACTCTTTTAAATAATTATATCTAATTCAAAGATTATGAAATATAAATCGAACAAACAATTAAATGAGCTCAGAATAGCTAGATAATAAGTTTTAATTAGACACATCTGACAATGAACGTCAAGGAACGTTTGATGTCAGTTTTATAGAAATTTGGGCATTGTATTCAAATCTTTTTTTGTTATTCTAACGACGCCATTAAATATAATCAAAATAAATTATATTCAATTTGATATAATATAAAATATACCTCTAGGGGGTATTTCAAAGTCTTTTCAAGGGTAAAGGTGTTTTTACACATTCTGTGCAGTGTGCTAAGGAGAATACGAACCGTTTATGTTTGTTTTGTTGTTTAAATAATTTTGTATCATCATCGTCTCCAGTATCGAGACTGTCAATTGTGACCTTGAGGTCAGTTTGAAAAGGCTATTTAGAGACGGATCATAGCGGTAATTTCGGAATTTTTTAAAGAAATATTTTAATATCCGTTATGAAAAGTTCACCAACCCTAAAAATAATGTGGTACGTTTTATAAATTCTAAACTATTGTTTGAAAATGGTCAATTGAAGTGGTATTGCCTGACAAGACTTGTCTATTTAAATAAAAAAAATTATAGGTGGTAGAGTCACGCTGAAGCTATTGTTGATTTCAGCATGAATGGGTCAACTCGCCCGCATTACCACCTTCTTACATAAAACCGACGTGAAGTAGCAGTGCTTGCATTGTTGCGTTTCGTTTGTTGGTATAATTTTTGTTATGCGTTGTGTTTTTTTTTTTTATTTTTTTTATTATGGTCTACGAAACTGTGTTCAATCTTACAAATTGAAATTATGTATTCCATAAACATACTTAAGATTAAACACTTCTAGACGTAAACACAGCTTACGTTATTAACACGGTGCGTATGTAGGAAAAATATAGAAGATAACTAAATCTAAAATTTAACTTAAGTAACTAATACTATCAGTTATAAATAAAAATAATACTATCAGTTATACATAAACAAAAGTAACAATAAAAGTTTAAAAATTGAATTAATTTCAAGAGCTTTTATGATAATATTGTTTTAATTTAGTTTTGAATGAGGCTAAAGAACAACAAAGAAACAAATCTATGTCTTTTTGAATGTTGTTATACGAGGAGCACATTCGATAAATAGGAGAATGCTGACCTAAAAAAAAAAGTTATTGAAGAAGAGTGGAGAGACGTGGGGCAAACGGTGTGGCAGGTATGTGCAGGAAAAACATAGGAAATCTTGGTTATCTTGGTCACCGCAATAATGTGGCAATGAACCAAACTGTCGATATAGATATGAAGTTTAGACTTGAGGATTCTTTGTATAACCTAAGATTTTGGGACAACATTCTTGAAAAGGGTGATATATACCTAAGATACAAGTTTGTATTAAATAGTGGGATCTTATACAGTTTATTGGGTTTTAAGTGCATTGCAATATTTTCAAATATACGTACAGTAATACATCTGAAATTACATTACAAACGCCTACATATTTATGATATTGAAATAGTTCAACGGTTTCTAATGGTTCTATGTATTCTATAATATTATCATGTAGTTGTATGGAGTAAAAAATAAGTAAAAAAACCATGTTATTCGATCATCGGCACAGTTTTTTTGCATCTATTCAAGGTTGAGAACTTGAATGTGACGATTTGTACAAGGAAACGGACGCAGCAAACTTGTCGAGGTTGCCGTATTGTTAGGTTTTTTATTATTGATTCAAAGTGATTATCGTGTCAAGACTGTATTACTTAGATCATCTGAATAATTCCGATTGTGTATCTGTTTTTTCCTTTACCACAAAGTTTATTTCAGAGCCTACAACTTTCGTAATACAAGCAAGATAACTATCCGATTCAAAACAACTGCTTTCCTTTCATTGATGATAAACCTTTTTGGCTCCTTTTAGGAGTAAAATTCTAAAGTTAAATTCTGTTGCAACTTCTTATATGTCGAGATAATGTTAGTGGTTTAAAAGTAACTATTTCTATCACCCGTCTAAGACTGAGCGCAAAGCTATAAAAGGTGTACCGTGAATGGAGTGGAGAGAATGTAGTCCGGTGAAGCTGTTAAGACCTCGCTAGGTCAATATCGTAATCACTTCGAAAAAAAGGAGTGGAGAGCATTGTCCCTCGTATCACCAGACCATTCGCATCTATAAGGTGTAACTGTTTAAGAATAATTAATATGGCGGCACCCATTTAGAGGCAGGCATCTTCTAATGGGACTTCTCTTCCAGAGGCTACCCTTAAACATATCTCCCTTGTTGGCTTCTAGATTGATAATCTTACTACGTCGTATATGATCAGTTAATCGTTCATGATAGCTTTGGTGTATCTAACAGAATAATTTGAACTCTAAATCACTAATGTAAGTTATAAACAAGCACATATATCACTCTCAGAAGATTAATTGTCACCGCGTATTCAGTAAATATCTTTAAACTCACGTTTGTAAGCGATATAAACATTAATCTGTTCAAAATGATTAAGTTACAAACCCTAATGAATTCACACACGACAATTTAATCAATTCTGAATACATTATACAAATTTTATGTTTTATTGTTAGCGGAGATTCTGGTCGAATTCATGTTTAAAATACACAGTATATGCTAAGAATCGTGTTAATCAGAAAAATACATAAAATTGTTAATATAGTTTAAATAATATGTATGAGACAGGATAAACGAGATTCCATTGATGAAGTATATTCGACATCTATGTATGTCGCATCTTCTTTAATGAGAAAATTATTCACAACAAAAGCATATTGAATATATAGTCCATAATTTCGTAAATGTCACGTCTATATGCGACCTAATATTTTAATACATTTTAGAATATATTTACAACTCAAAGGTCCGATACGGTTTTAATTGAAATTCAAGGAGAAATTTTAAAATAACATCACTGGATTTAACCTCTCGCCTAATTGTTTAATGGTGGATCAAGCTTTTAAAATCTTTTTTTTTAATCTTACCTTTATATTAAATAATTTGTCATTGTTTGTTTTTCAAATGTTGTACTAAAAACATTATTTTATGAAAAAAAAAAAATTATCTCTGTCCGAGACTTTTTCCGCATAGTAATTTAGGCTAATGCTAACACGCAGCAGAAGCTTTCGAGAGACGAAATAATCCCGATTTTGAAACATTTTTCATCGGTGCTACGCTCTTATTGGTTTTAGCGTGATGATATATAGCTCATAACCTTCCTCGATAAATGAGCTGTATAACACTGAAATAATTTTTCAAATCGAACTAGTAGTTCCTCAGATTATCTCCTACAAGTTCACAGAATCGCAAACTTTACCTCTTTATAATATTAACTAGCCTCTGCCCGCGACTTCGTTCGCATGAACTAATGATTAAAATGATAAAACATCCCGATTTTGAAACATTTTTCATCTGGCACATCTTAATGGCCTTAGCGTGATGATATATAGCTTATAACCATTCTCAACGAATGAGCTAAATAATACTGAAAATATTATTCAAATAGGACCAGTAGTTCCTGAGATTACCCCCCTACAACGCCACAACGTCACAAAGTCACAAACTTTACCTCTTTATAATATTAAGTATAGATATAGATTATGCTGCCAACAGTCTATTGGTCAGTGCATCGTAAGGTTAGTTTGGATGGAGCTTTAACCCTTATGATTTTGAACAGACCAAGGGTTAAGGAATGAATTTGAATCAATGAAAAGGAATAACCAAGGGGAACTGAAGATGTTTGCACAAACAAAGACTTTACCAAAATAAATAGATTTAACTAAAGCGTTCTACAGAGTCGATCACGAACTTAATTGACAATATATCACGAACAAAGCACACTTTACGCAATTGATACTGATGCTATTCTTGTAATAAGATATTTAGTAGTTGGAAGAAATCCAGTTTTTGTCGTGCGACATGCATACTCGATATGGTCTGGAGTACCACAAGGTTATATATTGAGTCCACTTTACTATCTATTAGACGGATTTGCCAATGTTCTTACGGTAACACGTAACAATTGTCTTTAACGGAGATTTAAACGGTTGTAAATATATTTCGTTATATGTTCTTCTAATAAAGTATATTTTTACTCAACTTATTAGATACATTAAGGTAAACAACTTTTCGACATTTTTTGTGATTCTTGATGTTTTTAATTACATTATTTATTTCTTTAACAAGTTTGACGTAAGGATGTAAATTTTAAATAATTTATTTAAATAATTATGAATTGGAACATGAAAATTTTAACAAATATAAAATCTATTTCACTAAAATGTACTACAACCTCTTTGACAGTAGTTAGGTAAGTAACTAATTCGGATTATTTTACTATTATCTACTTATTATTACCAATCTGCAAACCAAAAAATATCTACTATTACTACCAATATTCTAATGACTATAGATTTTCTAGACGATTTTAAGGAGTTCCCTAGTGCAAAACAACCCTTTACCAATAAACAAAAGAACTGACGAGGACATTAGCAACCTGCCTGCTCCTTTTTGAAGTCCATTAAAACGGGACAGTGAAACTGATCTGTTTATAAAATCTTCAAAATATTTGGTTGAACGTACATAGATTAAGGAGTTAGAAAGCTGTGAATCCATTTAAGAAAGTTTTTGTATCTTATTAAAATCCTCTTATATAGGTGTTTGGGCGATTTTGTTAAGCGCAATTTAATGAAAAATTCAGGAACGATGAAGATGGCAACACGTTAAGCTTCAAAATAGGTTCAAAATGAGAAAGATTGTTGCGAATTTAATGTGAACTCTTATCTATATTTAAAGTTACTTAATCACTATAACCTCACTCTTTTCATACAATGTGATCTAAGACTTTGTTCTCAAAATATATAACTAAGTTATAAACATTTCAATGTTTGAATTAGCAAGATGAAATTAGACAAAGTGTTTTATCTTTCTTGTTTAGACCTGAATGGAATATTTACGAAGTCTTGTTTGATTCTAAATATTTTAAAAGCTATTTTAAAATAATACATATATTCAAAATAACTACGTTAACATTTATGGTATTCAATATTAATAAGTAGATTAAATGTCAATGAAATTCTGTACAGGAATTTGGAAGATATAATAGTTGTCAAATATTATGTTTGTCCAACTCTTATAATTATTCAAGGTTGAACGTTTTAACATTAACTCGGCAAAAGTATTTAGCATGTATCCATTCATACAGCAGTGAATAAGACAAATACATGACAGCCTCTCGGCCGTAGACACGAAAATAAATAAAGACTGTATTAGTCAATACGGTCCCATAAAACCTTACTACGCGGTTTGCATTATTATGACATCATAGCGTTATGGCGCAGCATTTTAAAAAGCTGAATTGACGATAAATTCTGTCAGTATTGACTGACAGCTCGCGTTATGAATTGAAAGTTAAATTTCCTTTTTGTTATGTTGGCAGTTGATTTTCATTGTACGTTCCAGAGACAAGTTGGGATTTTTTTTTCGAAATGACTATACTATTGACCCAGCAACTACTAAGGCGAGCGTTTAAGGCACTCAGACGACTTTATTTTGGCAACCAGCTCAAGGGTGCACGGCACACCTCGGCTTGGCTTTTGCCCGTTGCATGTAATAACGCGACCTAACTTAGCTAACTATTCATATATGTTTGAGTTGTTGAAAAGTATGTGTACCAAGCACACGCCTCAACAACTCCTCCATATATTTATTATCGGAAAATTGAGAGTTTTTCAGTTCGATAAGGGAAAAAAAGTAAACCCTTCCACCAAAATGTGTAGCGTGTAGGCGTGCACGTGTGTGGGGGTGATCGTGTAGTGTTGTAGCAGTGATGTATTGGTGTGTCACCGTATCGCGCAAGCAACGCACTCAAGGGCTCCCTACCGAGGAATCGAACTTAGGCTTGAGCCGCTGCCGTGGGAGGCCTAATCGGGTAGATTAGTTGGGAAGAAAGAGACGGGAGAAAAGGTAAATAATGAAAAGAGAATAAAGTACGTTTTGAATTTTATAATTTTTTAAATTTTCTTGTCACGTACTGTCGTAAAACTTTAAGATGTTATCTGGATTTTAAAATCAAGGGTATAATCATAAAAAGTATGACACGTTTGCTAAAAAATGTTAAGGCCAATGTTACAATTAGTTTGAAAACAAACACAGGTGTTTCATTGTGAAACACGAGTAATTTACATAACATATTTGTCATTATGAATGTACAATTTATACGACTTTGAACGCTATTTGATATAGATATAGTATCTATATATTATACTATCAATTTCTATTGACGTGCTCGTAATGACATATTATTGATAGGTAATATCGAGTTTTGCGAGTTGGTAGGATTTATATTCCAGGTGGGGTGTAAGGGGTGTCGAATAACATCTTAAGACTTGAGACACTCAAGCCAACCTCACCTGCACGTGGTGCACCCTGCTGATCAACGAACGAGGCAATGGCGAGAGCGGGGTGGTAGGGTTTTACAGCCCGACTGGGTCGCAACCACCATGCATATGGCGAAAAAGCCCGTCATAGTGACTCGCTTCTGTGCGTCGCTTTTCGGGATCAGCCTGTGCATATCCAGTATCGGGCGACTTTCGTCATTATGGCCGGCATGACAGCGGCGACCGGCGATGGATAATCTGTCTCTCGGTGGTTGCCGATGTTTTTGGATTGTACTATGCTTAACATCAGGCATAGTGCAGTCACTTTGTCGTGCTTCTATAAATAAAAAAAAAAAAGATTCGATCGCCACTTGGCTATAATCTCGTCATTTCTTTTGATTTATCTCCATTCAGATCAGCCAGTATGAATCTACTGTGATTACTTTCTGGTACTATGCAATCGCTTTGTTTTTGATTCGAAAAGAAGGTGACAAATATTTAGATATAACCTTTTTTATAAATAAATAGTTAATCAGACATTTGCTTTAAAACTTATAGATGTAGTTATTATATTTGAAGATTTAAAGTTATGATCTAAAAATAATATATGTTAGATTATATAATAAGAACGAAACGGTCGTCGATTAAATTTTTAGCGGAGCGTTTTTGTAGATTATATTTTTTGAGCTTGCTTAGTGATTGTGTTAGCTCAAGTAATTGTTATTTTTATTACAACTTTATTTCACACCGGAAGAGTTTATTGAAATGATGTGAATTGTATGATAATTTTGGATTTAACAATTTTACTTTATGTATTTTTATTATTCACAGCGTTTTGATACTAACACGTAAACTGCCACGGGACTTTTCACGAATTGATTTGAGAAACTATTTCGTTTCAATTATATTATGTTAATAAAAACGGTAATTATAGTAAATAACGATAATCAAGGAGTAAAAAAATTGTTTTTGAAAGAAAAACATGGTACGAAGTATCTCGAAGTTATATTTCAAACTTAAGCCAAACTTGATTTTTTTTCTCTTTTCTGTAACCACCGATTACTATTTACACAGATACATTACGGCTTTGCTCGTAGCTCCACAAATATAACAACCCAAGAAGGACGAAATAACTAGTACGCCTCTTGGGCAAGGTCACAAATTATGAGATATATTCCTGTTGTGAGTCAATATGTTAGTTATGGTCGTTGTTTTTACTATAGGTGGTCGAAAAGCTGCTGCTGCTATCTGCGTCAAGTTTATCATCCCACCCTGATAATAAAAAACCTTAAAAATTATATACCTAAAACTACCCTATTAATCACTTTATCTATTGGTGAAAACCGCGTGAGATTCCTTTCAGTAGTGTTTAAGTTTATCGCAAACAGACAGATAAACGTTTTAGATGACTTTGTTTTATAATATGTAATAATCTTGTGTTATTTGACTCTATATTTTGTAATATTGTTGGTGTTTTTACATAATATACAAAACAACAAGAACAAAAGTAAAGTGGATGGGAAATAATACCACGGAGCATGAATTCTAAGATACCACAATAATTACATGGAAAGTTCTAACAAGACACTTCAGAATTGAAAATTATGAAATGACGTTTGAATCGGCTGTACGGTTTAGATATCTTTGCCTTTTACATAAAATGGGCAAACACAAACGAAAACATTCTTTTATTTTATTTTTGGTAACAAGTCTTCTAGTAGACTATTACTGCCATTGTCAAGTGAGTAACGATATTACAAGTATCTTGATATAATTTCTATGAACAAAAAGATGGTGGCCATCTTGTTAGAACCTTCCAGGTAGGTTTTGTGGCATATCAGAATTTTATGCTCCGTGGTGCATTCTTTTTCATTCACTTCACTTATGCACAATAAACTAACTATAAAACACCACCAAATTTATAAAATATAGAGTCAAATAACACAAAATTATGAATAAAATATAAAATCCAGTACATGACAGACTAAAATTCCGCCAAAAACTCAAACAAGCAAAACAAAAACTTTATAGGTTAACGTTTAGCAGAAATGTCATTTTTATTGACAACTAAGTGTAATTAAGCAAACATAAAACAATTCTGTACCTTTTTTGTCCTATGTTTTTTACATGTTTCTACTCTGTTTGTCGACCGATTCTATTTATTTGGTAATTTATTGACGATATCTAGTGTTATAAACAAAACATTGTAAAAGGACAGTATTTTTTTGTTATTATTTGCAATCTTTATGAAAATATAAATACAAAAACATTAGACGTCACTGAGAAAGGACCTTAATAGTGTTGAAAATAAATAACATATGCATTCGACGACCACTAGCAATGTTAATGATGTACTAGTGAAAACATAAATTGCGGAATTGTTGAAATAAATGAAATCAGTTTCTAGTTATCCAGGTTTAACATCCAGCGCGGATCGGGTAAACGCTTCGAAGGAAACGGACTGGTTTCACCATTTCCTCTACGTTCTGTTTCATTAGCCCTATAATTAATGTTTACTGGAACCTAGACTAGATTAGTTACGTTTTAAACGTTTGAACGTCTATATATTTCCCACTGTGCAACTATAACGAAAATACTTTGCATTTTTGCTGTTTTTTTTTTTTTTTTTTTTAAGTGAAAGTATAATTAGGCGCGTTGAGTGATATTTTTGGTAGGAGATAAATTTATAATTTCGCGTCATGATATGCTACATAAGCATGACCGGACGTATTGCATTTGCGCGGCTTGCGTCAGTGCGACACGTAGTATAGAAACCTGTGTATATGTAATATTGATATTTTTCAGCTCACCATACATTTGATTGGTTAATAGACTTTATAAAAACATCTAATACCTTTCAACGATCAATTCTTGTATATTTTTATATTTGTCTATATTTAAGATCTCGGAAACGGCGTCATCTGTTTCCGTGAAACTTATTATGTACGATCTAGATAAATTTTATTAATAGAAAACTTTTTAAACTGAAACTTCAGGCAATGAAAAGTTATAGCTAGAATATAAAGGTAAATTTCGCCGTCGCTGTCAAAACAAAAATAGCTCAGGTGCAAATCGGTTGGTTCGAAAATCCGTGTAACCCCAGTTCGAATCCGAGTGACAGTAAAATCTTTTCTTGATATTTGTTTTTTTTTTGGAAACATGCTAATTTTGTGATGCAAACCTAATATTTTATTTTAATTTAAAATTGTTTTTTAAATAACCGAGCTATGCTCGTTCGCCCAGGTTCTATACAATTATTGCTCCAAGTGCCAGTTGATATGATAACCACACTAATATAAATAATTTCAATAAACAAATTCTGAAATTTTAATATCGTAATTGTAACTATAATGAACATAAAAATTCAAAATAAAAGCATTAATTTCATTGTTTTGAGTTTTCACTTCTATCGTCAGTCCTTATGACTACCTTTATTTTTTTCACTTTTATCGTGTGTTTTACGACTAACACTGTTTTTTTTTCTATAGAATACAAACATATATATGTTATATCGCGTGCTAACTTCATTCTACGTTGGATTAAACCCAAGAAGCATTTTTCACGAAGACAATCACTTAAGTCGTAAAAACAATGGGTCTTTTATTACAAGCGGCAATTGTTTTAATCAACGTCGACGGTGACAAATTGTAGTTTTGCACTCTTTGCTGTTATTAACTGATCTTTAATAACATTGTTTACACAATTATAATCGTAAGGGATATAAGCATCCGAATAGCACATAGCTTTTTTTTTCGATCTGACTACGCTATTGACACAGCAAGGTCTTAACAGCTTCAATGGACTACTAAGGCGAGTGCATAAAGTACTCAGCCTATTTTATTAGACAACTAGCTCAAGGGTGCACGGCACACCTCGGCTTGGGATGTTGCCTGTTACGTGCAGTTCGCGACCTATCTGAGCTAACTTAAGCTAACTATTCATACATATTCGAGTTGTTGAAACATATATGTGTACCAAGCATACATACCTCAACAACTCTTACATATATTTCGTATCGGATAATTTTTTAAACTATTTAGATCGATAACGGAAAAAAATAAAACCCTTCCACTTTCATGTGTAAGCGTGTATGCGTCCACGTGTGTAGAGGTAATATGTATAATGTTGTCGCAGTGATCTAAGATTTTGTGTCACTGTATCGCGCGAGCAGCACACTCGAGGGTTCCACGCCAAGGGAACGGACCTAGACATACATAACTATTTCGCTCGAACAATCATGTTCGTATCTAAGTGTCTGTACTATTTAGATTTTTGTAAAAAAAATTTGCAAATGTCTAGGAATTAAAAAAAAATACATTCCAATCACTTTTAGAAATGTCTATCTATGTGTTTATACACGTATCACTGCTAAAGTTTCTTTTAAATCATATCTTCGAGTAATATTTGTCTTTATTTCATTAAAGTCGGTTCGGTCTATCAAAAGTTATTGTAATTTTAATTACGACGTAACGTAAATACTAGAGAAAAGTAAAAGGTAATTTCATTCAAATGACTTTATTAGCGGCTGATTTGTACATCAGGTTCCACGCGGACGAAGTCGCGGGCACAGATGGTATAGTATATAGCATATCATTAGAAGACAGTGACCACATGAAAGCGCGAGCTATCAGTATTGTGGCGCCATCTCTGAACAACAAAATTAATCTTATTTGATTTTTTTTTTCTTCGAAATGACTACGCTATTATCCAGCAAGGTCTTAACAGCTACACCGGACTACTAAGTCGAACGCTTAAGGCACTCAGCCGATTTTATTTTGGCAACCAGTTCAAGGGTGCACGGCACACCTCGGCTTGGCTGTTGCCTGTTGCATGCAAAATCGCGATCTATCTTAGTTAACCCAGCTAACTATTCATATATGTATGACTTGTTAAAACGTATATGTGTACCAAGCATACACGCCTCAACAACTCCTCCATATATTTATTATCGGAAAATTGAGAGTTTTTCAGTTCGATAAGGGAAAAAAAGTAAACCCTTCCACTTTCATGTGTAAGCGTGTAGGGGGTGTAGTTCACGTGTGTGGGGGTGATCGTGTAGTGTTGTAGCAGTGATGTATACCTGTGTGTCACCGTATCGCGCAAGCAACGCACTCAAGGGTTCCCTACCGAGGGATCGAACCTAGGCTTGAGCCGTTGCCGTGGAAGAATTTTATTTGTTTAATGTATTGCAGAAGGTAGTTTAGTCTCTAACACATAGTTTGAGAAACCTGCATACGACAAAACTCCTTGAATGCTATTATTGCGTACAATCGTGCTTGAAGATTATACAATATACACACAAATATATAAAAAATATGTAGATAATCTATATTAGGGATGATCGATCTTAGAAAAACATCGATGTTCACATCGATGTTAACATCAGTTTAAAAGTATCGATGTACCATTAACATCGATAGAAAAACATCGATGTTTTTGCTTGCAAATATAACGGTCTGTAAAAAAACTAACTTTATCGGGTGTTTTCCATATTGTCTGTTCCGTTGCTGGTACAGGAGTTGGCCAGCTTTGAAAAAAGCCTTTCTGAAGCTGTCCCCTTTTTCTTTTTCCCTTAAGAAATGCAAAGAAATAGCTATCCGTACGGCTTACTTCGATAACGTTGATTAGTGTCATCTAGTGTAAAATAGTTTAATTTGATAGTTATCTAGTCCCTAGCTGGTACATGCAACGTAAGCTGACCCAAAGGAATATATTGCCACTTCGATATTTTATTCTCACAACATCGATATGACGATGTTATTAAACATAAAACATCGATGTGTCGATGTTATCGAAATCAAAACATCGATGTTTCTTCAACATCGGTGAATATCGAACATCCCTAATCTATATTCTTTACTGATATTATAAAGCTGGAGGGGTTGGTTGAACGCGCTAAGCGCAGAAACTATTGGTCCTCTTTGGAAAATTCTTTCGATGTTAGGTAGCTCATTTATCGCGGAAGGCTATAGGCTTCATATCATCATGATAAAACTAATAGGAGCAGCGCACCATCAAAGAATGTTTCAAAATCTGGGTACGTAGGCATTATTTAACAACATTTTCAGTTTCTACGTAAACAAAGTCGCGGGCAGAAGCTAGTATAAAATATAATTGATACTATAAAAAATATAAAATCCTAGATTAATTAAAGTATCAATCTATTAAACACAAAACGGTTAAAACTTCCTGCACACGTTAAAACCGAAAGTCTTATAGCTAATCAATTTGTACGATTGTTCTGTCCGTTTGTTAGTTCTGCTCGGTACTGGTTAAATTTGCGTGAAGTTACTCGTGTCAAGGTAGAAACCTTCGTTTGAACAATTAATTCAATTCACAATAAAAATGCATTCATTTAATAATGGATTGCTGTTAGGTAATTCGATTTTTACGGTATTTTATTTCGTTTTTAAATCACTGTAACAATTATATCAATTTTCGCAACGATTGCTACACTGAATTCTTGAATATTATAACATTCAAATATGCAGGAAAATTTTGTTGATTTGTTATGAAATTTTAGTCAAAATATTGTTTTCTAAACTAATAACTGTCATTAATAGGTACCTCTTCACTATTTTTTTTATCTGGCAACATTATAAAAAACGTTATGCACTGCAGTTTTTGACGTGCATTCGGCATATGTCGATTTTTAAATTAATACACTAGTATAACTGAACTCTATTGTATAAAATTAGTGGCATTTTTCTTTTTTTTTTTTAAATTTTATTATGTGAAAATGAAGTGGATTAAAATAATAACATAAAACACTCCCTGGGGAGTTCTAACTAAGGACCCGTCGTTTTGATAGAAAAATGTACAGAGTTAGATCTAAAGGATCTATATAAAAGGGATCCTAATAGTAAAAAACTAAACATGTTCATAGATTTTTTTTTATCTGGCAACATTATAAAAACGTTATACACTGCAGTTTTTGACGTGCATTCGGCATATGTCGATTTTTAAATTAATACACTAGTATAACTGAACTCTATTGTATAAAATTAGTGGCATTTTTCTTTTTTTTTTTTAATTTTATTATGTGAAAATGAAGTGGATTAAAATAATAACATAGAACACTCCCTGGGGAGTTCTAACTAAGGACCCGTCGTTTTCATAGAAAAATGTACAGAGTAGATCTAAAGGATCTATATAAAAGGGGTCTTAATAGTAAAAAACTAAACATGTTCATAGACTGTCAGCTGTTTAGTTATGATATCTCGATACTGAAGAAAATCGGCTAAAGAATACACAAGAACAACTTATATTGACAACTTCAGAATTGGCAGTATTGATCAATTCCTTCGCCTGTCCTATTGGACGAATATTATTACTACTACTACTTAGTTATAATATCACTGACTGTCAAAATCTTTTAATGTATACTTAAACACAGGTTTCTTTAAAATTAGTGTTTTTTCCCTCTAAGAGCAATAATTCCCGCTAACCGGCATTAATCAGCTGTCAACGACAAGATGGCGGCTTGGCCGTGAGGCGCGCGACCGGTTGATTTGAATAGTCGATCGGCCACAATCGACACCGTGTTGCTAAACATTCAATGGCTAGTTAATTATTATGGAAAACTGGTTCGATACGGATCTTTCTGTGCCTATTTAGCAAACATAAACTTTAAAAAATATTAATACACGTGTATATTTTTATAAATCACCGTATCATATTGTTTATCGGTCCGATCTTACAAGAAGTTATTACTGTAGTTAAATTTTATGACTCTTGGAATAGAATTCTGTAGGTATATACTCTAAAAACGCTTGTCAATTAAATTATGGAATATTTAAGTAGGTATCGTTCCATAAAATTATAATTAATTATATATATAGAACTAAATATACCGCGGAAACTTCCCTATTGCTTAATATTTTCCGTATCAGTTACATATAAATTTTTTTTGAGCTTTTAAATTCTGATCCGCAATATTTTTTGTGTGACGATAGGTTTCTGGAGATTAACACTGTGGGATATAATGAGAGTAGTGACTCGATGGTCGTCTGGTGTTAGAGAGACATACGCTCTTCTTTTTTTTTTCTTTCCTCGTTATCTGTGGTTACCTGTATTGCGTTCATACGGTGATTACCTACAGAATATAGTCTATGTTATTCAAAAGTGATCAGCCCTTGAACTGTGCAAAACTAAATCAAGAAAATTTACTCTGTACAAATGAATTTAACTTCACGAGACACAGGTCAGCAGACTGTTGGCAGCATAAGCTTAAAAAAATAACTGATTTATTACCAAACTTTAAAAAATAAGAAATACGTAATGATGTATTTATTGTAAAATCTTAATTTTTAAGTAAAATGTATTTCAATTATATTTTTTTATTTGTACTTTTAGTATACGAAGAAATTTACAATTTACGTTGTGAAATAAGATATACATATTAAAAAATAGATATTTAAAAAAAATCATGAACCGCGATCCGTGGGATCTGGGTCTTAAAATATCAGCCGAGAGGTGAAACGAATATACTATGGAATCTAAAAATAACCAAGTATCTAAGAAATAAACCTAAAAAGAAGTTTTTACATGAAACGCACCCAATGACAGATAAGCCTCTGTCTATCATTATATTTATACCAGCTGTGCCCGTGATTCCGTCCACGTGGAACTTGATGTACAAAACACTGACTAATTGAGTGATTAGAATGTATTCGGTGTTATTACAAAAAAGTTAAATACGTATTGAACATTTCCTTTAAAAAGGCTACGTTTTAAATGCACCGCGATCACTGAATGTTCGCCATCTTGCTCTTTTGTCTTACTTTGGTTAGGTTAGGTTAGACTTCGTCGCCAAACCTGCGGGTATGGGGCGGGGCCCCCCCATCTCCTCGTTGCACGGGTGAGGCTGAAGAGGGGA
This sequence comes from Antheraea mylitta, assembly GCA_014332785.1. Lineage (NCBI taxonomy): Eukaryota > Metazoa > Arthropoda > Insecta > Lepidoptera > Saturniidae > Antheraea > Antheraea mylitta. The sequence continues at coordinate 5,597,487 of JACEII010000007.1, read as the reverse complement.
GGCTGCTGGTCGTGTACGCAGTAGCCTCTATAGTAGGGCGAAGCCTGGTGTTCCCCCGCCAGGTTGCCGCAGGGGGAGTTTATCAGGTCAGTGAGCATGCTCGAACCCTGGCTGCCCCTACCATGCGGCGGACGGTACACCGTGGGATTTTAGTCCGTGCGAATCTGACATAACCTACCCTCTCCCCCGGGAGGGTAGCGTATCCGTTAGGAATTTCCCCACGTTAATAAAAAAAAGGTTAGGTTAGACTTGCGAAAAAAGGATAATGCGAACTTGCCTCGGGCGAGCGCGGTGCATTTAGTACGAAACCTTTTTAAAGTAAGTATTTAATACGTATTTAACTTTTTTGTAATAACACCGGTTAAGTCTGATTATTACCTACTCTTCTCTCATACTTAAAGCACGTGATTTTTAATAACAATAACTTTTGATAGAGTGAACTGACTTTAATGAAACTAAGACTAAATGTTACTCGAGGATATGCTTTATTATTTTATCATGATTTATGACGCAGTACTTTAGCAGTAATGTGTGTTTAAACAAATAAACAGACAGATATCTAGAAAAGATTGAAATTTATTTTATTATTTATTCCTAGACACCTGCAACAATTTTACAAAAATCTACAAAAAACAGACACGTTAGATATACTTTCTTATTATCTATCTAATATATATATCTTCTAATACCTTTAAACGAGCAATTCTTGTATATTTTTATATATTCAGGATCTCGGAAACGACGTCATCTATTTCCGTGAAACTTAGTATGTAGGTAGTTTCGGGGACGATAAATCGATCTAGCTACATTTCATTCATAGAAAACTTTTTAACTGAGTTTGCAAGGAATTATAATATGTAGCCAGAATATAAAGGTAAATTTCACCGCCGCTGTCAAAACAAAAATAGCTCAGATGGAAATCTACTGCTTCGAAAATCCCTGTAATCCCAGTTTAAATCTGAGTGACAGCAAAATATCTTTTTTTATTTGGTAAAAAAATGCTAACTTTGTGAGGCAAACCTAACAGATTATCCTAATTTAAATATGTTTTTTAAAGAACCGAGCTAGACTCGGTCGCCCAGGTACTATGTATAGATGTATACATTACAATGAAACTGTATGAGAAACGAGAATTGTGGAAAAGGTACTTAACACTTTGGCTTTAAAGTTTATACGAGTTTTTATCATTCAGAGAAATTTCTTATAGCATGAATAAAGTGATCCGGTGGTAATGTGTGTCGACTTGTCTCATTACGCGTGTGGGACCACTTTTCGTGTTGCAGCTTCAATTTTTTTTTCTTTAACTTTCGAATGTGAGGTATATAACGTTCTTATTCTATTTTTTTATTTTGTTTTCAAAGTATTTTTGCATGTTTTTAAAGTTATACAAGTATTTTTGCGCGTTAGGGAAAAATGAGAGTAAATTTTGTACGATGCGCGCGCACACCGTCACGAAAAGCCGACACCCTGCTAGCTTTAGTCGCAAGTTCGTTGCCAGCCTGTGTTAGTGGGGATGGAGGGAGAGGAAGAGGAAGAGAGGGAAGGAGGTCGGCCTTCGCCACTCTCACTGAACGAAACAGTGCAATGTAAGCACTCTTACTTCACGTCGGATTTCTGTGAGAGGGTGGTAATACCCCGGGTGAGCCGACCCATTCATGCTAAAACCAGTAATAGCTTCAGCGTGGCTCTACCACATACAATATAATAGTACATGGGCGACCGAGCCTAGCTCGGTTCTTTAAAAAACATTTTTGATTGAAATCTTAGTAAAAAAAAGTTTTCTATGAATTAAATCTAGCTAGATCAATTTATCGTCCCCGAAACTACCTACATACTAAATTTCACGGAAATAGAGGACGCCATTTCCGAGATCATGAATATATACAAATATAAAAATATACAAGAATTGCTCGTTTAAAGGTATTAGATAGATAGATTAGATATACCATATAAGAATTTAAATCTAACTTATTTGTACTTTTTAGTTTATATGAAAAAAAATGTAGCAGGTGTCTTGGTATAACTTATAAAATATATTTAAGTCGTATTTTATAAATAGCTGTCTGTTTGTTTGAACGCGCATCACTGATAAAGTACTGTGTTCATGATGAAACTTCAAAATCATAAAGCATATCCTCGAGAATGACTTAGTCTTTGTTTCATTAAAATAGGTCCACTCTATCAAAAGTTATTCTAATTTTAATGATGACGTAGCGTAAGTACAAGAGATAAGTAGTTAAGTAAATGAACTGAATATAATACAGAAGATTTTATTAGTTACTGTTTTTAACATTAGGTTCCACGCGGACGGAGTTACGGGCACAACTAGTAAGTCTACTCATCATCATCATTACCCTTATCCTACCTAAGTAGGGTCGGCACAACATGTTTTCTTTTTCCACTCTCTCCTATCAAATGTCATCTCAGTATTCACACCTTTTACGCACGTATCATTTTTCACACAATCCATCCACACCTTTTTCGGTCTGCCTCTACTCGTATATCCATCCACCATCATACTCTGCACCTTTGTAGTCACATGATTTTCATCTCTCCTCATGACATGCCCATACCATGCTAACCTATTACTCCTCAACTTCTCTATCACTGGTGCTTGTTTCAAACTTTCTCTGATATACTCATTCTTAATCTTATCCATTCTAGTTACACCACACATCCATGTTAACATTCGCATCTCTGCCACATGTAATTTTCTCTCATCCGTCTCTTTGGTAGCCCAGCACTCAGATGCATACAACATGACCGGTCTTATCATAGTTTTATAAACTTTCCCCTCTAGTTTCAAAGGTATTCGTGGGTCACAAGCTACCCTAGACACATTTCTCCATTTCGTCCATCCTGCATTTATCTAGTAAGTCTACTATAAAATGCAAAGAGATTTTCTCAAATATGCCTGGTATTTAATGAAGTGGTCAAATAAATAATTAATATAGATTCTGCTTCGTGCTTACACGAATAAATTACAATCTAGCATTAGATTTGTTGGCTGTAGTTAGGTATAAAAATCTAAGACCTATTGCAAATTTGGTAAGATTGTTTTTCATTAGATTGTCGACGATTAAATGCATCATCGATTAATAAGCTGATATGCGGATATTGTAATTACATCGAGGTAATTGAAAACCATTTAGAATTTTTGTTCTTATATATTATATATTGTTGTTATATATTCAGGATCTCGAAAACAGCGTCATCTATTGCCGCGAAACTTAATATGTAGGTATTACACCTTTTAGAAATTATTCGGGGACGATAAATCGATCTAGCTAGATTTTATTCATAAGAAACTTTTTTAACTGAGTTTCCAAGCAATGAAAAAATATAGCTAGAATATAAAAGTGGATTACCCCGGCGCTTTCAAAACAAAAATAGCTCAAATGGAAATCAGTTTCTTCGAAAATCCGTGTAACCCCAGTTCAAATCCGAGTGACAGCTGAAGACATATATTTATTGTTTTTTTTTCTGAAAAAATATTAATTTTTTAAGGCAAACCTAACAGTTTATTTTAATTTAAAAATGTTTTTTTTTTTAAGAACCGAGGTAGGCTCGGTCGCCCAGGTACTATAAATTGAAATTGAGTTGTAAATTCTGTACAAACTTGCATCTTTTCAACTTCAACCTTTTTTAATTGTTGTCTCATAAAATATATATTCTGCCAGTGTCAAGTAAATCAATGTATCCTATTCCGCCTCTTTATACTGATTTATAAACCTTCCAGTACTTTAATATGTTTAAGATTCTAGATCCAATAATGAGAATTGCGTGGAAGCATTAGTAGATTTTGCACGAAATATGTTTCAATAATTAGACTGCATTTATGAAATAATTCTGCATATTTTCTGTGTGATTTCAATATCACGGGAATGTAATTTCAGTAATTAGACAAACTTGTATATAACGTGTGTTTGTGATGTCAAAATAAACCTGTTTTGTACTAAATGGATATGAAAGTATATATGGTACTTATTACAAAAAAATTAAGCCGTCACGGGACGCCTGGCAGTTGTGAAACATCGAAATAGTTCTAATCGAACGAATTTCAAATTCTAGAATTCTCAAATTACACTATAGGTATGCGAGCTCAGTGCGGTAAGAGATATTACGCACAGTCGCATAGTGCATAGGCATAGTGCGACTACCTTCGTTGCATTGTCGCCACGTAAACAGTCAGGTTTACCCGCGCCTATAGATGTTTCACATCAAATATTAATAAAAATTGTTGTCTGTTTGTTGTGGATAATACGCAAAACGGTTTAACCAACTTTGACGGAACTAACAAGATAGCTGTTGTTATGAAGAGTCAATGCAGCCTGCATTTATCTAAGAAAAAAAAGGGTTCCGCGCAAATATAGTAAACGAAGCAAGCAGTGCCCAGAATCGCTTGCGATTTACGCGCCTTTTACACTGAACATTTTATTTATTTGTTGAATTACACACGTTCAAAGTCGAGAGTAGTAAGCAGTTAAGTAAATAAAAAAAAAAACAAATCACCACGTGAAAGTGATTCAAAACATATAGGTCAGTGTTGAGGTAAGAGTTGTTTTTTTTTTACGGAACGTGAGTCTTTACTAATGCATGTTTTATGACTCTGTGGTTTATAATATAATACAGTTTGTTTTTTGTGCACAAATTAGTTTGAAACATAGAACTTTTTTTTTTTCGAAATGAAAACGCTATTGATCTGGGAATGGTCTTCACAGCTTCATCGAACTATTGAGGCGAGCGCCAAAGGCATTCAGCCGATTTGGGATGTTTGGGCGACTAACTCAAGGGTGCACGGCACACCACGGCTTGGGCTGTCGCCTGTTTTGTGCAAAAATCGCCAACTATCTAAGATAACCTAAGCTAAGCTATCTAGATATACGTATATGAGTTATTGAAACATGTATGTGTACCAAGCATGCGTGCCTCAACAACTCCTATATATATTTTGTGTCGGAAAAATTCCTCAAAACTATATAGGATAGGATAGGATAAGACACAGAACTTGAATTTCGTGTTGCTTCGATTTATCCTTATAAGGTATTAATGGACAATATAACCTATTTATTTACTGTAAAAAAATACAAAAGGATATTGAGTTGTAATTATCATTATATCAATAAATCATTTTTTAAAACATTATTTTTGTCAACCAATCTTTCAGATTATTACTGCCATTGTTGTGTAGTTAATAATACCACAAGCGTCGTGTGATCATTTGTGTGATCACCACACAAGATGGTGGCTCCCTTGTTAGACCTTCCAGAGAGTTTTTGTGGCATCTCAGAGTTTCATGCTCCGTGGTATTATTCTCCATTCACTTCACTTATGCACGATAAACTAACTATATCAGGTAAAACACCACCAAATTTACAAAATATAGAGTCAAATAACACAAGATAATTAAGAAAATATAAAATCCATTACATGTCACACTAAAATCCCTCTAAAAGCTCCAAACTTGTAATCAATTGATAATACTTTTATAAACAGAAACCATTGACACAGGCAAATGTAACTGCGACGTTAACTGAAAAAAAAAGAAGTGACAGTTCACAATGCATCAAGGAACGAGTTTTTGGCGGGATTTCAGTCTGTCATGTAGTGGATTTTATATTTTATCAATTATCTTGGGTTATTTGACTCTATATCATGTAAAGTTGGTGAACCACAAGACTTTACTTGATTATCGACCTCCTGACTTATCCTGACAAAACATGGATATATCAGAACATTTTTAATGATTATTCGAAGATTAAGAAGATAAAAAATGTCTGAAATATTATATAGAATATTTGGCGCTTATGCCTTTACATTAACTTGGACCTAGAATAAAACAGACTAAAGAATATATAAAAGCTATCCGTATTGACAACTTCAGAATTGGCAAAAGAAACGATTTGATATTTAGATAAAGAAGATGGTTTAAAAATTACGAAATATTATATAGAAGATTTGGCGCGTATGCCTTTATGTTAACTTGAACATAGAATAAAACTCACTACAGAATATACACAATCACAGATATTGACAACTTCAGAATTGGCAGTATGGATTAATTTCTTCGCCTGTCCTATTGGACGAAATATTATAATACATTATGGAACGGCGTATAAATTACACAGTGCGTTACCTACATTATAATACTTCCTACTTAAGAAATTCAAGTAAAAACCACAACCACGTACCGCTATAAAAACGTGATTATTTTGGGAATCCCATGCGAGTTGGTGACGTAAGCGTCTTAAGACTCTACAAACATGAATTTTCCTTGCTTATTTTAAATATTAAAGTTCCGAATATATTATTTTACTCTTAATTCTATTATTTAACCTTCAAATACATTTTTACGTCTGTATACCCTGAATAACAGTTAAAAAATCAAATTATATTATCTTGCTAGCTTGTACCCGCGATTTAGTCTGCGTCGTATATTTTTTTGATATATTATATGAGGCAAACGAACAGGTGGGTCACCTGCTGTTAAGTGATCACCACCGTCCATAGACACTTGCAACACCAGGGCAGGCGCAAGTGCGTTACCAGCCTGTATTAGGGTAAGGTGAGGAGAAAATGTGAGCCTCCGACACTCACTGATTGAACGAAACGCAACAATGCAAACACTGTTACTTCGCGTCGGTTTTCTGTGAGAGGGGGGCACTACCCCGGGCGAGACGACCCATTCATGCTGAAACCAGTAATAACTTCAGCTTGGCTTTACCACCTACAATAATACATGCGATATTTCATTCGATGCTGTTCCTTTGATTTTACAGTGATTTTTTTTTTCGCCTATGAAGATATCTTAGAAAAATACAGAAACTTATAAACCCCGTTTGGTAAATAAAATACTTATGGAGTTTCTGAAATACCCTATTCAGTTACAGGAAGATACAACATTTCCCAATTATTATTTTTTGCATAAAAACTTCATTTTACATAATTTCATAACATAAACAGTGAACTTTCTTATTTATTATAAATTTTCATACTATATCAGTTAAAATTCCTTTTACGGACAAACGAATGTATTATCAAGTTGGATATAAATAATTATTTAGTATTTTATAAATATCGAATTACTTGAAATCATTAAAATAGCTATTTCGCATAATTTACATTATTAGAATAGTGCGAATGTTTGATACGAATTTCGAATCGAACTATTTGGTTCGATTTGTTATCGAATAATTCGTTATTTCGAATATTCGCACACCCTTACTTTATATTCAATTAAGCTACCAAAATGCTTACAACATTCGACCATTTTTATGAAACAAACAGTACTATGAATAGGCAATTGTTGCTGTAAGCACGTGCCATATAATGCCATACACCTACACTGACAGTTCGATGACACTTGTCAACTGTCAAATTTCATGTCGTAACGTATCACGTAACTTTTGTCTGAACTTAAAAGAAATATTACGCGATTCCTTTGTCTACAAATATATAATATCAAGCGTGATCAGTGTGTGACAGTATCGCAACAACCATATAGTGAAAAACCTATCATTATGATTCGGTCAGCGCACGTCATATTATGTTAGGAATGTGTCAATATTCGAAGTGATTGACTGACTGCATTCGAATAGTTGATCGATTTCTACTCTTCGTAAAAAGTATTCGAATAATTGATTGACTATGAAATTAGACGGTTTCAAATAATCTAAATAATTCGAATTATTTAAGTCACAAACCAGATTTACATTATCATAAGGAAATTGAAAAAAGAGTTCTACTCAGTAGTCAGGTGAAGCTGTTAAGGCCTTGATAGGCCAATAGCGTAATCAATTCTGGAAAAAAAATCTACACAAGTGCAATATTAATTATAGTCATCTAAATCTATACTTCTATACTAATATTATAAAGAGGTAAAGTTTGTGACGTTGTAGGGGGTAATCTCAGGAACTACTGGTCCAATTTGAACAATTATTTCAGTATTATATAGCTCCTTCATCGAGAATGGTTATATGCTATATATCATCACGATAAGACTAATAGGATCGAATCACAAGTGAAAAATATTTCAGAGTCGGGATGTTTTTTTTCTTTTGAGAACTGCTGCGTTCTATTCCACGCGAACGAAGTCGCGGGCAGAGGCTAGTCTTATATATTTTGCGTAATTAATAATTGAAAAATTCCAATATTCCTTTTGATTCGAATACTGCTCTCACATCCTTACTTTTAAATGTAGACGCCTGTATTCTTATAGGTATTTATTGTAAAATTCCCAAACTCGTATAACAACACAGATTGTTAATTTTTTTTAATATATTTTTATCTTTTTTTTTATATCAAAGGAGGCAAACGAACTGGTGGGTCACGTGATGTTAAGTGATCACCACCGTCCATAGACACTAGCGACATCAGGGACGTCGCAAGTGCGTTGCCAGCCTGTATATGGGAGAAGGGGGAGGGAAAGAAGGAAAGAGGAAGGGACGTGGGCCTCCAGCTCTCTCACTGTCCGAACGAAACACAACAATGCAAGCACTGTTATTTCACGTCGGTTATCTGTGAGAGGGGTGCTACTACCCCGGAGGAGCCGACCCATTCATGCTGAAATCAAAAATAGCTTCAGCGGGGCTCTACCATCTACAAAAAAGGGACTAGGAACTTAAGTCCATAAAGTACATGTCAGTCCCACCGTACCCTAATGTTACTTTATTCACAAAATAGAAATAGACACAAACTTCCATAGAATCTTGGCTTCTGCACTTGCAAGATTGTTAATTAATATTCCTTTTACAATAGTCACCGTCGCTATTGTTTCAACAATATCCGAATTACGCCATAACTTATTTTCATTACATTACAATCTTTATGTATAAATTCTTCTGCACGTGTATGTTAATAAACGGTTGGACTTATTCTGATGAAATTTTGTGAACGTGTTCCAGTGGGTCCGAGAATGGTTTAGATGAACTTTTAGCGCCGGTAGGTGGCGCAGTTGTTGAATCTTAGGATTATTTTTATTATCAAGGCAGGACAACGTCCGCCGCGCCCGCTAGTATACAAATATATATCTTAACAAAATGTTAAGTAGAAAGTAAGTCACGATAATATTTAAATGTACTTGTTTGGGAATTTTCGGCGGGATCTTAGTCTGTCATGTAGTGGATTTTGTATTTTATTCATAATCTTGTGTTATTTGACTCTATATTTTGTAAATTTGGTGGTGTTTTACGTAATATAGTTAGTTTATTGTGCATAAATGAAGTGAATGGAAAATAATACCACGTAGCATGGAATTCTGAGATGCCATAAAAACTCCCTGGAAGGTTCTAACAAGGGATCCATCATCTTGTTAGAATATTGACTCACGCGACGCTTAATATTGAAGTGATCGCAAGACGCTTGTAATATTATTGACTACGCGACAATGGTAGTAATAATCTGAAAGATTGATTGCCAAAAATAAAGTTTAAAAAAATCATAAAGAAATAAAATAAGTTTTATCTATGCCTTGAATGAAAACACTTTTACACGTGTAATAAAATTCGTTCCATTTTTGAAAACGGCAAGCGTCCTTTCGCGTCTTTCGGCCATATTTAATATTTGCCACACGCAAATACTGTATGTCCACATTAAAAAACTAAATATAAATCAGTGAAATATTTAATTCGTTGCGTATATTGCGGTCGTCATAGATATTTAAAATAACAATAAGAAATGAATTGCATACATGGCGCTGTTGACGAGCGTTCCGTTTATGTGCAAATTAGATGGAACACTTTCAGCTTTACAATGCGAGCGGCGCGGTGAGCCGTGCGTTACGAAACGTAAAAAAATAATATTATCAATATTTTATAATCGTAGTGAATAAATTACTTACGTAAGCGTCCGCAACGGTTTATGTGTTGATTTTGATGTAATAAATTTATTAATTCTGTATTTACAGCTGATTATGCACGTTTCTTGAATGGATGATTGTAAAATTGCTTGTATTTTATCAGCTTATAATTTCGCTAGTACCTAGATAGAAGCTATTATGGAATTTATGGCTCAGTTGATAACGTGTTCGAACATATGTAGTGTCGCTGGGTGTAGGTTCGAGTCTTTACGTTTATGTCGGAGCTTTCTGGGAAGCAAAATACTTTTTTTTATATATTATAGGATGCAAACGAACATGCGGGCCACCAGATGTTAAGTGATCACCACCGTCCATAGGCACTAGCAACATCAGGTGCGTTGCCAGCCTCTTTGGGGGTTAGGGGGAAGAGTGAGGTCAGGAAGAGGAAACAGAGGATGGGAGGTGGGCCTCCGGCGTTCTCACTGACCAAACGAAACGCAATCATGGTAGCACTGTTACTTCACGTCGTTTTTCTGTAAGCGGGTAGTACTATCTGGGACGAGCCGATCCATTCATGCTGAACCCATTAATAGCGTCAGCGTGGCTCTGGTAGTAGAGTAATAAGTACAACCATAACAGGTATGGCTTTTTCTGAGCCTGCTGGCTGGTGAGGTTGTGATCACAACGCAACAGCATAGTTAATAGACCTTAAAATGTATATAAAAAAATCGAGTGTGTGTTCATACGCGGTAGAAATGAAACATAGTATTTTGATTAATTTTTAAGAGAATGAGATAAATACACTACGGAGGTGGTAAACTTTAGTTTTCAGCATTATTTGTTTTATTTTAATATATATTAACAATGCTTATAATACACAACACAGAATAAATTTTAAAAGTGCCCGGTAATTACTTTTTTTTTCGAACTGACTGTGCTATTGGCCGTACACTCGATAGGCATTTACAGCTTCACCGGACTACACCATAATCAACTACGATCCAACAGAAAATAATGTGCTTTAGATTTCAATGTTTCTCTCTCTCACTCTCATTGTGTATATTAAGAATACACTACCTCATTCTCTCACAGCTCAAAACCTGTATGTACATTTATAGCTATCTCTTTTTCCAAAAGAAGTTTCAGATTATATGAGTAGCAATTTTTTCATATGAGGCATATAATCCAACGTGTTGTAATGCTTTTTCAAGAAAATAATTTTTTTTCTTCGTTTCTCGAAATGACTGCCACATAGTTTATTTGAAAACGTCTGCTTACTTCGTACTCGAAGCCAGCCAGAAACACGCAGCTATTAAATCTATTTATAAGGGTTATTACCATCATCAGTTTGTAAGAGGGTCATAGGCCACAGCAGGATCATAGGCCTCTTCCCGAAGGAACGTCTAGACATAATCATCACGGCAGACCACGACGTATTGATTTCGAACTCAAAGAAATCCATAAGTCAATGTTTTCCCACATGATGTTTCTGTTCAACGTCTTCCGATAGTGTTACCAATTTAAATTAGTAAATATATACCAAATTCCGGAAAATTCATTGGTGTACCAGGATTGGGAACTTGCGGGCATCAGAATTATAGTACCTGGGCGACCGAGCCTAGCTCGGTTTAAAAAAAAAAACATTTTTAAATTTAAATAAACTGGTAAACCTAGCCTTATAAAATTATTTTTTTTTTTACAAAAAAGAAAATATTAGAAAAATATATCTCTTCTGCTGTCACTCGGATTCGAACTGGGGTTAGACCGATTTTTCAAAGCAACCGAATTCCATCTGAGCTATTTTTGTTTTGACAGGGCCTGCGAAATTTATCTTTATTTTCTAGCTATATTTTTTCATTGCCTGAAAACTCAGTTAAAAATGTTTTCTATAAAAAAACTAGCTAGATCGATTTATCGTCGCCGAAACTACCTACATAGTAAGTTTCACGGAAATAGGTGACGCCGTTTCCGAGATCCTGAATATATACAAATATAAAAATATACAAGAATTGATCGTTTAAAAGTATTAGATAGATATACCACCAGTCAGACTCCTAGACCACCATGACTTTCCGAGGGTCACAAAGGTCAACCAAATGTCTTTGAAGTTATAATAAGAAATTCAATGTTGAAGCATTTATTATAGTATAAAAGAGGTCATTATTGTGGGTTCCGGAGGGTTTATAATCCAGCACACATCATTACCCGTTGTCAATTCGCACGCAATTATAAAGCTTTTCCTTTCTACAGACGTCCGATGCGACTATCTAGGTCGGCACTTCCACGACAAATGGCTTTTTCTTTGTACCTTTTATATTTGTTCGATGTGCGAGACATATTCTAACTTGTTACATATTGTACTCCAAAAGTTTAAAACTAATTTGATACGTAAGGAGAATATAATATTGAAACACAAAATAAATAATACAATTTTCCTTTAGCGGTATTTCTATAAGTGGAAAGAAAATCGTTTTAAGTGCAATTTGTCTTACTATTAGCCTATAATTTTTCTCAATAAATGAGCCATATAAAGCTGAAAAAATTGTTCAAATCGGACCAGTAGTTACTGAGATTACCCCCTACAACGTCACAGACTCAAAAACTTTATCTCTTTATAATATTAGTATAGATAAATATCCTTATTTTCTAGACCCTTTCACATAATATAGCATTAACTATGATCCCAAACTAATCAATGCCTGTCTCGTGGTAGCCTAATGCCTGGTTACAAATTGCCTTTAATCGACGGTGGCGCGTATTGTGTTTATAATATTTAGAGGAAATTACATTTTAAGAATTAAATATAAGGCAAAAAAGAAACAAAAATCATATAATAACTTAATTAGTGTGTTTGTATGTTAATAAGATATGTAGTTAAGAACTTAAGAAATGGGTATATCAGAGGAAGTATGAAGATAGCGCTATTTACAGCGACCTTAAGGAGTAATAGGTTAGCATGATACGGACATATGACGAGATATGAAAGTTACATATAATAGAAATCAATCACAAAATGTGTTGGTCCCAGTAGTTCTGTACTATTGTAGATTTTTTTTAAATTGTAACACGGCATAATGACTGCACTATGCCTAATGGTAAGCACAGTACAATCCAAAAACAATAGCGATTACCGAGGGACACGCTGCTATTCATCGCCTGTCGCCACTATCATGCCGGCTTGCAAAAAACTAGATATGCACAGGCTGATCCCGAAACACGACCCGCAGAAGCGCATCACTATTACGAGCTTTTTTGCCATATATATAGTGGTTGCGACCCAGTCAGGCTGTAAAACCCTATCACCCCGCTTTCGCCATTGCCTTGTTCGTTATTCAGCAGAGTGCACCGCGTGCAGGTGAGGTTGGCTCGGGTGTCTCAAGTCTTATGATGTTATTCAACACCCCTTACACCCCAAAACTAATAATTACTCGTTTTAAAAAGGTTTCGTATTAAATGCACCGCGCTCGCTCAACGTTCGCCATCTTGCTCTTCTATCTCGCTTTGGTTAGCTAAGGTTAGAATTGCGGAAAATGTTACGCGACTTGCCTCGCGCAAGCGCGGTGCTTATAAAACGAAACCCTTTTAAAGCAAGTTTTCAATACGTATTTAACTTTTTTGTAATAACACGGATAATACTTTATCATAATATAATTATCTATGCTGTAAATATTTTCTTACAAGCATGAGTTATTTAGCCAGACGGTATAAAATGAAGTAACGAAGCGTCAATAGAACTGTATAAAAAGATAGATTTAACAGAGCGGACGTGTTATGCCTTGTTATTGTTAAACCACAGTTAGCTTTTGTGAGATATTGCTGTAGTACTTACGGTATTTCAATAGCTTCAAAAATTCGTATTAAACATTTGATGAACTATTATAATTCTAGAGACGAATTTTAATGGAAATGCGCTTGCTATTTCAAAGCAATAATGGCTTAATAGTAGCGTGTCCGGACACGAAGTTAATCGACTTAAGTTCAAGTAATTTTAAACAGTCAAGACTTTTAGTGATTGAGTCTAGCAAATGTCTACAGAAAAGCGTATGGTAAGATATGTTTATCATCTTTTACAACAAATTTAAAAAAAGTCATAAGAACAACCGACAGAAGTGAAAACTCTAAACAATGGAACAACTGTGTTCATTTTTCAAATTATAAATAACCTATAGTATGAATTATTTAAATTTTATAATTTGTAAATTTAAACTATTGGTCTCTTTTTTACATCTATTTGCTTACGGGGTAATAATTATAACAGGCGACTGTTTAGACAGTAGCAATATTTATGGAGAGTACTTTACAGTCGATTCTCGTTCTAAATCAATTAAAAAATAGGTGCTTAATATTTGACATGATTATCTAGAAAAATATAAAAATTATACACAATCCTCTACGCGTCTTTGTTAAAGGACAGTGTCATTGAGCGTCGGGTGATTTCACTTTCATATGAAAGGGAACGTAAGAACGTCAAGAATAAAGACAAAGGTTTATTGACTGTTTAATTATCATTGCGCGTAGGCTTATTATTTTATTGACACGTTTGTAGCTATTCTTTTGAAAGTCTTAGAACAAAATATAACTTCTTCTTCTTTCTTCGTTATTTATTTGTATTTGTTTTTATATTATTATCTTTTTTTTCTTTATATCATATAGGAGGCAAACGAACATGCGGGTCACCTGTTATTAAGCGATCACCGCCGTCCATAGACACTAGCAACCCCAGAGGAGTCGCAAGTGCGTTGCCAGCCTGTGTTTGGGGGAATGGAGAGAAAGGAGGAGAGATTAGAGGAGAGAGGAGATGGGTCTCCGGCGCTCTCACTGACCGAACGAAACGCAACAATGCAATCATTGTTAACTTCACGTCGATTTTCTGTGAGAGGGTGGTGCTACCCCGGACGAACCGACCCATTTATACTGAAACCAAGAATAGCTTCAGCGTGGCGCTATCACCTATCTTATATGTTAAATATGATCATGCAGTATCATTTCCTAGAATACTGCGAGTGTTTAACCTTTCACCTGCTATACATTCTCATACAGCTTATTAATCAATCAAACATATGATTGAAGCACAAGCTGAAAATAAATTATCAATATGACATTTACACAGGCCGCTATCCTAAGCTTTTTTTTCTCGAACTGACTACGCTATTGACCTAGCAAGGTCATAACAACTTCACCGGACTACTAAGGCGAGCGAAATAAAACCCTTCCACTCTCATGTGTAAGTGCACGCGTGTGAAGATGATATGTGTAATGTTGTTGCAGTGATGTAAGATTTTTTGTCATTGCATCGCGCGAGCAGCGTCGTCTCACCAATGGAACGGACTTAGGCTTGAGCCGCTGCCGACGGGGGTCTAGTCTGGTGTGCGGGAGCGAAATTTACCCCCACCGCTATACTAAGCGTCGCTAGTCTAACACAATCGCAATACGTCACGAGTATGTCGAGGCCATCGGTGATGCGAATCCATAAGTTTTTCACTTCAACAACTTAAAAGATGTATTGTCTTGCGGAATATCGAGGACATATTTCCGTAAACGAAGTCGTGGGCTATAACTAGGTGATAACATTCGAGCGCAACTTCAGCGGCCTTGTTTCCATAGTTGCGTTTAATGATCGCGCACGCGTTTTTAATTGCACTGTCGTGTGAACGCGGTCCGATGATTTCACTGAGCGAAACCGGTTTGTAATATTACGCTCTTAAAACTAATTTGTTTCTTATGTTCCTTTTTTATATGTCGATAAATTCTAAAAACTTAATAGTGATGATACGGGTTAGTCTCTTGTTTTTTAGTAATTCGTAAATAAACATTTAGTCTAACCTGGGCAACGGAGCCGGCTCGGTTTTTCAAAAAACATTTTAAAATTAAAATAAACTTTTTAACAAAAAAAAATATATATATATCTCTTCTGCTGTCACTCGGATTCGAACTGGGGTTAGAACCGATTTTTCGAAATAACCAATTTCCATCTGAGCTATTTTTGTTTTGACAGCGGTGGCGAAATTTACTTTTATATTCTAGCTATGTATTTGTTTTTTTGTGAAAATAATATGCTAATTTTGTAAGGAAAACCTAACAGTTTATTTTAATTTAAAAGTATTTTTTTAAAAAATCGAGCTAGACTCGGTCACCCAGGTACTTGACTAGTGGGTGGGCAAGTCCAGGGATTGGAGGGATTAGGGTTTGTGATAGGTAGGGTAGGGTTAGGATCGTGGGACGGGGGGGAGATGCTTAGGTTAGCGTAAGCCGGAGGGAACCTTAGGGGGGTTCAGGTGGAGTAGGAGGAGTAAACCTCGGTAAAAAATCATCGCGGGGTGGCTGCGGAGTGGCTTGGCTTCTCCGCTGTCGACCGAACCCAGGGGAAAAGGGTCGGGGGTCTAGACTCCCATTGTACGAGCTCAGCGGGCTGGGAGGCAGTCCTGCAACCGGGCTGCCTCAGCCGGGTGTGGCGTGAGGAACGCCTGCCGCCGGGGGTGTCGCGGAACTTGCTCACGCAACCCCGGGACACTCACATAGTGCGGCGTAGGTTGTCGTGGAGTTTTAGCCGGTTCGAGTCGCCGCTTTCGGCCCGACCCTTGCGTGCGAGTCACGCAGGGATGGGCGGCCCAAGTCGGGCTAACCCCGGGAGCTTTGACAGTCCATAAGGATTTTCTCAAAAAAAAAAGTACTCGCCGTAATACATGCAGATGACTTTATTAGCCACTGTTTTTTTATATTAGGTTCCACGAGAACGGAGCACAGCACGGGTACCGCTAGTTATGAACCATACTAATATTATAAATCTAGACGGTTTGTTTGTTTGTTAGGTTGTCCTAATCTTAGGGACTGCTTGGCACGGGCACCGCTAGTTATGAACCATACTAATATTATAAATCTGGAGGGTTTGTTTGTTTGTTTGTATGATGTACTAATCTTAGGGACTACTTGGCCCGATTTATAAAATTCTTTCAGTGTTAGATAACTCATTTATCGAGGGAGGTAGGCTAAATATAATCACACTAAAACCAATAGGAGCAGTTTACCAAAGAAGAATGTTTCAAAATCGTTTTTTTCTTTTGAGAGCTACTATAGGATATACTAAAATACCGCCAAAAGACATCAAAATAAATTGTTTTTTATGTTTATCAACAGGAAAGCACTTGGTCTTCTCGACGGATCCGGAGTCGGTGAAAGACGAGTTCGCTTTCGACAATCCTGGGTTCAGACAGGACGAGAGGCAAGCGTGGCAGCACGAAGCCCCAACCCTGCCTCTCGCTGGCAAGACTCCAGCCCTGCACGCTGAATTCACGAGGCCAGATCATAGTAAAGACGACTCGCATCTTCAGGTAACATTGTTTGCAATATTGATCTTTATATATACTAACGTACTCGGCAGACGTTATCCCTCACTCATAATAAAAAACCTTGCTAAATTATATACCTAAACCCTTCTCGTGAATCATTCTATCTACTGATGAAAACTGCATGAAAATCCTTTTAGTAGTTTTTGAGTTTATCCCGAATAGACAGACAGATGTCGCAGAGGACTTTGCTGTAGTGACTCTTCTGTCCGTGTATATGTGACTGAGCTCTTCCTAAACGGTTGGACAGATTTTGATAAAAAAATTGGATTGGTCCAGTGGATTACAAAATGGTTTAGATTCACAAATGGACCCAGTAGGTGACGCAGTGATTAATCGACTTTCAAGATATTTTTTAATGTCAAGGCGGCACAACGTCTGTCAGGCCCACTAGTTCAATATAGAAAATTAGCCCCATCTCGCAATTTAATCCGCGTAGTAATAGTTACCCTGTGCTAACGCTAACACACAGCAGAAGCTCTCAAAAGGAAAAAAATCCCGATTTCGAAACATTTTTCATCTGTGCTCCGCTCCTATTGGCCTTAGCGTAATGATATATGACCTTAACCATTCTTGATAAATGTGCTATACAACACTGAAATAATTTTTCAAATCGAACGAATTGCAAGATCAATAACGTAGTCAGTTTGAAAAAAACTGCAGGGCTACAGGACTCTTCCCGAAGGATGGTATAGGCATAATGACCACATCAGCCCAGAGCCTATTGGCGATTTCAAAATCCGAGAAATCCACAGTTCTATATATTTTCCACATACAGTAGTACTACAAGAACATTTCTCAGGTTCAGGTTTCCTCGCGATGTTTTTTTTTTCACCATCTGCCGATACTGTTACCAATTGAATTTAGTAGATGAAAGCTAACATCGATAATTTCGTTGGTACATGATATGACGCTTAATCTATTCTAATATTATAAAGAGGTAAAGTTTGTGACTTTGTGACGTTGTAGGGGGTAATCTCGGGAACTACTGGTCCGATTAGAAAAATTCTTTCACTGTTATATAGCTTATCTATCGAGAAAGGTTATAGGCTATATATCATCACGCTAAGACTAATAGAAGCGGAGAACCAATGAAAAACGTTTCAAAATCGGGATTTTTTCCTCTTGAGATCTTCCGCTGCGTGTTAGCGTTAACTCAATGTAACTATTACTACGCGAACGAAGTCGTGGGCAGGGGCTAGTAAGAAATGAAATAAAAAATTTGACACTCGAGTTTTCAGCAATTCATTCATTCACTAGTCCCTTACATATAGAAAGTGAGTGTATGCATAGAAGCATGTTAAAGATGTGACTATCTAATTAATGTTATACAATGCAACGTTCCCACATAACTCTCTACTTGGCAAATGTTTGACAAACACCAGTATCGAGAGGTAAACATCATGTGTGTTACGTAAAGACATGCATTCACTTTCTTTTTTATGGTTTCTTTATTTATAAGTATTGAACAGGTGACACAATAGATTTAGTACTATACCTATATATTTGGTAAATTTAGTTTAAATAATATATATATGTACTACATAAAAATTATAAAGAGGTAAAGTTCGTGAATTTGTGGCGTTGTAGGGGGTAATCTCAGGAAACTACTGATCAGATTTAAAAAAAATTTTCAGTGTTAGAGAGCTCATTTATCGAGGAAAGCTATAGGCTATCTATCATCACGCTAAGAACAATAGGGGTGGAGCATCATTGAAGAATGTTTCAAAATCGGGTTTTTTACTTTTGGGAGCTTCCGTTGTGTATTAGCATTAGTCCAAAGTAACTATCCTACGCGAACGAAGTCGTTTTTTTTTTTTATTGAAACACGACAAAGTGACTGCACTATGCCTGATGGTAAGCATAGTACAATCCAAAAACAGTGGCGACCACCGCGAGACAGATCATTCATCGTCGGTCGCCGCTGTCATGCCGGCCATAATAAAACGAAAGTCACCCGGTACTGGATATGCATAGGCTGACCCCGAAACGCGACGCGCAAAAGCGAGTCACTATGACGGGCTTTTTCGCCATGTACATGGTGGTTGCGACCCAGTCGGGCTGTATAACCCTACCGCCCCGCTATCGCCATTGCCTCGTTCGTAGATCAGCAGGTTGCACCACGTGCAGGTGAGGTTGGCTTGGGTGTCTCAAGTCTTAAGATGTTACTCGACACCCCTTACACCCCAAAAATGTCAATTCCTCAAAATGTGTTAAATACGGGTGGCGTTACAGTAGCAACAGGTTTTATTATTATTTAATTATTTCAACAAGATTCATGAAAGTAAACACTGAAATATCTCTCTTTATTTAATGGTCAAAATCGCAAGAAAATCCGTTTAGTAGTTTTTGAGTTTTTCGCAAACAGACAGACAGACAGACGCGATTTGTGACTTTGTTTTATACAATATAATGATACGAGTTATATGGTAAGTTGTACAGATTAACACCAGGTTTATAGAGGAAAATTCCTACGGCTTAATTCATCAAGCCGTTTACGCTTAACGACTCAACATATTTGGGTCAAGCGATTTAGTAATCATTAAAGTATTTAACATATTCTTATTTATTATCTTTCTAAGATTTTTAATGATTAAAAATACATTTTAGGCTAATTTCTGTGCTCAATGACTAGCCTACATTTTTATTTAGATACTATCTCACGGGGCCACGCATTACCGTGGCTCAGTTAGTTGAATTAAAATTATTAAAAAGTATTTGGTACTAGCCTTTGCCCGCGACTTCGTTCGCGTGGCAAAGATATTTTGGGATAACGCTAACACGCAGCGGAAGCTCTCAGGAGGAAAAAAAATCTCGATTTAAAAACGTTCTTCATTGTTGCTCCACCCCTATTGGTCTTAGCGTGATGATATATAGCCTATAACCATCATCGATAAATGAGCTATATAACACTGAAAGAATTTTTCAAATCAGACCAGTAGTTCTTGAGATTACCCCCTACACGGTCACAACATGACAAACTCACAAACCTTACCTCTTTATATTATTAGTATAGGTTATGGGGTAACGAGTCCACCTAAAAACTTGATACAAGAAAAGCGAGGTTATGTAGTAAATAGATTAAGAGAACACGTGTACCATAAATTCTATGCTATTCATATTAATAGAATCGAAAACATTCAAAACAAATTTCTGACATTTCTTAAAAGACGGGGCTTTCTTCTATCTGCAGTTAAAAATGAGAATATTCGTGAACTAAATATGTTAACTCTTGAACAGAGGCGTTTAGTGGCAGATCTGATGTTCTGGTAAAAATATAGTAAACAATAACATAGATTGTTCAGATTTGGTGGAACATATAGGGTTGAGAATTAACACAAAACACACTCGAAAGCCACGGCTCTTTAATGAGCCTAGAACTAACACGAACTATGGTTCTAATTCAATAATGATAAGGTGCGCCCACTTATACAATGAAAAAATGTCTGACATAGATATTTTTCATGAGCGTAGTAGATCTTTTAAGGCGATTGTTACAAAGGTTACTGGTTACTGACCATACTTGAGTCCTAAAGATTTCTAAATTATTGTTTTCAATATCCATATTGATTCTCATTTTTTTTTCGAAATGACTACGCTATTGACCCAAGGGTGCACGGCACACCTCGGCTTGGCTGTTGCCTGTTGCATATAAAATCGCGACCTATCTTAGCTAACCTAGCTAACTATTCATATATGTATGAGTTGTTGAAACGTATATGTGTACCAAGCATACACGCCTCAACAACCCCTCCATATATTTATTATTGGAAAATTAAAGTTTTTTCAGTTCGATAAGGGAAAAAAAATAAAACCCTTCCACTTTCATGTGTAAGCGTGTGTGGGGGTGATCGTGTAGTGTTGTAGCGGTGATGTATATTTGTGTGTCACCATATCGCGCAAGCTACGCACTCAAGGGCTCCCTACCGAGGGATCGCAACTAGACTTGAGCCGCTACCGACGGAGGCCTAATCTGGTACACAATTGTGATGTTTTCCGTAACTGTATTGTTTCGACGTTCATGAGTACATTGCAAGGTTGAAATTGCTTTTTTTTTAAATTTCCAATATCGTTTTATTATTGTAAGATTATAAATCTTTGCAATAAATCAGACACGAATGAACGTCCATGATGTTAGGGCGATTTACATTCCTGAAACGAAATTATGGCGGATCGATTCGTTGCGAGTTGCATCGGAATGCAGCTTATTGCAGAGCCACGGATTTAGATTCAGAAGACGTAAAATATTAAGTGTATTTTTATTCTGATATACCTGTTATCCGCGGTTTTGACTGTCTTTTACGTTGTTTTGAAACTTACTCGAAGTATATTTTCTTTGTTTATTAACGCCATTCTATTCTTTGAAGGGAAGTTTTACAACACTGAAATAAACTATCGAGTCTAGCGGACGTTGTTCCGCCTGATAATAAAAAAAAATGTGAGCCGTCATGGGACGCCTGGCAGATCTGAAACATCGAAATATGTAACGTAGTAAACAACACTGTATACACCATGGGTATGCGAGCTCAGTGCAGCAAGAGAGAGTGCGTGTCGCGTCACCACTTCTCATACACTCGCCACGCCAACAATCAGGTTTACCGCATATAGACGTTTCACATAAAAAAAAAACTTTACAATTCTACCTAAACCTTCCTCATTCATCGCTCTATCTACTGATGAAAACCGCATATAAATCCGATAAGTAGTTTTTGAGTTTATCACGTACAGACAAACTGACGTGGTAGAGAACTTTGTTTTATATGTAGTGATAACCTTTTAAGAGATTTGTAAGGTCATATTCATATTAGTAAAAGACGTTATGATTATAGCGGCGTCTTAAGTCGAGTCAAACTTAGGTAAACTTGATTTAGTAAGAGACCGACATATCTTAAATAGTAAATGTAACAACGAATTGGTCATTTTATGTTTCAGGCTCACTAAGACCTGTTACAGTTTTAGGTTAGGTTAGGTTAGGTTATAATAGTGTTAGGTTTTATAACAGAGTCTCAAAGCAAATTCCCGTTTTTTTCGGATAGATTCGGTCTTTACAATCATGTGTTTTTCGAAATAATATATCTTTATATTTATACTAATATTATAAAGAGCTTAATGTTTGTGAATCTGTGAGTTTATGACATAGTAGGGAAATACTACTCAAATTTAACTAATTTATCGAGGAAGGTTATAGTCTATATATCATCAGGCTAAGATTAGTAGGAGCGGAGCACCAATGAAGAATGTTTCTAAATAGGTTTTTTCCTCTTGAGAGCTTCCACTGCGTGTTCCATGCGAACGAAGTCGCGTGCAGAGGCTAGTATTCAATAATCTCAATATTATATGAGACTACTATAATATAACAGATGTATTTTCGATATCATAATAACATGTTAAATTATCAGAATACATCAAAAAACTTTCTTTTATACTTTTACCAGACATTGGAATAGTTGTATTTATTTATGTTATACAACTTATTTAAATATAATTTAAAGTGCACATATTTCTAAAAATATTTATTATAATCTTGAATACAAACTCCGGCATGTAGGAACGAATTTTTCGGTTGTCGCATACATTTACTCATTTAAATTGGTAACAGTATCGGCTGACGGTGAAGGAAAATATTGTGAGGAAATCTGAACCTGAGAAATATTCTTGTGGTACTACTGTATGTTTTTTTTTCTTTTTTTTATATCATAGGAGGCAAACCAACAGGTGAGTCACCTAATGTTATGTGATCAACACCGTCTATAGACATCAGCATGACCAGAGGAGTCGCAAGTGCGTCGTTAGCCTGTGTTGGTGGGGAAGGGGAAGAAAGGGAAGGGACAGGGGGAGGTGGGCCTCCGGCGCTCTCACTGACCGAACGAAACGCAACAGTAGAAGCACTGTTACTTCACGTGGGTGTTTCTGTGAGAGGGTGGTAGTACCTCGAGCGAGGCGACCCATTCATGCTCAAACTAGTTATAGCAGTGTTTACCAACGTGGGACCTACGCCCCACAGGGGGCAATTTGATGGTTAAGGAGGGCAATTTAAAAATGAACTCGACACGATTTTAACCCTTTCCCTTTGGGATAGCCCATTAAATAATTAAATGCAATGCTAGATATCGGTGACGAATTTAACAAAAAAGGCAGTCTTAAAAATATGCTGTAAATTAGGTATTATTTCGTTTGACGTTACCATAAGTATGTATGGGGGGGGGGGGGCATAAAAATTTTAGAAATGTTAATGTGGAGCATGACCCAAAAAAGTTGGGAAACACTGAGTTATAGCATCAGCGTGGCTCTACCACCTACGAGAAAATATAGTAAAGTGGGATATAGTAGTATAGTGGGAAAATATAGTACTTTCGATCTATCCAAGTTTAAAATCGCCGATACGTTGTGAGCTGACGTGGTGATATGCCCATATTTTCTTTCGGGAAGAGGTCTATGACACTGCATTGGGTCTCTTTAGGCTAATATAATAATAGTTTAGAAGCTTAATAAAAATAAAACAAAATGCGATCGCCCATGTGTCCCATTTATGCCAGTATCAGGACGCCCGATCCTAGTTCAGTTCTTTAAAACTTTTTTAATTTAATTTTTAAATTAAAATAAAATGTTAGGTTTGCCTCACAAAATTGACATATTATTTTCACCAAAAAAAAGTAAAAAAAGATATTTACTGTCACTCGGACTCGAACTGGGGTTAGACGGATTTTCTGAGCAGCCGATTTACATCTGAACTATTTTTTGTTTTGACAGCGCCGGCGAAATGTACCTTTATATTCTAGCTATATTATTTCATTGCGTGAAAACTTAGATAAAAAAGTTTCCTATGAATTAAATCTACGTAGATCGATTTATCGTTCCCGAAACCACCTACATAATAAGTTTCACGGAAATCGCTGGCGCCGTTTCCGAGATCCTGAATATATAAAAATATACAAGAATAGCTTGTCTAAATGTATTATATTAGATAGATAGATTTGCTATGTACAGAAAAAACTTTCCAGGTCAAATATATAAGGGTTTGTATGTATTGCACATAGCGATGGGAGGTAGTGGGAACAAATCAGGGAGGGTTAATTTTATAATGTGCCTCGGTCTCCATATGTGGGTTATCTATACTTCCCGTTATATCGGAAATAGGTTGTGTCGACGGCCCCTTAGCCCTTGACCTGAAAGGTACAAATGAGTTCGCCTTAACAAATATTAGGATATAATTTAAACTTCTATGGTTTTTTTTTATTTATTTAATCTTTATTGTATACCAATATATATATATATATATATATATATATATATATATATATATATATA
>JACEII010000007.1:5508426-5573030 GCA_014332785.1 Antheraea mylitta | reverse complement strand
ATATATATATATATATATATATATATATATATATATATATATATATAGATTGAGATAACCTTATCTCTGCATATTATAGAACGAAGTCCTCTGCCACGTCTGTTTGTTCGCGATGAATTTAAAAACAACTGAACAGATTTTCAAGCGGTTTTCACAAGTAAATAGAGTGATTCATAAGAAAGGTTTAAGTATATACTTTGTCAAGGTTTTTTTTAATCAACAGAGATAACGTCTGCCGGGCCTGTTAGTAGATCGATAATTGTGCCTCAGTTCGTTAAAAAAATTGTTAATATAAATTGTTTTGTGTCTTTCTAGTCCTAGTTAAAAGTGGTTTTTAAATATTGGAATTTCGACCATAGTAAGGTGTATAAAGATTTTCCTTCACATATTATATTTTGGTGTTTTTGAAAAAAAATATATGATAGAGAATTTTTACGAGGCACGTACGCGAACACGGACACAAAAACAATGTATAGAATGTACTTGGACGTTGCTTAAAAAAACTAGACTCCTACGGTGTTATTAGAAAAAAGTTAAAAGGTTTCGTACTAAATGCACCGTGCTCGCCCGAGGCTAGTTTGCGTTATCCTTTTATCGCAAGTCTAACCTAACCTAACCAAAGCGAGACAAAAGAGCAAGATGGCGAACATTCAGCGAGCACGGTGCATATAAAACGTAACTATTTCAAAGTAAGTGTTCAATACGTATTCAACTTTTTTTGTAATAACACAGCAAATTTTTAATACGTAAAAATATAGATAACCTATGAGTCATGATCACGTGCTGTAAACAATATCAGGTTCAAAAACTCCAAAGACAGATCTGTACTGATATGATATCAGTTATAGTCACTTGTACGGTACACGTATCGAACAATGTCGTTTTATCTTTAATATTATGTTCAGCTTCTAAACAGTATATCGTCGAGAAAGTGTGCAATTTATTTTCTTTTTTATTTTTTTTAATATCGTTTCGACTTTGTGACATCGGGGTCATCCACCGTTGTGTAACTATTGGCCAGTAAGGTTTGAAATAGCTAGATCGGTGCCGTATGAGAACTCCTTTCGACGATTTGTTATCTTTTGAAAACTATACGATTCTTTTTGGTAAATATTTATTTAGTAAACGTTTAAATAAATAAAGTGTTGTTCAAATCAGTGTCAATATTTATTTGTGAAGTCTAATGTACGTAACCGTGTGATGAATTCGAAAGTGTTTTGCGCATTTCATCCTTCTACTAGCGATGATGAGGTAATTAATCAACACATAACTTATATATCTATATTAATATTATTAAAAAAAATCTTCTAAATTATGCAACAAATATTGATACTTTTTAATAGAATGTTTTTCGGAAGGTTTACATGTAAAACTAGCTTCTGCCCGCGACTTCGTTCGCGTGGAATGGTTTTTTTGGGCTAATGCTAACACGCAGCGGAAGCTCTCACGACGAAAAAAAACCCCGATTTTGAAACATTCCTCATTGGTGCTCCGATCCTATTGGTCTTAGCGCGATGATATGCCGATGATGATATATAGCCTATAACCATCCTCGATAAATTAGCTATATAATACTGAAAGAATTTTTCAAATTGGACCACTAGTTACGGACATTACCCCTACAACGTCACAAATTCACAAACTTTGCCTCTATATATCGTTATAGTAAATATGGTATAATATTATAATATAGATAGAAAAAAAACGTACCTACGTGTGTATGTACCTACGTAAGAAATTATACTTATTTAGTTTACAAAAAAGACACTAACCGTATCCGATAACGTTTTTATGAAACAACCATAAGTTTTTAAAGATTTTTAAAATTAAATCTCTATAAATTTTGTATACAGAATCAATTAAGATGCCAAAAAGAAGTAGAATAAACTATATATCAAATAATAATGTAATAATGTAAACCAATAAAAAGAATACATACCGAAAGTTAACCTCAAATCTATAAATCCATTTGAAAAAGGTTTTAATATAAAACAAAACAACTTTAACCTCGAATACTCACAATAAATTATCATATATAATTTAAAATCACACACAAATACACATGTATATATTTCTGTATGAATATATTTGTTTATTTACTGATATAAAACACGTATTGTAGATTCATATATATTGGAACAACTACCATGAATATAGTTTTCGGTTCTCACGAAAACTTGACATACGATTAGCAACCAACTTCACGGTGTCGTTTCTAGAAGTCGGTGTGCGCGCGCATCCTAAAAAATCGATCGCAACATTTGTGCCAAACGCGCCAAAATAATTTAAATATATTACATGATAATTAGAATTACAAGAAAGTTGATAAAAATTAGTATATTATAATGAAATCATAAAGAGTTTTCGGTACGCTTGCAATGGAAAAGCTAGCGATATTATTGTTAACACTTATAATTAAGAAACTGTAGATACGTTACCTATATGATATTTTCACAAAACAAATGGCTCGATAACGCATGCATACGTATTGTAACGCCACACTGTCTTAAATAAAACATGGAAGAAAGATGGCATATTCTGAATATCGGTGGTGAAAAAGAGATAGTTATATGTTGCTTAGATATGGGCGGATTTAGGGGGCACCCGTCATAAGTAAGCTGGTTGGTAAGTTTTAGCAAGGTACTATCGAAACGCTATGACTTAGTTATCTACAGCATTTTAGTTATAGTATCATTCATCGTTAAGATATTAAGGAATGTCGTCGTTATTAGTTACTAGCCTCTGCCCGCGACTTCGTTCGCGTGGAATAGATACACTAA
Source organism: Antheraea mylitta (assembly GCA_014332785.1). NCBI lineage: Eukaryota > Metazoa > Arthropoda > Insecta > Lepidoptera > Saturniidae > Antheraea > Antheraea mylitta. The sequence goes on along the minus strand of JACEII010000007.1, from coordinate 5,570,250 downwards.
CACCAGCACTAACACGCAACAGTTCTCAAAAGGAAAAAACATCCCGATTTTGAAACATTTTTCACCTGTGTTCCGCTCCTATTAATCTTAGCGTGATATCCTATTACCTATATAGCTTATAACCATTCTCGATCAATGAGCTATATAACATTGAAAGAATTATTCAAATCGGACCAGTAGTTCCTGAGATTATCCCCTACAACGTCACAACATCACAACGTCACAAACTCACAAACTTTACCTCTTTATAATATTAGTATAGAAGTATAGATAATAGACATATTTTTTAAAAGAAACAAAGTCTTATGAAATAAACGTATTTTACGCAAAATACATACGTATTTATCAACATTGTAAATCCTATCTTCAGATAATCTTAAGATGAGACTTTAACTTAAAAAGTAGTACCAATGATTCTGTCATATTTTTAAAATAACTTATAATACGCATAATACCACCAATATTATACAATATAGAAGTCAAATAACACGAGATTAAAAATGAAAGCCGCCATAGAGTTGAGTGGCCTCGCGGTATTCTAGCGAGACGGACGTGTTTGCGCTCGCTCCGTATCGTTAGATTCATCGCAGTAGGGTAGGTGCACTTATGAATAGCTCTAGGGTGGAAAAAAAAAAAAAGTTGGTCTTTGGTTCTGCGTCGTTTATGGATGGTTTTCGGTGTTGTTTTCGAACGTTTTTGTTGACCTGGCGTGATTACGGATTTTGGACTTGTTCTATCACCTGACTTGGCTTGTTTTGAACTTTGGCGTGGATTTATTTTTCTTTTTTTTGACTTGGCTTCGTTTTTTGGACTGTTTTCTTGCGTTTTGTTTCGATTTGGCGCGTCTGTCGGATTTCGGGTTGTTGCCTCTTGGTCGCTGTGTGACCTTTTGGTCACCAGTGCACCATGAGTGCAAAAAAGGGTACGAAAACCAGGCTTAGGGGTGTCAGCGGAATGGGGAAGATCGTCGACTCCTCTGACACGGAGGTGGAGGACGGTATGGCTCCTAAAGTGAGCACGCGCGGCAGGGGATCTGCCCGGATGCGCGGAAGTGGTCGGGGGCTTATGGGGGAGGCCGACGGGTCATTTGACCGGGCCTTGGCTGGTGGCGTGGCAAATGCGGAGTCGGTTCCCGGCTCTGCTGCTGGCTCCGCAGCGGCTTCGGTTGCCGGCTCGGCTGCTGGCTCCTTGCCTAGCTCCGAGGTGGAGTCAGAGGGGGTGGAGGTGGACCTCATGGACGCCCAGAGGTTGAAGGCGCTCGCTGGCTCGCAGATCACCTGCATCTACGAGACAGTGAGAAAGTCGACCAACCTGGCGGGCCGTTGCAGGGGGGCGTTGAAAACCGCTGCCAGAACCCTGCAGGAGATCGTCGAGTCGCTAGCTGAGCGAACCGAAGGGGAAGAGAATCGCAAACTCCAAAGGGAGTCGAAGACCCTCCGCCGTCGGATTGATGATTTGGAGGCGGAGGTCTTGGCGTGGCGGCGGGAGGATAACGCCAAAAAGGTGATGCCCCCACCTCCGCCCCCCATGCCGGCACCTGTGGAGCCTGAGTGGCGGCAGGCCCTCACTGAGGCTGTAGATACTCTCCGCACGTCGTTCGGCAACATGCTGAACGCACGTGTGGAGAATCTGGAGAGGCGTCTCCCCCCAGAGGACTCTCTTCGTCCGTCCCTGGCCGGTGAAAAGAAGAAGGGCGGAACGAAGAGTGCGGCAAAGCCGGTCGTGGATAGAGCACCTCCGGCACCCGTGGTGGCCCCATTGGGTCTCAACTGGGCCGAGCTACCGGTCACAGCGGTGGTTACCGACGGGGCGGCGTGGTCCACAGTAGTGGGTCGCAAAAAGAAGGCGGCCAGGGCCCAGGTCGCGGCGCCAACGGCCCCGACTGTGACCGCTAAAGCCCCGCCTGTCAGGCCGAAGTTGCCTCCCGCCCCCCAATCGGCTGCGGTCATTGTGACCTTACAGGATACCGCAGCCAGCAAGGGGGTTGGCTATAGGGAGGTAATGACCAAGGCGCGCGAGCACGTCGTCCTGCCCGACATGGGCATCGGCGACGTGCGGGTGAGGCCGACGGCTACGGGGGCCCGTAAAATCGAGCTGCCGGGCCAGAGCAAGGAGAAGGCCGCTGAACTGGCCCGGGAGCTCGAGGTGGCGCTGGCCGGAGTCGCCACGGTCGCCGTTCCCACAAAAAAGGCGGACATTCGAATCGTCGGTCTTGACGATTCGGTGTCCAGGGAAGAGGTATTGGCGGTCGTGGCGGCTAAGGCCGACTGTAAGGCGGAGGCCATCAAGGTCGGAGAGATCAGAAGGAATTGGGGAGGGGTTGGTGCAGTGCACATGACGCTCCCCGTGGAGGCGGCCAGGAAGCTTGTGGAGGCTGGCAAGCTCCTGGTCGGGTGGAGCGTCGTGCGCGTCCATCTGCTGGAGGAGAGACCCATGCGGTGCTTCAAATGCATGGGCTTGGGGCACACCCGCCCCCTGTGCCCCTCCTCCTCCAGTAGAGGAGAGGGTTGCTACCGCTGTGGCGCAGCAGGCCACAAAGTGGCCGAATGCAAGACGGAGGCGGCCCGCTGCGCCATATGCGCGGACGCCGGGAGGCCCTCGGGCCATGTAATGGGGAGCCGCAACTGTCGGCCCCCCACCACGAAGGGAAGGGACCCCCTCGCTGTGGGCCCTAGGGTGGCCGCCGCCAGGCAGGAGGAAACTGCTATGGTCCACTAATGGAGCACACCATACGCAGTTTTCTCCAGGCGAACCTCAACCACTCCGCCGCTGCACAAGATTTGCTCGTGCAGTCAGTGGCGGAGTGGGGCATCGGGCTCGTGGTCGCCGCGGAGCCGTATTACGTTCCCTCCCAGCCACAGTGGGCTGGGGACCGGAATGGCTCTGTGGCGATGATTGCCAGCCGGGGTTCGCCTCTCCTGGCGGTACGGGAGAGGGGTGATGGGTTTGTGGCAGCCGTCTGGGGGGAGTACGCCATTGTGGGGGTGTACTTCTCCCCTAACAAGCCTCTGTGGGAGTTCGAGGCGTTCCTTGGCTCTCTGCAGGGAGCTGTGAGGCGGCTGTCGCCGCTCCCCGTGGTCTTCATGGGCGATTTAAATGCTAAATCGAGGACCTGGGGAGCGGCAGCCACAGACCTGAGGGGCGTGGCCGTTGAGGAGTGGGCAGCCGAAGTGGGGCTGCCCCTCCTCAACCAGGGGAACGTCCACACGTGCGTGCGGCAGAACGGGGGGTCTGTGGTAGACGTCTCGTTTGCCACCCCGTCTGTCGCACGCCGTGTCCGGGGGTGGAGGGTGCTTGAGGAGGTGGAGACCTTATCGGACCACCGATATATCAGGTTCGAGGTCTCCATCTCCCATGCCGGGATCAGTACCCGCCCCCGGAGGGGCGCGAAGTTCCCTTGTTGGGCGGTGAGCCGCCTCAACCGTGAACTTGCGGAAGAGGCGGCCATCGCCCAGGCATGGGCCATGCCCCCCCCGCAGGACGATGTTGACGCGTCCGCAGCTCGCCTCCGTGGTGCCCTCACGGAGGTTTGCGACGCGTCGATGCCGCGGAGCGTACACCGCCCAGACAAACGGGCGGTGTACTGGTGGTCGCCGGAGATCGCCGATCTCCGGGCGGCCTGTACCGCGGCCCGGCGGCTGTTCGGGCGCAGCCGCCGACGGCGGCACCGGGACCCCGAGGTGGAGGCCCGGCTGTATGGCAGCTATAGGGAGTGCAGGAAGACCCTGCAGGCTGCCATCAGCCGGGCGAAGGAAGCGGCATGGGAGGAGCTGCTGCAGACGCTGGAGGGGGATCCTTGGGGGCGCCCGTATCGGATCGTACGCAATAAGTTGCGATCCTGGGCGCCTCCGGTGACGGAGTCCCTCCTGCCGGAGATGGTGGCAAGGGTCGTGGGAGAGTTATTCCCCGACCCTCCGCCGCTCTCGGCTCCTCCCATGCCTCCGCCTCGGGCGGAAGTTGAGGAGGTGTCGGACAGTCCTCCCTTAATTACGGAGGGCGAGATGGGGAGGGCTGTTGAACGCCTCCTCAAACGGCGGAGAGCGCCTGGCCCTGATGGGGTCCCGGGCCAAGTGCTCGGCCTAGCGCTGGGCCATCTTGGGGGGTGGCTTCGGGAGCTGTTCGACCGGTGTTTGGCGGTCGGGCAGTTTCCGAGGCTCTGGAAGTTAGGGCGGCTCTGCCTCATGGCGAAGGAGGGTCGCCCTCCGGACTGCGCTTCTGGATATCGGCCCCTCGTCCTGCTGGACGACGTCGGGAAGGTGCTGGAGAGGGTCATCTCTTCCCGAGTCGTCCAGCACCTGGAGGGAGTGGGGCCAAATTTGTCGGACGCGCAGTTCGGCTTCCGCACAGGGCGTTCCACAGTGGACGCCCTGTGCCTCCTAAAGTCGCTGTCGACGGAGGCGATCTCCCAAGGGGAGAGGGTCTTGGCGGTGTCCCTAGACATCGCCAACGCCTTCAACAGCCTGCCGCATGGTGTCATACGGGAGGCTCTCCGATATTTCGGAGTGCCTCCGTACCTGCGGCGGCTGTTGGAGGCATACCTGGAGGACAGGGAGGTCGCATACGTCAACGGCGACGGACGGATGGTCCAGCGGGCTACAAGGCGGGGCGTTCCACAGGGGTCGGTCCTGGGGCCGCTCCTGTGGAACATGGGCTACGACTGGGTGCTCCGCGGTGCGCTCCCGTATGGAGCGCGCCTAATCTGCTACGCGGATGACACCCTAGTCGTAGCCCGGGGGGATGACTGGAGAGAGGTAGAGCGCCTGGCCACGATGGCCACAACCCTCGTGGTCAGGCGCATAAGAAGGTTGGGCCTCAGGGTGGCCCTCGAGAAGACCGAGGCCATACTTTTTCATGGGCCTCGGCGGGGGCCACCACCTGGGGCCCACATTATGGTGGAGGGCGCCCGGATCAAGGTGGGTGCCCACATGAGGTACCTGGGCCTCACCTTGGACGGGCGCTGGCGGTTTGAGCCCCACTTTGTGGGGCTCGGGCCGCGAATTGCTAGGGCGGCGGCGGCACTCGGCCGGCTGCTCCCCAATATTGGGGGGCCAGGTGCCGGGTGCCGTCGACTCTTCATGGGAGTCGTGTGGGCGATGGCCGCCTACGGGGCACCGGTCTGGGCTGATGCTCTCGGTGCCACCAACGTGCGCGCGCTGCGTAGTACGCAGCGTACGGTGGCACTGAGGGCAATCCGGGCATACCGGACGGTATCATCGGCGGCGGCCTTTGCGCTTGCCGGCTCCCTTCCCTGGGAGCTGGAAGCTGGGGTGCTCGCCGCCGTGTACGAATTCACGGCGGCGAGGAGGCGTAGTAGGGAGCCTCCGGCTCCCAGAGAGATAGAAGCTAAAAGGCGGGAGATGCGAGAAGAGGCTGTAGGAAGGTGGATGCAGGACCTGGCGGACGCGCGCTTCGGGAGGCACACCGTCGACGCCGTCCGCCCGGTCCTGCGGGAGTGGATTGGGAGGAGATGGGGCTCCCTGTCGTTCAGGCTGGTGCAGGTGCTAACCGGACATGGTTGTTTCGGGTGGTACCTGCACCGGATCGCTCGCAGGGAGCTGACCGCCGCCTGCCATGAGTGCGGCGCTGAGGAAGATACCGCACAGCACACTCTCTCTGAGTGTGCTGCGTGGGAGGTGGAGCGCCGCACTCTGGTGGCGGTGGTAGGAGAGGATTTATCGCTGCCGAGCGTGGTCTCGTCCATGCTCGGTAGCGAACAGGCGTGGCGAGCAGTGGCCTCCTTTTGCGAGGAAGTCATCTCGCAAAAGGAGGCAGCGGAGAGGGCCCGTGAGGCGGACCCCCTCAGTAACCGTCTTCACCACAGGAGGACTGGCAGGAGGAGGTGGCGCTTTGCCCAACTCCTCCTGCCACCGTAGCCGGATCTGAGGGGATGCAGTCGGGGGGCTCATCCCCTCATTGCACAGATCCGGCGGACGAGGAGGGGCAGCTGGCGTGTGCCCAGCTGCCTCTCTATAGGTAGGAGCCCGGCGGCAACCTTCCGCCGGGTGGACCGTTGGGGCGGCTATTCAAGGGGAATAGCATAGAACGATCCCTTGCCGCCCCAACATCACGGTCTGTCGGTACACCGTGGGGTTTTAGTCCGTGCGAGTCGGACATATCCCACTCTCTCCCCCGGGAGGGTGGGTATCCATAAGGGATTTCCCCAAAGTTCCCGCCAAAAACTCAAATTTTGACGTTTCAATAAAATCAAAAAACTGGAATACCTTGGAAAACTTGTGCGAGTTGAGGAAAACTATTTTGTAAACATAAACCGTAATATCATCTCTATAAACCTCCAAGTAATCGTTTAAGAACAACCTTGAGATAGTCAATGAAACGCTAATCGACTTCGACTACCTAACTACAGTTGAAGTAAATAAATAGATATAATTTGTTTTTTCGTCTTTGTTTTTTACCTTTAAATGAATTAAAAAAGCTAGTTTCATTTATTTTATCCCAATGTATCATACCTAGCCTCTGCCCGCGACTTCATCCGCGTAGTAATAATGGTTACTTTGGGCTAAAACTAACATGCAGCGGAAACACTCGTATAGAAAAAATTGATTTTGAAACATTTTTCATTGGTGCTCCGCTCCTGTTGGTCTTAGCGTGATGGTATATAGCCTATAACCTTTCTTGATAAATGAGCTATATAACACTGAAAGATTTTTTTTTAAATTGGACCAGTAGTTCCTAAGATTACCCCCTACAACGTCACAAGCTCACAAACTTTACCTCTTTGTAATATTAGATTATGATAACAAGCATAAATACTTTGTGTTTCTTAAAATTAAAAGATTTTGTTTGTACATTTTTTTTTAACTTTATTTTTGGCAATCAATCTTTCAGATTATTACTGCCATTGTCGAGTAATCAATAATATTACAAGCGTCGTACGATCATTACAATATCAAGCGTCGTATCAATCAATATTCTAACAAGATGGTGGATCTCTTGTTAGAACCCTCCAGGGAGTTTTTGTGGCACCTCAGAATTTCATGCTCCGTGGTATTATTTTCCATTCACTTCACTTATGCACAATAAACTAACCATATTACATAAAACACCACCAACTTTACACAATATAGAGTCAAGAAACACAAGATTATGAATAAAATATAAAATCCACTATATGACAGACTGAAATCCCGCCAAAAAACCCTGTTTGTACATTATATGCAGAAGATCTTTTTCTTCTTTATCTTGTTTTGGCTCCGCAGAAGCACTTGCCAGTGTCAATGTTTTCTTTCAATGGACATTATAGTACAATAATATTACAAGTGTCGTGTGATCATTTCAATATTCTAAGAAGATGGTGGCTCCCTTGTTAGAACCTTCCAAGGAGTTTTTGTGGCATCTCAGAATTACATGCTCCGTGGTATTATTTTCCATTCACTTCACTTATGCACAATAAACTAACTATATTACGTAAAACACAACCAAATTTACAAAATATAGAGTCAAATAACACAAGATTATGAATAAAACATAAAATCCACTACATGACACACTAAAATCCCGCCAAAAACCTATGTCTAGTTTTGCTTATGGAATAGGATTATTGTCTTTGACCAGATTTAAAACAAGCAAATTGTGTTTTTTTATATGACTTTTTATACTTTTCTGATATATACATAAAATTACACTAATTATATTTATTTTAATGCCCGCAGGTTTTAATATTCTGGTAACACTAACCATAATTGGTGTTCTTAATAATTGATCGTTTAGGGCATTCATGAATTCATTTTTTTTCTGGGTTAATAACACTATAACTTAACACGGTATGAGACACCTGCAATAAACGAATGATTATTTTGATTTACTGTTAAATCGATTTGTCTATGCATACCACAACAGTACTGTTGCCTTGATATGGGGTCAAACTGATCACGCAATACGACTTATTCCTTTTTACTTAGTTTAACTGTACAAGTAAACAAGATTATTAATACTTACCTATCTGTTAACGTTTTTTCATTAATTGATTGTTTTTTTGTTGTATTGTGGCTGTATAATCTTGTTATCTTTGCTTCTTGCAAAACAGGAAAGAAATCGTTTTGTAGGTTTTTGTTTTATTTTAATTATGTCAGTCAATCGTGCGTTTTAATATTATTATGAATAGTGAGATAGGTTATTATAAGTGTTTTGCAATATATTCAATCTTCTAACAAGATAGTGGACCCCTTATTAGAACTTTCCAGGTATAGCATCTCGGAATTTATGCTCTTTGGTTTTCTTTCCCATTCTCTTCACATGTACACAATAACCGAACTATATTACATAAAACACCACCAGTGTTACAAAATATACAGAGATTCAAATAACACAAGATTATGAATAAAATATAAAATCATGATAGACTAAAGATCCGGTCAAAAACTCTTTATAGGTTTTCAAAATTTATTATTTTCATAATTTACATTATATCACAAATATTAACATTTGTATTTAGATGATATATGAAAGTCATGTTGTTATTGTTACAGCGTGCGAGAGTGCGCCGCGTCAAGTTATGGGCTCGAGACTTTACTGGTTTGGGTTTGAGGTGTGGCGGTGGTGCGCGGGAAGGAGTTCACATACATTCCGTACTACGGAGTGGACCGGCTGCAGCTGCCAGACTTCAACCAGGTACATATTTCAGTATAATTTTGTTTATCTTTTTTTAAATCTTATTTTTGGCAAGCAATCTTCCAGATTATTATAGAGTAATTGATAATATTATAAGACTTGGCTGAGTGCCTTCAGCGCACGCCGCAATATTTCGGTGAAGCTGTAAAGACCTTTCCAGGTCAACAGCGTTTCCATTTGGAAAAAAAATATTACGTGTCATCTGATTATTTCAATGTTCCAACAAGATGGTGACTCCCTCGTTAGAACCTTCCAGGAAGTTTTTGTGGCATCTCAGAATTTCATGCTTCGTGGTATTATTTTCCATCCACTTCACTTATGCACAATAAACTAACTAAACTAAATAAACTAACTATTACGTAAAACACCACCAAATTTACAAAATATAGAGTCAAATAACACAAGATTATTCATCTATACTAATATTATAAAGCTGAAAAGTTTGTTTGTTTGTTTGGTTGAACGCGCTAATCTCAAGAACTACCGGTCCGATTTGAAAGTTTCTTTCAGTGTTAGATAGCTCATTTATCGAGGATGGCTATAGGCTATATCATCACGTTAAAACCAAAAGGAGCTGAGCACTAATGAAGAATGTCTCAAAATCGGGCTATTTTGGAAGCTTCCGCTGCGTGTTAATTTCAGTATTATTTGCGTTGCCATGGTAACGCGATAACAATCTATCAAAAATATTTTCATGCTTTATTTTGTATTCCTTATTCAAAAAGTTTATTCTACGTTAGTTTTGTTTCCGATTTCGAATTCTACGTGTTATGTTTGTATCGCAAACGTTTCTAAAGTTTATTTTGTATTGTTATTCAGAAATTTTAGTAGTAATAATATTCGTCCAATAAGACAATCGAAGGAATTAATCCATACTGCCAATTTTGAAGTCAATATAGTTAGTTTTCTTCTATGTCCAAGTTAATCTAAAGGTATAAGCGCCAAATCCTTTATATAATATAACGTAAATTTTTATATTCTTACTCTTCAAGACCATAGAATTGATGCGCCGTGGTTTTATTTTTCATTCATTTCACTTATGCAAAATAAACGAACGATATTATATAAAACGCAACCAATTTCTACACGATATAGAATCATGTAACACAATATTATGAATAAAATATAAAATCGACTACATAACAGACTGAAATCTCGCCAAAAACTCTATTCTACGTTAGTTTTGTTCCCAATTTTTTATTTGTGATATATTACGTATTATAAAAGTAAAGTGAGTGTAATTTATATTAAAATAAATTATTTTTGGTGAATACAATCTGTGATGCTACAAACATTAACATTTTTTTTTTAACTCTGTAGATATGTCTGTTTTTTTATTTGTTCCGGGTAATCTCCGAAACGACTGGACCTATTTGAACGTTTTTTTTTTCTTAGAAATGATTACGCTTAACAGCTTCACCGGACTACAAGTAATATTTGAAAGGGAATTTGATGGGCAAGTAAGTAAATTTAGCTGTTTTATTTTAAGTAAGCTGTAAGCTAGCGGGTTTAGAAGACGTTGCCCGCCCTGATAATAAGACAAACTATACCTAAACCTTGCCCAAGAATCATTTTATATATTGGTGAAAACGACATGAAGATGCGTTCAGTAGTTTTTGATCTTATTGCGAACAGACATATAGACAGACGTGGAATAGGACTTTATTTTACACAATGTAGTGATAAACTGTTGTCCGTGCATTCGTCCGTGTGAAATTAATCAAAAATATGTTGTTCACTGTAAACATACACGTGTGACGTGCGCTGTACTGGACTCCAAGAATAAATATAATTGAAAGTCATATAATTATGTGATTTAATTTATAGCAAGGTATAGTAATTACTTGATTATATCGACACTATGGACATATTATATCTATATAAATTAAAAATTTTAACAAATATTGTTAGATAATGTTTAGCTTCATATTTTCATTATTTTCTTAGATAGTGTGAGCACTGAGGGTGATATATAGTTTAAAATTCCAGTTATGTGGCTGATGATAATCCCTTCCCATTCGATTTACTATTGGTATTCACATATATAATGTACACGTTACCTGTTACAGTAGATGATGTGCGTGTGATACAAATATTTTTGAAATAGTATTATTGTAATTTACACTATATGTGTGATCACGATTTTAAATTTATTTAATGTATTAAAAAACGCGTGTGAAGCTGCGGGTAACAGCTAGTAAAAAATAAAATCCACTACATGACAGACTAAAATCCCGTCAAAAACTCTTCTGTTTATCTTTAAGTGCTACAGTCGCCTTAAGACCACAGATAACAAGATAAATTTCACTTGCACACACTATCTGTGGTGTACTTGTTTTTAAATATATTTAAATAGTCAATTGAACACTAACATTGCCAAATGCTTCTGCGGTTTCGAAACCAGGACGAATGACTATGTGTTTTATGATTAATATATCAACGAATGCTATAGGAACAATTATTTTAATATTAACATAATTTAATTTACACCTCTATACTAATACTAGCTGTTACCCGCGGCTTCGCGCGCGTTTTTTTTAATATATTAAGTAAATTTAAAATTGTGATTACACATCTAGTGTAAATTATAATAATACTATTTCAAAAATATTTGTATCACACGCACATCATTTACTGTAAAAGGTAACGTGTATATTATGTATGTGAATACTAATAGTGTATCGAATGGGATGGAATTATGATCAGCCACATAAATCGAATTTTAAACTATATATCACCCTCAGTGCTCACACTATATAAGAAAATAATGAAAATATGAAGCTACACATTATCGAACAATATTAAATAAAACAGCTAATTAGCTACTTATTTGCCCGTAAAATTCCCGTTCAAATATTACTTGTAATCCGGTGAAGCTGTTAAGCGTAGTCATTTCTAAGGAAAAAAAAACATTCAAATAGGTCCAGTCGTTTCGGAGATTACCCGGAACAAATAAAAAAACAGACATATCGACAGAGTTAAAAAAAATGTTGATGTTTGTAGCATCACAGATTGTATTCACCAAAAATAATTTATTTTAATATAAATTACACTCACTTTACTTTTAAAATACGTAATATATCACAAATAAAAAATTGGCAACAAATCTAATGTAGAATAGAGTTTTTTAAGAGTATTTAGCGGGATTGCAGTCTGTCATGTAGTGGATTTTATATTTTTTTCATAATATTGTGTTACATGATTCTATATCGTGTAGAAATTTGTTGCGTATTATATAATATCTTTCGTATATTTTGCATAAGTGAAATGAATGAAAAATAAAACCACGAAGCATTAATTCTATGGTCTTGAAGATTATGAAGATAAAAAATTACGTTATATTATGTAGAGGATTCGGCGCTTATACCTTTACATTAACTTGGACATAGAAGAAAACTAATTATATTAACAACTTCAGAATTGGCTGTATGGATTAATTCCTTCGACTGTCTTTTTGAACGAATATTATTACTACTAAACTTTCTGAATAACAACACAAAATAAACTCAAGAAATGTTTGCGATATAAACGTAACACGTATAATTAAAAATCGAAAACAAAACTAACGTAGAATAAACTTTTTTAATAGGAATACAAAATAAACCATGAAAATATTTTTGATAGAATGTTATCGCGTTACCATGGCAACGCATATAATACTGACATTAACACGCAGCGGAAGCTTCCAAAATAGCCCGATTTTGAGACATTCTTCATTAGTGCTCAGCTCCTTTTGGTTTTAACGTGATGATATGTAGCCTATAGCCATCCTCGATAAATGAGCTATCTAACACTAAAAGAAACTTTTAAATCGGATCTGTAGTTCTTGAGATTATCGCGTTCAACCAAACAAACAAACAAACAAACAAACTCTTCAGCTTTATATATTAGTATAGATTATAAAGAATTAAAGTTTATGAGTTCCTGATGTTGTGGGGGGTAACCTCAGGAGCTACTGGTCCGATTTGAAAAAATCATCCAGTGTTATATAACTCCTTTATCGAGAACTAGCTGACCCGTGCAACTTCGTCTGCACCAAATTGGTTATCACTGGTTTCCATTGTATTGTTAAACGCGAAAAAATTGAATAAAACTGATACCCGATTACAGCCACAACTACCGTTTCCAATTGTGAATCCAAACTATCCACGGATTCACTGAAACATATACCCAGATTACATGTAATTTTTTTTTTAAATAAGCCTAGTACCCGTTCGTAACACCATCAAACACTCCGTTGTTTGTAATCCGGTGAAGCTGTTAAGACCTTGCTCGGTCAACAGCGTAGTCATTTCGAAGAAAAAAAAACATCTACCAGGATCAATTAAGATAAAAACTAACCTACATAAAACTAAATAAACATCTCTACCACTTACTTTATCATAACTATTCTCAACTTGTATTAAAACCTTTTTATACTCCATTGTATTAAAGAAAAATATATGAACACCGTATCGAAGCGTCAGACATCGCGCCGAAGCGTCGTCAACTGTCACTTGCTTGAAACTATTGTCTAAGAGTTATAAACTGTTTCGAAAACGTATTTTAAATATATTTCCAATTTATTTTTATAAATAATCTCTGTACCACTCACAACATAGTACCTATCACCCTTTGGTAATTTATCCATGTTGATATGTTTCTATTATAGATTATTCTAAGTTGTTACACTAAATATTTGGCATTAAATTTATATCGTGTATTTGTCACACTTGATATTGGCGAAAATACCTACATAGGTAGAGGCCATACCGGAAAGAATCAATTAAGCCAGTTTTATATATTATATTCATCCGAACAACGGGCTATCTGGCTGCCGGTAAGAGTTGCGTTTATTTGTGTATATCATACCTTTACAGACAAAATATTGATTTTTAAAATTTAGGATGTATTTTTCACTAACTTTGAAACGTTATTAAAATGGAATTATTATTGAAAGACATTTATGGTATTAACAGTAATGTGCTTGATGCTATTTTTTGGAAATAAAAATAAAAGTAATCTTAATCCATGCTAGAATAGCAGTAATTTTATTATTACTATATTTAGATATAAATAAGTACAAATTTTATCTTCCACACTAATTCAGTTATTACTCAATATTTAGACCGATTTATTGCTATAAAAATAATATGTGTATAGAATATAGCTATAGGTATAGTTTAGTGCAGTACTACTGGCTGCACGATAAAGATAGCAATAATTGTGGCAGCGTATGTTATCGACGCATTTTTTTTTCGAAATGTATACACTGTTGACCTGGAAAGGTCTTTACAGCTTCATCGTACTATTGAGGCGAGCGCTGAAAGCACTCAACCGACTTGGGATGTTTGGGCGACCAACTCAAGTGTGCACGGCACACCTCGGCTTGGGCTGTTGCCTGTTTTGTGCAAAAATCGCGACCTATTTGAGCTAACCTAAGCTAATCTATCTAGATATACGTATATAAGTTATTGAAACATGCATGTGTACCGGGCATGTGTGTCTCAACAACTCCTGTATGTATATTGTATCGGAGAAAATTCTCTTAACTATATAAGATAGGATAGGATGGAGAAAAAAAAGGGTAGAACACTTTGTCGTCTATTTCTCTGAAAAAAAAAAACAGCGTGTAAGCGTGTAGGCGTGCACGTGTGTATAGGTGATGTGTGTGATGTTGTAGCATTGATGTAAAGTTTTGTGGCACTGTATCGCGTGAGCAGAGTACTCAAGGGCTCGCCGCCGAGGGAACGGACTTAGGTTTCAGCCGTTGCCGAGCGGGCCTAATCTGGTGTGCGGGAGCGAAATTTATCCCCAGACCACGGCGGCATGATCTGTGGTTATGCGGGCGTGGACGTGAACATGCTTTGTTTGAAGAGATAGGCTGGTACTGATCTTTCGCTGACGTGATTGAATCAGGAGGGTCGGTAAAATGTGTCGCGGTCGTCTTCTATACTGCGCAGCGTTGGGTACGGGTTCATAGTTCGCGGCGGATACCACTAAAGGGCTGGGATGATTCGCGGCTTATTCGAAATAACTACGTGTGAGTGATTTTATATACGCCCAGACAGAAGGCATCTCCAGGTCCCCGTGGAGATCCTTATTCCGGACGTATCATGGGGCACCAGTGATTTTACGTAGGGCTCGGTTCTGGAGAACCTGCAACTTTTGAATACGATTTTGCGCATGTGCAAAGACCGAACAACTGTACGTCATAATCGGACGGATGCAAGTTTTATATAAAGTGAGTTTATGTCTGGGGGATATTTTACTCTTATGACAAAGCAAACGATAGAGACGACCCAAGACCACTAACGGTTTTGTTTCGCACTCTATATGTGTGTGAATCGAAATTTAAGTGTTTATCTAAAGTGACGCCGAGATATTTCACCTTGCCGGCCCAAGGTATTTCGGTTTCGTATAGCCTGATAATTGACGCATATATTTGAGATGGCGTCAATCCCAAATCATACATTTACGTTTATTGTTGTTTCATTGTATATGTTGAAATCTTAATATCAATAATGTTTAATAAAATGAAATTTGTTCTTTGCTAAAAAAAAATAATTGGTTTGAAATTTATCATTTTTATTTATTAAATATATCAGCGGGTATATATATGATTGTTTATAGAAAAATATGTTTGACTGTGATAAATTCATGCTTTTAATTGTGTTTAAAAGTTACTGAAAAAAAATGTTCCTAAACCTATTCATAAATCAAAATGCGCATTAAAAATACAACGTTAACCGGCTACCAAGTGTCCTTTCGGGCTAATACCAACCTCTCACAGAAAACCGACGTGAAATAACAGTGCTTGCATCGTAGTGTTTCGTTTGGTCAGTAAGAGCGCCGGAAGCTCACCTCTCTTCTCGTTTTCTCCCTAGCCTTCCCTTACCCTCCTCCAATATACAGGTTGGCAACGCATTTACGACACCCCAGTGTTGCTAGTGTCTATAAAGGGTGGTGGTCACTTAACATCACGTGACCCACCTGTTCGTTTGCCTCCTATGATACAAAAAATATATATTGATATATTAAAGAACCACGTATTCTAACATTCTTGTTCTTTCAACGTTGCCGGCTCTTGTACTAAGGTGTCGCAAAAAAGTCTAGTTACGTTAATTACAAATTTTTGTTTTTCGTTATCCTGGAGAACCCCTTGCGTTTTATGGGACAAAAAGTATCCTGGATGTAGCCTTGTAATATCAGTTATCACTGTGTTAAATTTCGTTAAAAATGGATTAGTACTTTCAGAGTAATACGGGCTTAGATTCTAGACTTTAATCCTAAATCCTGGAGAACTCTTCGCGTTTTATGGGATAAAAAGTACATTTGATGTAATCTCGTTATATTAGGTATCACTATGTCAAGTTTCGTCAAGATTGGTTCAGTACTTTCAGAGTGATGCGTGTGCATAGGGACAGACAGACAGACAGACAAAAATTATAAAAAGATTATTTTTGACTTCTATATCGATAACATAGTCTACCCTGATTAAAATTTTCTAAAAATATTTAATGTACAGATTTCGACTTGTTACAGTTTTATTATAGTATATAGATGATTATAGGCTATACTATTACGCTAATACCAATAGGAGTGGAGCACCAATTAATAATTATTCAAAACCAGGGTTTTTTTACTCTTGAGAGCTTCCGCTGTGTGTTAGCGTTAACCCAAAGTAACTACTCCACGCGGACGAAGATAGTTATTTTATAGGTACATTAAATATCTTATTTTATTTGCGAAAGATTTCACTAAAATCAGTTTCTTAGAATATTGTATTAAAAATGCGTATAAATTGTTAACGAAGCGTAAAACAAAGCAAAATTAAAATAAAGGTCGTCATCTGACATTCTGGTAGGGGATAGCCCGAAAGTGATTCTATTTTTTATTACAATTTCTAAAGGTTAAATGCGACGGAGTTATCGTCCACATTAACATTTACGTAAATATCGTATTTAAAAAGATTTATGCTTTATAATGTGATAAAATTCATAGAAAAATAACACTAATGCTTTTATATGATAGAATCCATGAAGGTTTTGATTGCGGTAGGAATACCTGTACATTATTTGCTCTATTGCACTGGCACGTGTATATTAACTAAGAAAATGAAACCAGATCCTGTCTTTACAATATAAATAATAAATAATAATAAATAAAAAGCCTTTTTATTTCTTGAATTAACATGTTACAAATTTCTTTTATCTAGTGTTTAAAGTTAATAATTTTGCTTAATTTTTCTAATATAATTTTATGTTAGTTTCTTAAACCTTGTTTATAATTAATTATATCTAAGTAGTAAGTTTTTTTTTTTTTGTAGTTTTTACTTATGAAAAGTTTTCTCTTATTCATATCCTTCTGTTACTTCTACAAGAACCCCAGGTTGGGTAAAGGCCTCCTCCAATGATGCCCATTTGTCACGATCTTTTGCTGTTAGAGTCCAATTTGTACCGGCGGTTCTCTTTTTTACAATACCAATATGTAATTAAATAAAATAGCAAATGAATTACTGAACATCAATTGGTCAATTATGTCAATATTTTTTAAGATCTCCCAATCATTTTCCTTCTCACTTACTCTTTTTTATATGGAGTTTCTTAACCTATTTTTTTTTCCTTTCTTGTATGATTTTTCATACATCATCTTTCGTACAAAGTCTTGTCCTAACAACAAATTAGACGAAATAAATAATTAGTCAAATATGTGTAATCGTTCTAAGTTAATCCGCGTACATACATTCGGCAATGGTATAAATCTTTCTAACACTTCAAAATGGTAAACTCAGTCTAGAATAATTAAAGTTCTTAGTTAGTTACATTAACGACCAAAGATTTAATTAAACAACACAAATACATCCAACAGATTTCAACCTTATTTTTTTTATCCAATACATAAATTCTATTTATTTATTTTATTTATTTTAAATTCAAATGAAATTATATTTATTTAGCTTTTTTTTTTCAATTTAATTTCCAAGTATTGATTGATTTCTATTGGGATTACGATCCTAGTTTGTGAACAGTTTATTACAGTCCTGGCGATGAAAATATTATAATAAAAAAAAAAAATGGTAGATCTTCTTGTATAGAGTGACCAGTCATTTTTTTCTGAATCGCGCGAATCACGCTCCGTTTCGTCTTACGCAGTATTTTTTACGTGATGACATTGCATGTATTTAAACGTTTCTTTTTAATGAGGCAAAGGTCATGGTCGTGGCTGTAATTTTACAGCCAGGTGAAGTCGCACATAACAGAGGTTGTCGACTGCTTTAGTGACACTAAGGCGAAAAAAAAACCGTTGTAATTTACTATATAATATGGATATTTTCTAACACCCGTCTTGCTAGTTTCTACCGTCAAGTTGGCATCAATGCTAGCTGCTCTTCAGAGCAAGTTTCTTCATACATAGCACGTTACCGTTTTAGGCCTCTGTTTGGTCATGAATAAAGTAGTCAACCCTTTGAATATGAATTTAGTTATAATCGAAATCACCGTTGCCACAACTGTTTAATGGGTCGGCTCCTCCGGGGTAGTACCACCCTCTCACAGAAAACCGACGTGAAGTAACAGTGCTTGCATTGTTGCGTTTCGTTCGGTCAGTGAGAGCGCCGGAGACCCATGCCCCCTCCCCTCCCTTCTCCTCTTCTCTAACCCCTCTCCCTTTCTCTCCATTCCCCCCAACACAGGCTGACAATGCACTTGTGACTCCTCTGGGGTTGCTAGTGTCTATGAACGGCGGTGATCGCTTAACAACAGGTGACCCAACTCCGTTCGTTTGCCTCCTATATGACTTTTTTTTTCTTAATTTTTCTGACATATATATGACTTAATTATTTCAGGTGACAGAATTAAAAGCATCAAGATAGAATTGACAGGCACTCCGCTAGAGGATGCTGTTGGGATTCTTTCTCTCGCATCTCCCTACCCGGTTGAACTGGAGGTTGTAGAAGGCGGCAGAGCAAGCGGTACCGGGGTAGCAGTATATCATCCCTTACTTAAGAGGGCCGGTTCCACTAGCGATATTAACACTGTAAGTTTTCTAGATTCTGTCTCGTGTAATTTTAATGAAAAATAATTATAAACTTTTTTTTATGTTTATTTTTGGCAACCAATCTTTTCAGATTATTATTGCCATTGTCGTTGGATTAATAATATTACAAGCGTCGTATGATTATTTCAATATTCTAACAAGATGGTGGCTCCTTTGTTAGAACCTTCCAGGGAGTTTTTGTGGCATCTCAGAATTTCATGCCCCGTGGTATTAATTTCCATTCACTTCACTTATGCACAATAAAGTAACTATACTACGTAAAACACCACCAAATTTACAAAATATAAAGTCAAATAACACTGGATTATGAACAAAATACATCACATAAGAGACTAAAATCCCTCCAAAAACCCCGTTTTAAACGTCTTAAAATCTCTATCTATTAAGAGATATTTAGATTTACATTAACATTTACATTAAAATCTCTATCTATTGGGAGACATAGCTTCAAAGAGACATTTAAAAATTATGATTACAATGTATTTTATTACTTACTAGCCTTTGCCCGCGACTTCGTTCGCGTTCTCAAAAGGAAAAAACATCCCGATTTTAAAACCAATTTCATCTCTGCCCCGCTCCTATTGGTCTTAGCGTGATGATATATAGCCTATAACCATTCTCGATGAATAAGCTATATAACACTGAAAAAATTAATCAAATCGGACCAGTAGTTTCTGAGATTACCCCCTACAACGTCACAACATCACAACGTCACAAACTTTACCTCTTTATAATATTAGTATAGATTTGAAAAAAAATCTAAAAAATACACGTTAAATTTACCACTACATCATCGGATATACATATCATACCCTATCATCTGATACCCCTTTCCACTCGATCTGTTATTTTGGCTGATGGAAATGAAATATTTGTCCACTCTCCGAGTACAGTTTGTTACACGCCTTTCTCGAAAGATCTCCGACTAATAAATTTTAGATGATATTCAAAGAGACACCACACCAATGAGTTATTTTAATGACAACGTGACATGTATACATTGGCGAACACATAAAAATTAATGAACCGGTAATACTTGATAGTATGTTGTGTGAAAGCGCTTTAAAAAAGCTGAGTATTTGCGATCGTTTTCTAACTGCTCTGTTGATAAACAGGTCTTTTACAATTGCATTGGATGAGTTACTTATAAATTTAAAAAAAAAAGTGTGTGTGTACTTATGTACACGCGTTAGAAGTTATACTTCTTTGGCGTAACAAGATAAAAACCTTTTAAATTTAAATCTATTGTTTTTTTCTATCTATTTTGTCTAAATATTTTTTTTATACAAATAAAAATATCTTTCGCATTATTCTACGTTTGTAGAAAAAAACGACACTAACAATAGAAAAAAGGCATTTAATACATTGAAGGTTTAATACAAAGAAATATATAAATACAAAGAAACAAAATGTTGACTATAGCTAACTTCAGGGTGGCGGTTTTTCATGACGGTGTGCGCGCGCATTGTAATAATTTACTCTCATCATTTTTCTCTAACAAGCCAAAAGAAGTATAACTTCAAAAAGGTGTATAAAAGTATTACAGGATCGTATAGAAATGTAACGCGAAATATTAGCGTTTTAAATCTTTTTCCTCACGTCATCACGCTGTCCCATTTTTTGAAATCGCCGCTATTAATATTGCAAAATGTATATATTTGCAAATATGAGACTAATTAATGAATTTCTATCGTAACATAAAATCGTTAAGCCATCACAGGACGCCTGGCAGATGTGAAACATCAAAATTGTTTTATATAAGTTATATGCATAAAAGAACAGACCGGAATCAACTATGGCATAATGAATACTTAAAGCTTATAAAATTGTAAATTAGTTCCATAAAGTAATGACTGTTTATTTATTTTATTACATAAATACTCATTTTTATTAAATACAAAATTCAACTAGGCGTTGACGCGGTGTGTTTGACGGCATTTATCAAAGGGCGCTAGGTCGTCGGCGCGTGCCACGAAACACTGGTAGAACGAATGACCTACAAAACAGTTTGAATCTTATGTTTATACAGATAGTGGTGCAAATGTTTTTGAGTATTTCTTTAATAATGCAATGTTCGTGTACTGCGCCGCCACGCCAACAATCAGGTTACGCTCCGCCTATAGATGTTTCACATCAATAAAATATTATAAATTAAAATAAGTATGTAAAATTGATGAGTTTCAAACGTCACATTCCCTTGCCACATTTTGACACAGTCATCGACACCCCATTCACTCCACAAGGTCGAAGGTATTTTATGAGCAACTTTTATAGAACTTGTCTTTCTCTCTATAGAACTTGTAATTTTGTAATATAAGAACGTACTTTCATGTTACTGGCAATTTATCCCGAATCATTAGAGTAATTGGAATTACAGGAAATTATGTCATTATTTTCATTCATTGTTTGCGGCGATTCTTTTATTTGATCATCGAAATGCATTATGCTATATTCAAGTGACAGCAATTCAACAGGTTACTCAAACTTATCTATCCTATAATATCTATCGAACATTCATATTCATAACAATATCTTCTCGCATACCTAAAGAAATATCATTGTTCACCCCTCAAAACAATAGAGACATAACCGAGCAACATTCCGCGGTGTAGCTTCATTGTATTCCAAACACATCCGCTACCTACCACTTCTAAAATATCACAACATAACACCTTTGTTTATGAAAAAACTTCATAAACACGTCGGTTCAAGATTCAATATTGATAGTTTAGAATACCTAACTATTATACATTACAAGTTGCATGTTTAACATCCAGCTTATAATGACTGCACGGGAAGACATTCTTTTAGCTAAGGTGGGTCAAGTTGATTGGTTCTTTTAAAAGCATTGATGATTGGATCGTACTATGATAACAATTATTATTCTTTATAACGTACAGACGACTTCATTGTTTGACTCACCACTTATATTTTAATCATAGGTTTCATTAGAAATGGCCGAAGCATCGAGTTTCTCTATAATTTTTCTTTTTCTCCCAACACTACATTAGGCTAATTTCTGTTATTACTTTTTTATGGTATTTGTTTTTATGGTATCTGAAATATTCGTAATTAGCTGACCCGTGCAACTTCATCTACACCAGATCGGTTATCGGTTTCAGTTCTATTTTCAAACGCGAATAATTTTAATAAACTGAAAACCCAATTGCAGCCACACCTACAACTTGCAATTGTGAATCCAAACTATCCAGCGACTCACTCAAACATATACCCAGTTGGTATGTGAGAAATCTTTTAAAATAAGCCTACAACCTGTTCGCAGCATCACCTACCGGGTTAATTTAAGATAAAAACTAACCTACATATATTGGCAGTCATGGTAAAAAGAAGCATAAGGAGATGAAATATAGCTTAAATTTTTAGTTAAACCGTTTGCTATACTCCTATATACAGTGCAAAGAAAATTTACCAAAGTTCGTCAAAAATTTTATTGAATAAAAGTTTTTGATTTACATCCGTTATCCTGGAGAATCTCTTGCTTTATGGTAGAAAAAGTATCCTATATGTAAATTTATAATATTAGTTATCACTGTGTCAACTTTCGTCAAAAATTGGTTCATTACTTTTGTAGGTGATAGAGCCACGCTGAAGCTATAACTGGTTGAGGCTGATAGTATGAATGGGTCGGCTCGCCTGGGGTAGTACCACCCTCTCACAGAAAACTGACGTGAAGTAACAGTGCTTGCATTGTTGCGTTGCGGTCAGTGAGAGCATCGGAGGCCCACAAAAGAGCATATCGTACCTTCAAAGAACTTTAAATAAGTTAGGCCTTTTTAACAATTAGTACAATTTAACTATCTTAGTAAAATATATATAAAAATAATATATTGGATGACAGCTATGGTTTGAATTCTCTCTAGCTCTGGCTCTACCTATATACATCAAATACAAGGTTCAATTACTGTTGACAATACTTCTACTTTTAAGAATTACTGAATAAAAACGATTCTTTTCATAACTGTTATCTAGTTTTATAGTAGCTTTTCTTGTTACCACATTTTATGGACCACTTCACTTATTAAAGTGCTAGCACAGGACCTGAGTTAACTAAATTATTTTTGGTTTATCTGATTGCAATCTAATTGATTATTATTACATTTCAGCTCGAGAAAGAAGCAAAATTACTACACCCGCCTAAATCTCCAAATACATCACACTCAAACAACTCTACTTTAGAATCAAAACAATGTAAGAGTGGCATAAAAAAAATGATTTCCGAAAAGATAATAACTTCTACGCTTGAGAGAAACAAGAAAGATAAGAAAGAAGGACTAGCAACGACGCTTGAAAGAGAAAACGAGAAAAACAGTAAATTGATTAAAGCTAGGCATTCAGATGTACCCGTAAATCTTAACAAGCCTGAAAGGAACAAAAACAGACATTCTACTGGAAGTGATATTCAAATTATACAGCCAGAAAATGGTACGATGCATATAGAACAAGCTGAAACCCAGAAGAAAGACTACGATCCTAAAAGAGGAATGAAATTTGGTATCAGAGTTCTACCACCAAACATTCCAGATGACGGAGTACTGCGTCAAAAGAGTGTGGAAAATGGTAATGTTGCCGTCGAAAAGAAATCAATTGATGAAATAGATAAACCTGAGCCTCAACATCCAGCACCGACGACACAAATCAAACACGAAACCGAAACTGAAAACAAAAAACCTGTCGTTGCTAAAAGAAGAGAGAAAATGGCACCGCCGATTCCAAATGCCAGAACAAAAACAACAGAAACCGAAGTTAACACTAGTCAAGATACATCAAGAACGTCAGATACGTCCGTAGCTAGTTTTGCAAGAAACGATCTCAATTCTAGTGGTATTAAGAGAGACGAGAATGGAATACCTCAAGAATTACCTCAACACATGTTAGACGCAGCAAGAGCTGCAAGAACGAATAGAAAGAGTTCAACAGATATAGTTAATGAAAAAGAAAAAATTGTAGTTAAAAAAGAGGAAGCTCCAAAGCCAACTAAGAAATCAAAGGGTAAAGCACCTTCGCCTCCAGAACATGAAAAGAACAAAACGGATGACAGTATATTAGAACAGTTAAAAAATGTCAATGAGTTTTTGCTCTTTGAAAAACAACACTCCAGTGTTTTGCATGATACCTCATTCGGCTCGAATAATAAATCCATAGTGACACAAAACAATACATCGACTCCAAAAGTAAATAAAATAAAAAATGTAAATACAACGAAAACGGAAGAGTCAATTAATTTCAGTCATGATGATATAGATGATATTGTATCAAAACCATTCAGAAGAGAAAGCGATTCTCTCAACAATTTCTTTGAAGATAGCAAATCCAACTTGTCTTCAAATCAAGATGTCTATTCTGTAGTATCGCTCAACCACAGTGAAAAGAGTGATAAAGGTTCCACAACAATAGAACTAAACAATAGTGATATAACAATTCACAGTTCGCCTCTGAATGAAACTGTCCAGTCTGTGTCCGATGATACATCGATTTTAGATGAAAATGAAAGAAAAGCTACATCATTAGGTGACTTATCCAAATTTGATGTCAGGACTAAAATGAATAAACCATCTACCGGTACCTTAGAAAGAGCTCAAAGCTTAGATATAACTGCAGATGACGTTGAAATCTCTGAAAGCAAGATATCTCCTAAAAAGAGGAAAGCCATGTCTGTAGTAGAAAGCACATTCTTCGAGTCTGCGGGAGACGATGTTTTACCTGATATGATCGATTCTGATAAAGGAATTGTTATCAAACATAAAGAACCTAGATTAAGCCTGAATATAACTAAAACATCGGCTATGGAAGGTCTTAGTACATTTCAAAGGAATCGACTGAAGAAGGCTTCGGAATTTGGTAACTTAGAAGACGCCATTGTGAAAGGATCGAGTAGTTCAGTAGATTCTGAGAAAATCGAAGAACAAGAAAAAAGAAAGGTTAAAGAATTCGAAATGTACAGAGAAAGTGATGAGCATGAAACATCTGATCATCTAGCAAGAAGAATAATGGATGAAAATATGAAAGTACATTTCAAACTTGTATCGGAATTTGCTAAATCAACATCGGATGGTAGTAATATGAGCTCTTTAGATAGTACACAAGAATTACAACCAAGTCAAACTAAAGCCGAATCGACGCCGGTAAAATATGAAGAGAAATTATCCCTTAGTTATGACACAAACATCCCCGATGATCTGAAAGTCTCTCGAAATACATACGTTAACAGTTTAGAAAGACCTAAATCTGATATGATGAAGAAATTACTGGCAAAGAATCCGATACTAAACGTACATATTGATCAAAGTTCTCATAAGAGTGAAGCTACGACCAGTAGAGATGTACCCACACCAATGACAGATTCTCTAAAGTCAGCTATGCATCAGCCAGATATAGTAAACTTTGATTTTAAACAAAGCAAGGAAATAAAGACGCGTGATTATGATGATTTTGTTAGTAACATCAGAGTGGGTTCCAACCCTAACAGTTTCAAATCGAATAAAAAATCAACGTTAGATACGTATTCTACGGAATGGACAGAACCAAAAGATAGGGATAATATTGTTACAATATCTACGACAGAAAAGAGTCAACCAATCGAAGATCAAAAAAAGAAAACGTATATGAAATCTATTGAGATTGGAGAACCAGTAGTGAGAGTAATGCCACCTGATGTGTTGGAAGGAATAAGGAAAAGACGAGATGAATTTGAAAGCAGAACATTATATATGGAACCTGCCAGCGTATCACTTACTATGACCCAAGAACCAGTACAAAAAACAGTAACAGTAAACGTTGCTGAGGATGAATTTGGAAATAAAGTGATAACACAAAACGTCGAAAAGCTATCTACGAAGTACGTAACAACTAAAACTGAAGCTCCGTTGCAAATTGAACAAATGAGCTTCGGTATTTTAAGAAACGCTGGAGAAATCGACGAAATGCAATTAGAAGAAGGTAATGTGAGAGAAATCGATACGAGAGTCCTGGAACAAATAAAAAGACAGAATCCAAACATGCATTTCACAACTGACGAACCGTCTTACACGAGAACTGAAACTATAATACTAAACACAACAGAAATGGACGAAACACAAGCTAAAATGTTGATGGAGAAACTAAAACATGATCCCCAATTTATGGCGCAGAAGACTCCAGAAGAATTATCACAATTAGGCATAAGAATAATACATGATTTAGAAGACGTAGAAACATCGACTAAGGATGCCGTTGAAATGACTAAAACGAGATATTCCATTAATCCAACGATAACTGACATACAAAAGCATTGTTTAGTAGAAAAGTTTACTGAGGAATCACCGAAAGATCACATCACAGAAATCCAAGTTGTGACACCGAGGACGGAAAAGACAATGAAACAGAAATCCGATCTGAGTAAAGACAAGATATCAAGCAGGCAGAGAGCACCGTACGAAGAACCGCCATTATCATATGAACTGGACATCGAGCTTCTGAATGATTTCATTTCAAATGAAAGATACCATTCGGCAAAACAACAGATCGACGTCCTTAAACGAACGAAAACGAATCAAACCGAAACCGAACCAAAGAAACGCCACTCAGACTACGACCTGCCGAGGAACAGCCACATTAAATTCAGAACGGCCACTTATGAATCTCCCAAAGGCACAATAGTCACCAGCACGGATCTGGAGAATCGAAGACTTTCACAGCTCGACCAGATGCAACTGAGGGCACCGGAACAAATGGTCATGCAAAAACCGGTTATATCAGCTAAACCCAGTAATATACCGGTTAAAGCTGCGGAGAAGCAACCAAAAGGTTTAGTGGTGTCGTCAAAAATTCCAATTTTTAGCACGCAAAAATCCTTAAGCCAAGAAAATTTGACAGATACAAAATTCTCACTATCCCGTTCACCACCACCACAATTCAGCAGTTCCGGGAACATATCAATTACTTCAATCAAAAGTAGTTCTAGGAGCCCCAGCGGTGGTAAAATATAAAACTAAAGTAAAAAAAGAAAATGTATAAATAAACCAAATAACATTATATAAACCTCTTTTGTTTCTACGAAATGTCATTATAAAATTTAAAAAAAAATCTCTATGTTCGCGACATTGAATATTTATGCAAAAAAAACACTAATTAAATTTTGACCTTTTACATATGAGATATTACAATGAAATGTATAACTTTAATTAATTAAGCTTAGAATAAACTAAATATATATATGTATACTAACTGTATTAAGTGCCAGATATTTAAATTAAAAAAATACATTAATTTTTAACCTATGTGCCTTCCTAATTATAAAGTTTTATAATAACTTACTCTCCTTTAAGTTCTTTGTATTCAGGTTGTGAAAAGAAATGTTAATGTCACAATTATATTTTCATTTATGAATATATAAACAAATTAATTAATTCTATGTAATTATATATTATTAAGTTTATTAATTCAATTCAAATGGCATTCCGTCCCCAGAGTATTACCATTTCGTATAAATAATTAATTAAGTATTTATAACAACGTCGATACATACTTTCCAATTATAAATCAAAACTTAAATAAAATTCTTTATTGGAATTAGATAACCTAAGATAACATTTGTATAACCTCTGATTATATTTCTTTGTTTGACAATTTTGTAAATATTTTGAGAATTATACAGACATTAAACAATTACCATGTAAAATTTTACAAAATGTAACTTGTAATAAATATAACATAACCTTAAATATATTTTATAAATGTACAAATTTGAAGATTTTATGGCAAGTGGGAGTTCGGTTAAAATAATATTTGTGAACAATTTTCTATATATTCTGTCACAAACTGCTTTTCGATTAACTATTAACTACAATCGATTACAAACGAAATTCTATAATCGATAAAAGATAGATAATAAAACCTTTGATTTAGTTTTATAACCTCGACAACGTTCGTCTATGGTTACAGTTATTTATCAATGTTTATGTATTCCTTACATGATAAATTTATACAATATATTTGTAGATTTTCGGTTTAGATATATTTTTGAATTCCAAAAATATGAAAAGTAAGCCGAACTCATGTTTTTTTGTCTGTATTTATTTCGCGCACTAGAAATGAAATATTTTTAATCCGTGTCGTCAGAATTCAGTTGATTGAAGAGCAGTTTTATTTATGAGAGAGTTACATTGTTACAAATGAAATTTATGTAATGTATTTAATATTGTAATAAAATAATTATGGAATGATTTGAAGTGTTACAGTAATACTATATTGTATTTAATTGATGTAATATATAATTAAAGAAGAATAAAATGTTTTTAACTGTGTTTCAATTCTATAATTCACTAGCCAGTAATGAAGTTCATCAATAATTAAAGTAAATCGAAAAATAACAGTCGTTCAAGACAAACCCCTCTACTGTATGTACACTATGCTTGTAATTTAATAAATGACAAAAATAAATTTATTATCCCGTTACCAAATATATAAAACTGCAAGAATAGGGAGTCTGTTTAAAGTTCAACTCGGGGATACTACTGCCACACCTTTATATGTAGGCATATATACACTATCTATATACTGCAATATCTAACATACGGTCACTTCATATTTGTTTGCAGTTTCATAATATAAAATAATGAGGGGAAAGTTAAAAGAAAAATCAAATTCATTATAATTACAGTTCAGTATTCAATTCAATTCAAACATATAATCATTATAATTCAGAAAACAGTGCGCATAAAATTAGCAAGAAAAATCAAAATATATGTAGTACAAATGACTTAACCTTTCAATGTAATTGAAAAAAGAAAGGCAGTTACTAATTTACGTGCGTTAGAAAAAAACAACATATAATTCTCAAGAATAATAGAGCATGTTTTTTTTCCTACTGGCTACACTAAGCCTTCACAGTTTCACAGGACTACATGAGTATGATCAATACTTTAACCTTTCATTTAGAATTTAATTTGAGAGTTAAAAATCTTATTCGCATTATTTATTTATTGTATTTGGCAAGTTTTCTAGTATCTTTTGAATAGTTAAGCACGCTTTATACGCTACACCAATTTGATATCTTTTATTTTTTACTTAGTGAAGTAAATATGGCGCTATAGTTATAGGGTCGTATTTACCCGAGGGCAACGAGATATTCGGGTACAGAACCCTACAGGAGCGTGGGCCAATCAGACAAATAAAAAAATTATTGCAAAATGGAGATTAATAAAAAACTATCTAAGGTCAATTAATATAACCTAAAATAGATTTTCCGCGTTTTCTATGCAGTAATTATTTTCGACTCTTTATTTTATATCTAGGTATATTTAAAGTAATAAGTGACTGAAGGATAAATGTCGGATTTTCGTACAAAATTTTATCCACTTTTTTAACGTGGATAAAATTTTATTTATTTTTATTTATTTTATTTAATACTTCAAGACATGTCAGCGGCTCAAGCCTAGGTCCGTTCCGTCGGTGTGGAGCCCTTGAGTACGCTGCTCATGCGATACAGTGACACAAAACCTTACATCACTGCTACAACATCACCTATACACACGTGCACGCCTACACGCTTACACGCTGTTTTTCTTTTTCAGAGAAATAAACGACAAAGAGTTCTACCCTTATTTTTCCTTATCCTATCTTATCCTATATAGTTTTGAAAAATTTTTCCGACACGAAATACATATAGGAGTTGTTGAGGCACGCATGCTTGGTACACATGCATGTTTCAATAACTCATATACGTATATCTAGATAGCTTAGCTCAGATAGGTCTCGATTTTTGAACAAAACAGGCGATAGCCCAAGCCGAAGTGTGCCGTTGCACCCTTTAGTTAGTCGCCCAAACATCCCAAATCGGCTGAGTACCTACAGTGCTCGCCTCAATAGTTCGGTGAAGTTGTAAAGAACTTTCCAGGTCAACAGCGTTTTCATTTCGAAAAAAAAAAACTTCAAGACATGCACTCTTTTGTATATATCTATAGATTTAGAAATTGATAAGTTTTATTATTAAAGAAAAAAATGCCAACACAAGTTTGAAAAATTATATCTGAAGTATAATTTGTTTTACTTTAGGGAAATAAGTAAATAAAACACACAAGACATATTTTTTTGGTTTACAAAACTTGCTTGTTGACTTTCGCACCCCCAGTATATTGGAGACAATTCTGCCTAATTATTATATGTCCTTAGTTAGTTGCTTACAATTAATTGAACTTATTTCTACACGATCTTTTACACTCTTTCTTGTAAGCTCTCTTAAAACGTGAACTGCATGAGTTTCCAAAACATCCAATTTTAAATGAAGAGTAACATGCTTGTCTGCATCTTTTACGGATGCGTTTGTAACAACTTGAGCTTGCTCTTAAATTGTTTGTACTATCACTGACAGAGCGTATTGTAGGATTAAAATCAATATTACTAGGAATTTCCATTCCAGGATATTTTTCGTTCGTGTGTTCTATATCTTCCAAAGATGAATCGTTGTTTATTGTTTCCATGGTCGTACTTGGCTGGAATATAAATCATAATAAGAAAGAATATACCTACTAATAAAAAAGTTTGTAAGATAAATGGATGTCAGTCTATCACGCAAAAACGTAAGGATTTTAATAACTTTTTTTTTTCTCGAACTGACTACGCTATTGACCTAGCAAGGTCTTAACTACTTCACCGGACTACAATTTTGAATAACATTTAGCAATAATACACTGTATGCATTCAAACAACAAATAACTTTGCATTTGTAAAGACATTATTTAAAATCCATATACAGG
The DNA here is from genome assembly GCA_014332785.1 of Antheraea mylitta. Taxonomy (NCBI): domain Eukaryota; kingdom Metazoa; phylum Arthropoda; class Insecta; order Lepidoptera; family Saturniidae; genus Antheraea; species Antheraea mylitta. The sequence goes on along the minus strand of JACEII010000007.1, from coordinate 5,539,831 downwards.
AACGATGATTGTTAAAAAATGCTTGACAAAGTCCTGCCATCAGGAAGCTCTATGTAGATAAGTGCTGCCTGCATACACCGTTAAAATTTATGGGAAACACTTAACCCCTCGGTTGACTTTTTAACATCTCAAAATGGCGGATCATATTTTTAAATATCTTGCCATTTTTTTAAATTATAATTTTACATTACATAGTTTATTATTGTTCAAATTTTGTAATAAATACTGTTTTTTTAACTTATGTTGTTAGAAGTTTGTTGACCAGTACATCATAAGTTCTACGTTCGTTTGTATGTCACATAAACCCGTATTTATGGTTTTGGGCAGTCCAATGGTTAAGTATATCATGGCTTGATTGTAACAAATAAATACATAATATATATTTAAAATTTTGAAAAGCATATTTAGCGATATCTCTTAACGCTTCAATCTTACTAAATCCGGGATTAATTAGAAGGTTCTATTTCTGGGAAAGGACTCATAAAATGATTTTTTTTTTATTTACTTCAATAACAATGATGTCCCAATTGTCATAATCATCGGACCTCTCGAAGACCTCTCCTCCTCTAAGCGGAACTTGTGCCACGTTGACTTCTTGCAATTTAGACAACATGTTTATGTCATCAAAGCGTTCTTGGTTCAACTTCACAATAGGCGCAAGTAATTTAGCGAAATAATTCTTAGAATTTCTATCTTTTATATATACTTTTATTTCTCTCTCATTACTTGTTGATATTATCTGTAAAATATATATTTGTAACACGTTAGGTTAGTGCTTCTTTTGATTCAGAGCTAAAAGTTTTTTTTTTTGTTAAAATATCATTCGATTTGGTTATATTAGTGGGTAGTGTTCACATCAGGCACGTATCTAGACTTTTGGTGCGAGAGAGGAAAGGGGGAATAATTCCACGGATTATGGATTTTGACTTGCCATGAAAACTCCCTGGAAAGTTTTAACAAGACGGCCACCATCTAGTTCACTGAAATGGTCGTAAGATTCTTGTTATATCATTACCTACTGGACAATGGCAGTAATAATCTACTGGAAGGTGTGTTGCCAAGAATAAAATAAAAAAGGAAAGAAGACATAAATAATTGAAAAAATATGTTTTTGTTATACGTACCGTGTATGTTTTTATATCCATTTAGTAAAAAGACATTATTTTGGCATTACATACATATATTTCGATTTTATTTATTTGTACGGGTATTAATTTTTGTTATATATGAGAATTATTGTTTAAATGATTCTGACTAGCACCAAGGTGTAAATATACGAAACAACACATTTCTGTATTAAAATGTATGTAGCTGTACTCAAAAATTCATCCGAACGTCCGTCCACATTACCAATATTAAAGTTTGAAAAAAAATCACAAATAACTTACAAATATAAGAGCTGTAACCAAAGAAAGAGTTGATTCAATCATTATAACATAACATTCTTATTGCACGTTCTATGCTTTCCACTATCTCACGTAAGTGTTCAGATAATTAAATTTTCTATTACCCGTAACATATTAATTGTATAATAAAAAACGTAGTCTTCGGATAAAAAGTACACATTTTTATGTCCTTGATTGAAATTTTGTACGATAACTCTAATATAACAAGAAATATAATAATAAACATTTGGTCATATATCAAACTAGTGGGCCGGGCAGACCTTGTCGCGCTCTTATTATAAAAAAATCATTGATAAATTATATACGACAACCTTCCTCATAAATCACTTTATGTACTGGTGAAAACCGCATAAATCCGATCAGTAGTTTTTGAGTTTATCGCTAACAGACAGACAGACAGACAAACGCGGTAGGGGGACTTGGTCTTTAACCAACTTCAAAAAAAGGAGGTGGTTCTCAATTCGTCTGTATTTTTTTATGTTTGTTACCTCATAACTTTGGACTGGCTGAACCGATTTTGATGATTATTTTTTTATTTGAAAGCTGATGCTTCTCGTGTGGTCCTATTGTGGTTCAGTTTTGTCAACGGCATCCAGTGCAAAACCGTATAAGTGTTAAATTTGCATTTAGTATGTACACGACAAATAAACGAATAACTCAATATCACACCAACCGATTTCGATTTGTAAATTTCGCCGGAGCTGTCAAAACAAAAATAGCTCAAATGGAAATCGGCTGCTTCGAAAATCCGTGTAACCGCACTTCGAATCCGATTGACGATAATAGATATCTTTTTTAATTCTCTTTTTTAAATAAAAAATGCTAATTTTGTGAGGCGAACCTAACAGTTTATTTTAAATTAAAAATGTTTTTTAAACAACAGAGCTAGGCTCGGTCTCCATGTACTTCATACTTATACGAGTTATTGAAACATGTGTGTGTACCAAGCATACATACCTCAACAACTTTTATATATATTTCATATCGGATAATTTTCTAAACTATTTCAGTTCGATAAGGAAAAAAAATCACTACCACTTTCATGTGTGAGCGTGTATGCATGCACGTGTGTGGAGGTGATATGTGTAATGTTGTTACAGTGATGTAAGATATTGTGTCACTGTATCGCGCGAGCAGCGCACTCAAGAATTCCACGCTGAGGGAATGGACCTAGGCTTAAGCCGGTGCCAACCGCATGTGGGTGGGTCTCTTACAGGCTGGTGACGATAATAAAAAAATAAAACGCTTTAATAATCTAATTCACTTGAACTGTATTTCCTAGAACTAAATCTACTTTTACAGTTAATTTTACATTCTTTTCTAATGTCTCGTTTAACTCGTCTCTTACAACTGTATCTTATGCAAATGTTGTTTAAGGCATCAGTACATGCTTTTCGACATGTCTGCGCGGCTCTCCTGTAGCAGGGACTGTACCAGCTCCTCAAAGCTGAAGATATTCCCGATTCATGAGCTTCATATGAGCTGTCTGATCCATATTTATCATATCTCCTCGATGCTATATATGGCTGAAAAAGAAATTGATTAATTGAAATGAATTATATATTTTTTTTATATACCTCAGCCGCTACTTCGACAGCATCTATCGTGTAAATGTAACATATTTTAATGTTTAAACTGTCCAAAAGCTTAACGGTGTTATTGCAAAAAAGTTTAATACGTATTCAATACTTGCATTAAGAAGGTTACGTTTAAATGCACTGCGCTCGCTGAATGTTCGCCTTCTTTTTTTTAAACATTATTTTTGGCAATCAATCTTTCAGATTATTACTACCATTGTCGCGTATTTAATATTACATGCGTCTTGCAATCACTTCAATATTAAGCGTCGTTTGAGTCAATATTCTAACAAGATGGTGGATCCCTTGTTAGAATCTTCCAGAGAGTTTTTGTGACATCCCATAATTTCATGCTTCGTAGTATTATTTTCCATTTACTTCACTAATACACAATAAACTAGCTGTATTACGTAAAACACCACTAAATTTACAAAATATAGAGTCCAATAACACAAGATTATGAATAAAATATAAAATCCACTACATGACAGACTAAGATCCCGTCAAAAACTCCATTCGCCATCTTGCTCTTTTGTCTCGCTTTGGTTAGGTTAGACCTGCGAAAAAAGGATAACGCGAACTTACCTCGGGCGAGCGCGGTGCGTTTAGTACGAAATCTTTTTAAAACAAGTTTTTAATATGTATTTAACTTTTTTGTAATAGCACCGTATGGGTTTAAGATCCACACAAACTAATGTATACTTTATGAGACATTGGTCAACAGACTCAGTTCGCAGCATAAGTTACAAAAGATAGGTATAGTATTTGTTATAAAATTTGAACAATAAAACATTAAATATTGTAAAATTATAATTATAAACAATTGACTAGATATTTAGAAACATGATCCACTATTTTAAAATTGCGGGCCTAAATAGTCGAGGGTTTAAGCAGCAGCACTCGCCAATTTATAAACTATAAATTCTGATATTTGATAATTTGCGATTTGGTTTCGTATGCATTACGATAATAGGAATAATATTCATTACATGTATCGTGACTTTGAGTATGAGCTAAGTGCTCTCCCTGTCACACTTATTGGATATTGCATAATGTTCGTTCACACGTCACAATAACATGATCCAACCATTGTCATGATAGTGATAACACAAAACCAAAAACGGAAAAATTATACACTATACTTGTTTGTGGTGTTTTTGAGTTTACCTTACTCCCTAAATTAACTACATTAAATAGTTACCCTTTCATCCAAAGTAGGTTCAGCTCGACTTAAATCCTCATTAGAATCTTCTTTTTCATCATAAAAATTATGTAGAGATTCTGTCGCCATTACATAGTTCAATGATTTCATTGTCTTTTGCATAGCTCCCAATCTCTTCTCATTTAACTCGGCTATATTATTCAGTAGTGATGCAAAATTCGTTTTCAAACGCTCATTGTCTAAGTATTTTGGACTGACATCGGATAATGTGAGATTTATCTGTAATTTTATTTTTAATGCTAAATTATCTTGTTATTTTTCATATATGAATTACAGATTACAATGACGATACTTTTAGTTAGTATCGTCATTACCTAAGAAACTTATTTGCATACAACATGTGCCCGCGAGTTCGTTCGCGTGAAAATTTGTACTTACGCCGCATCGTCATTAAACTTACAATAACTTTTGATAGAGTGAACCAATTTTAATGAATAAAAAACTAAGTTATTCTCGAAAGTATGCTTTGTGATTTCCTTGATGTGTTTTTATTATAAACCAAACACTTTAGCAGTGATGCGTGTTCAAACAAACAGACATAGATAGACAGACATTTTTAAAAATGCTTGAAATGAATTTTATTGCTTATTTCCAGAAACCTGCAACAATTATTTTCACGAGACTCGAAAAAGTACAGGCACTTTCTTATTATATGTAATACTAGCCTCTGCCCGCGACTTCGTTCGCGTGAAATAGATACACTAACACCAACACGAACACGCAGCAGTTCTCAAAAGGAAAAAACATCCCGATTCTGAAACATTTTTCAACTGTGCTCCGCTCCTATTGATCTTAGCGTGATGATACATAGCCTATAACCATTCTCGATGAATGAACTATATAACATTGAAAGAATTATTCAAATCGGACCAGTAGTTCCTGAGATTACCCCCTACAACGCCAAAACATCACAACGTCACAAACTCACAAACTTTACCTCTTTATATATCTATACATATCTATATCTATACATATAATAAAAATGAAGTGTCTGTATGTAAAAGCGAAATATTTTTTTTACTGATTAGGTATGAACGTATACACGCTACTGATAACAAAAATGCAATTTTTAAAATTTTTTTCGGTCTGTCTGTCTGTTTGTTCCGGGTAATCTCCGAAATGGCTGGACCAATTTTGACGAAAATTCCACTGGCAGATAGCTGAAATTACAGCGGGTGACATACGCTACTCTAAATTAGACTAAATTTTAACCGCGGCTTCGTCTGCAATGCTATCTCCAAAACGCATGGACCGATTTTCACAAAACCAACAGATAGCAGATTTCATAAGAAGTAATTTAATGTATTTTAATTTAGACTAGCTGTTAATCGTGGCTTTGCCCGCATTACTATCTCTAAAACGGTTAGATCGATCTTCACAAAACTTTCATTACCCGATAGCTGACTTTATAAAAAGTAATTCAAGCAATTTTAATTTATACTTGCTATTAACCGTGGCTTCACCCGCATTACGATCTCCAAAATGGTTAGACCGACTTTCACTGGTAGACAACGAACCTAATAAAAAGTAATTTAAGTTATTCTATTTTAGACTAGCTGTTAACCGCGACTTTGTCTGTATGAAATTTAGTAAGATTTCAACTCATTCTTTATCTTTAATTAGAGACATAATTATCAACTTATTGATTATAAAAGGAGTTCCGATCGGACAGTCATCCCGAGCGGTTGTCTGCTTTGCAGCTCTCTTCGATATTCGTGATTTAGTGACGTCAGGTATTACTTCCCTAGTGCTCGTTCTCATTGTTCCGATCGCACCTGCACGGACACCTGTGCCACACCTGCGTTCTGATTCCTAGAACTGAGTGAGACCCTTCCTTTCTATTTATTTATTGCTTTAATTGTTTCTTGATATATTTATTTGTTTACTCATTTATTACATTATTACACTATTTAATTACATATTTCTCTAACTTTTCATTTGTCTCTTTATATATTTATTTACTTTTTATTTACATATATAGATTTATGGTATTTTCCCCCTGTTTGCCTTACGTATATATTTACATTTTCATCTATTTTGTTCAGTTTTAAATAGCTCTTTTGATCCAGACTCGGGATAGTCTCGTAGTTTTTCGTTTGGCGTGCCCCCCTGCCTTTAAGGCAGGGAGGTTTGTTCGCGTTCCCCTCAGGCCACGGAATGGCCCATAATAATATTCTCACGGAACTCCGTGATGATTTAGTAGCCATTGGCGTTGACGTAAACGCCGTCGACGCCATTCTTGCGCGACATTGTTTTCCGTCCATGAGTGACGCTGAATACGTGCCACGCGTGGCTATCTCGAACTCTTTCGCGACACTTTCAATACAGTCTTTATCAAATAACACCGATATGGGCCCGCTACAAGCCCCCATACCGAGCTCCAGCTCGGAGACCAGCTCCGATATGGAGCTCGACGTAGCGGCGTTCGCCGTGCCGCCCGCGACCTCTAAGTCACCCGTGATTCCCACGCCTTCCGCGATTGAAGATGACGATGACGGTTACAAAACCGTTACGTATCATAAACGTTTCCGCCGCGGTTCACGCTCTTCCGATTCCGACTCGGGCTCCGGAAGCCCGGCGGAAAAATTCCCTTGTTTAGAGAGTAGGGTAGACAGCGCCCGGGCGCTTAACGCGGCTACATCACAAAGCGTGAGGGCACGCTCAGGTAGAACCAGCCCTATCCCCGCCCCATCCACATCCACGCCTACTCCGCTCACCCAGCTCAACGCTGTGGGTTCCGCAGCGTCGGCTAAAAAGCCCCGCCCGCCGCCCCCAGTTACGATCCAAGACTAATCGCGGTGGATGTTCATATCAACCGAGCTCAAAAAACTAGGCATACACTACACGTCCGCCCTCAATATCCAAGCAGGCATCCAAGTTAAGGTAAGCACCGACCATCACCGTAAACTAACTGATTTCCTCCGTAGGCACAAGATAGGATATTTTACGTATGCATTAGAGGAGGAGCGTCTCCTCCGAGTAGTACTCAGACGCATCCCGGTCGAGATCTCGACCGAGGAGGTTTTCGAGTCCCTTAAGGTTAAAAATTTCCCCGTCCGGGAGGTACACCGTATGTACCACCCGCATACGAAGGTCAAATTCAACTTGGTGTTGGTCATTCTTGACCGCACCAAGGAAGGCAAGGACATTTTTAACGTCACGTCCGTGTGCGGTCTCACGGGCGAATCCGTAGAGCCCCCGCGTAAGTCTTATGCGCCCTCGCAGTGTCACAACTGCCAGGGTTACGGTCACTCAGCTAGAAACTGCCACCTGCGTCCCAGGTGTGTAAAATGTCTGGAGGATCTCTCCACTAGGGAGTGCTCGCGTACCCCGACCTCAGCAGACCCTCCGAGCTTGTGTTCTGTGCGGGAACGCGGGTCATCCCGCGAATTATCGCGGCTGTCCCCGCGCCCCGCGCACCCAACACCCTCGGCAAGCGAGACAGGCGGCCAGAGCGCCTGTCGACGCCACCCGCCCTCCACCTCCGCCACTCATGTCCACGGAAGCCTTCCCCGGCCTGTCGGGTGCCTCCCGCACCCCAGCAGCGCCCGCGCCCACCATCTGTGCCGCACGTGCCGCAACCCATGCGGGCCCCTCTGGCCCCCTGGGCTCCCAAACCTCAGCCCCAGGCTCCGAAACCTCAGGCTCAGCCTCCGCAGGCGAAGCCTATTCAATACGACCGCCTCAACGCCTTTTCTTTCGACGGCGTTGACTGGATTAGCCAGTTAATGGTCGTGCACGATGTAGTAGACGTCTTACCTTTTGCCGAGCTTCTCGTGACGAAGAGAAGTCAGGATATGCTCAGAGCGTTCGCGCGTTTCCCGGCTCTTGCTAGGACAATGCACGAACTCACCCGTGCTCATTATAACAAATCAGTTTAACAATGTTCGCGGCAATGAATAGGATTAAACCGCGCGGTCTATCTCTTTCATTTTTTAATGATAGGAATCTCTCGACACAGCGCGATCTAGTAGCTGCCTTCTTGCGCGATAAACAAATAGATATTTTTCTCGTACAGGAAACGTTATTAAAACCGAAAATGCGTAGCCCGCGAATCGCGAATTATAATATAATTCGAAATGACCGTACCACCCGCGGGGGTGGCACCCTAATCTATTTTAAACGATCTCTATATTGTTTGCCAGTAGACCCACCCGCTCTATCCAATATGGAAGTGTCAGTGTGCATACTAGGGATGACCGAACATCCGTCCGTCATAATAGTATCCGCGTATCTCTCGCCGAATAAAGAGTTATTAAAATCCGACTTAGAAGCATTGTTCGAATTAGGAGACTCCGTCATTATAGCAGGGGACCTCAAGAACGTCATCTGAAACAGTCCAACTACTTATCGTTTACGGGAAGATACTGGACAAACTAGGTCTAGACTTAGGTCGTCCGACAGTGTTAGACGTAGCTCTTTTTAAAAATGTCACACTTCGGTTATGACTCATACAAGTCGTACACGAACTTGACTCAGTTCACCGTCCAGTAATATTACTGTTAGGATCGAGCTCGGATGCCACCCCTCCGTCGGTCAGGGTGGCCGAATACGCGAAACTCGCGCGTTATTTCAAAGATAATCCGACGTCTCTAAGTTTAGACAGGATCCCAGACGTGTTGATGTCGAAAGTCGACGCAGATCTGGCTATCGATTCCCTGGTCGACTATCTTCAGACCGCTGTCAGGGAGACCTCGAAAGAGGTACAAGCGGTGAACGATCGCCGCTTTATACTCCCAGACGACGTAAGGAAGTTGATCACGGAAAAGAACGCCGCGACTCGAGCTCACGACACTTATCCGTCTGTAGAGAATCGCGATCGGTTACGATTATTACGAAAGAAGCCGACAGATTGGATAGGCTCCTGGAGGACATCCGGCCATACCACCTGGCGTACTGGAAACTCGCGCGAACATTTAAGTCAGAAGAGACTATTTCGATGCCCTTTCTCGATAGAGGCCTCGGGTTGCCTCCCGCGTTCGATAGTATAGACAAGGCGGAGTGTCTCGCCGCGAGTTTAGAGAAACAATGTTCACCTAACACAGCAAACACTGACCCTATACATATTGAGTCAATCGAGACCTCGGTAGAGCGCGCGCTTGCGTCCCCGCTGGCTGATACGCTAACTCCTATCACTTTTGATGAAGTACCGGATGCCATCAAGCGTCTAAAGCTTAGAAAGTCCCCAGGTCCCGATGGGATCAGGAACGAAGTACTGAGACTCCTTCCTGATCGCATCATAGCTTTATTGGTCTGCATCTTCAATGGGACCATGTCCCAGGGCCACTTTCCAATCGCTTGGAAGAAGGCCGTAGTGATAGGCATACACAAGCCCGGAAAAAAAGCTACGCTTCCCGATAACTATCGCCCGATTAGCTTGTTAGATACATTAGGTAAATTATATGAGCGGCTCCTTCTGAACCGTCTCCAGGTTTCGAGTACAGATTTAAAATTATTACCACCCGAACAGTTCGGATTTCGTGCCGAACACTCTTGCACAAATCAAGTACACCGCCTCACGGAGTATATTTTCTCTAAATGTAATGCTGATCCGAAACGTAAACCGAAACGCACAATTGCAGTCTTCTTCGAGGTCTCCAAAACCTTCGATAAGGTTTGGCATGGAGGGCTCATCCATAAATTATGTAAATCTCACGTGCCTGATAAGTTGATTCATATTATCCGCGATTATCTCGCTGATAGGACTTTCCGTTTTAAAGTGGATGGGGAATTATCCCCTCCCCACCCTATACGCTCAGGTGTGCCACAGGGCTCCATACTCGCGCCCTCACTATCCAACCTGTACATCAGCGATCTACCTCGGTCTCCGGGGGTGGAGGTAGGTTGTTATGCTGACGATACAGTTATTTACACTTCCAGCTGGCGGTCGGACTTTCTTAGGAAGCGCATCGAAAATGCCGTTTGCACACTCGGTGAATGGTTTCGTCGATGGCGGATAGAAATTAATCCTGATAAGAGTGCCGCGATACTTTTCGAGCCTTTGCGACGTAGTAATAACCTTGAGCCCATCAGGCTATATGAAGCCGATATACCGTGGGCCGGCGAGGTCAAATATCTCGGTGTTACATTAGATAAACATTTAAAGTTCGAGTCACATATAGATAGAGTGCGAAACAAAGTCGCTATGGTTTTGGGTCGCCTCTATCCTTTGCTTTCTTATAAGAGTAAGATGTCCCTCAGACACAAGCTCACCTTGTATAAGACATGTATCCATCCCGTGATGACATATAGCAGTCCCGTTTTTGCACATATGTCGAAATATAATTTTCAAAAGTTACAGGTTCTCCAGAACCGCGTTCTACGTAAAGTTACCGGTGCCCCATGGTACGTTCGGAATAAGGATCTTCACAAGGATCTGGAGATGCCTTCTATCTGGGCGTACATTAAATCCCTTACTAGTAGTTACTTCGAAAAAGCCGCGAATCATTCCAGTCCGTTAGTGGTATCCGCTACAAAACACGCCCGCGACATATTTTTACCGATCCTCCCGATGAAATAACGGCAGCGAACGATCAGTACCAACCAGCCTGTCTCTCCAAACAGAGCGTGTTCATGCCCACGCCCGCGTAACCACAGATCACGCCGCCGTGGTCTGGGGGTAAATTTCGCTCCCGCACACCAGATTAGGCCCCCCTCGGCAGCGACTCAAGCCTAGGTCCGTTCCTTCGGTGTGGAGCCCTTGAGTGCACTGCTCGCGCGATACAGTGACACAAAAATTTACATCACTGCTACAACACTACACGATCACCCCCACACACGTGCACGCCTACACGCTTACACATGGAAGTGGAAGAGTTTTATTTTTCCCTTATCGAACTGAAAAAACTCAAATTTAACGATAAAAAAATATATGGAGGGGTTGTTGAGACGTATAGCCTTGGTACACATATGCGTCTCAACAACTCAAACATATATGAATAGTTAGCTAGGTTAGCTAAGTTAGGTCGCGAGTTTGCATGTAACAGGCAACAGCCAAGCCGAGGTGTGCCGTGCACCCTTGAGCTAGTTGCCCAAATAAAATCGGCTGAGTGCCTTAAGCGCTCGCCTTAGTAGTTCGGTGATAGTAGGTCAATAGCGTAGTCAGTTCGAAAAAAAAAAAATTGATTAAAATTCGTCATTATAATTATTAGTAACTTTTAAGATAGACGAGGTCTTCCTAATAAAATCTTAGACCATAAATGTATTATGTAAAGAGCTCCATTATACAATTTCTTGCGGAACAGAAAAGCGTTTATTTTTTTAAAGTCACATCTTTTTTATAATAGAAATGTATATTAAATGTAGTGTAGATGTAAATCTTTATAATAACATTTGAAGTAACTGTTTAATTCGTGCCTTAACACAGTGTAAGTGAGCACTGAGGTAGTTATATGATGGGGTAAGTTTCCAAATACGCTGCTGATGACAAACCTCATTTGGCACACTGTTAGTATATATATAACTAATGTACACGTTACATATTACTGTAAGCGGCGTGCGTTTCGTACTTACAATTTTTTTTAAAGAGCATTTCTATAATTGTTCATAGATTCACAATTTTATAATTATTTAATACAATAAAAAAACGCGTGCGGAGCTGCGGGTACAGCTAGTAATATAATATAATTGGTTTGTGACGAGAACTTAGTAACTTTTCTGCTATACTCATAAACCTGTATCGTTTAATCTATAGGTGGCCTTATGCATCATATAGTTTCTCTAATACTAAATGCAGGGGATTTTAATTAGTTTTAACACAGTACATACGTTTCTGGACGTCAGAAAAACCTAGACAATTATAACAAGAGAGCCACCATTCTGTTGGAACATAAAAGTCATCACTCTTTGTAATCATTACTCACTTGATAATGAGTATAATAATATCACAATACAAAATTAATAAAGGTTGGTAAATATTGGAATACAAATAAATAACCAAATTTTTAAATCAAAGTCAAAATAAGTCAGTGAATTAAATATTTCGCACAAATTCATACGAACCAGTTACTAAGCGATTTGCTTAATCGACAATATACATAATTATTTAATATATTGGAATATTAGCGGTCCCGGCGGACGTTTTTTTATATGTAAGGAGGCAAACGGACAGGTGGGGCACCTGATCTTAAGTGACAACAACCATACTTAGACATTAGCAACACCAGGGGTGTCGCAAGTGCGTTGCCATCCTGTGTTTGAGAGGAGATCTGAGAGATGTCTCGCCCTAATAATAAAAATGATCCTAGAACCATACCGCAGTGCAACCTACCAGGTCCAATTCTGTCAAATATGAACCATTCTTGAATTCACTAGAGCACACAAAAACATGGCTTGACTTTACCAACATTTCCCACATTTATCATTATATTTCAATAAATTTACACAAAACATGAACAAACTACACTCATCAAAAAAGTCTAAGCAGCATGTACTAATTTAAATTTTAGGATGGTTCTTTACATTATAACGTTGTATTTTATTTTTAAAATAATATCTTTAGGGTTCTATGATGTAAAAATAACTGCTGTTGTCTTTATAAGTTCTTTTAATAACAGAAATGAACAATATTAGAATATACTGTAGAAACGAAGATACATAAGAAACTAAACTTTTTTTTTACATAATGAAATTTGTAATTAAATTACAAAATGTATTTATTGTGAAAGAATAGAACAATTTAATACAAAGTATGGTCTCCTCTGCTATTCAGAACTTGTCGGCAACGATTATTCATTGAATTAATGAGACTGTTTATGTCATCTTGCGGTATTCGCTCCCAATGGAATTGTAGCAAATCCTTCAGCTGTTGGGTTGCTGTCGCTCCGTCCAAGTCCTTCAAAACACGTCTCTGGAGCATGTCCCATGCGTGCTCGATGGGGTTGAGCTTTGGCGATTGTGCAGGCCAGGGCAATACCCGGATGTTCTCCGTTGCAAAGTATTCGCTGGTTCGCCAAGCTGTATGTGAACGCGCATTGTCATGCATTAACCTAAAATCGGAGCCAAAGGTTTGTGCAAGTGGGTAGACATAAGGTCTGAGAATATCCTCAATGTAATTTTCAGCATTCATGTTTCCATTTACAAAAACGAGCTCAGTTCGCCTGTTCTTCATTATACCCGCCCATAACATAACTGTTGAGCCATTGTATGCATGAACTTCCTGAACGCACCTGAGCCTTTCAGTATTTCCGGGCCGACGATACACTCTCACCCTTCTTGTATCAGGCTTAAACACGAATCGCGACTCATCGGAAAACATAATTTTATCCCATTGTTCCTGGGTCCATGTTATGCGTTCTCTACACCATTCATATCGACGAGCGCAATTCCCGTGACGTATCGGTGGGCACCTGATTGGGCGTCGAGCTCGTAGGCCGTACTCATCCAGTCGATTTCGCACAGTTTGAGGACTTACATCAACACCACTTGAAATTTGTAGCCTCAAACTTATCTCTCAAGCGGTTAACATCAGCTGGCGTCTTGCAGTCAGTTGTATGTACCGGTCTTGCCGAGTGGTTGTACTCCTTTTACGGCCTGGATGCTGTTCAGCGGGTTCTCCTGTATTATTGTAGCGCTGCCAAAGACGACAAATAACACTTCTATGAATGCCAAAATGTCGAGATACCTGAGATTGATTACTTCCCGCTTGCAACATCCCTACAGCTCTTTGCATTTCATCTGCCATCAAATGACGTCGCTTCATGATGTAAAGAATATCTAACAATTCAATTTTGTCGCTAACTTTATTTAAATGCTTGGTAAAATTATAAAACAAGACTAAACGTAGCAATTAAAACGCACTTAAATTCAAAAAAATTCGCAGTCATTTAAATTTTATGAAAAAAACAAAACATAATCAAATATTTTTTTACAACCAGCCAGTATGTCATCGATAACAAAAAAGTTTACTTACCTCCGCACTTTGTTTGAGTAAATACTTAGAAATTAATTAATATAAATGGTAAATATTTGTAATATCACGCATGTTGCTTAGACTTTTTTGATGTGTATATAACGAAACCTTCCTTATCGATCACTTTATATACTACTATATACTTTGTAGTTCGGTGAAGCTGTTAAGACCTTACTAGGTCAATAGCGTAGTCAGATCGGAAAAAAATATTATATACTGGTGAAAACCGCATGAAAATCCGTTCAGTAGCTTTTGAGATTATCGCAAACAGACAGACAGACGTGGCAGAGGACTATGTTTCATTGTATGTAGTGATAATGCGATTAAAAACTTTCCAAAACAGACTCCATATTTAACCTGGATACTAGCTTTGGGACAGATTGGCCCCAGCGCGCTTTTTTAAAAAAATTTAAATTTCCCGCCATCGGCAAAGACATTTAGTACATGTACCATATGAGTCTATAAATCTATGGTCACAATAATATATTTAATTATATTCAGATTATATATGGTTTTTATATTATGATGTATTTGATATTATTTTCATAAAAATTATATCTAATTTAAAATATATTTCGTTTTTTTTTTCTTATGATCGATAAAATATTGTATATTTTCTTGAAGTAAGTTTTATATGAAATAAGGAGAAAGAATAATAGTAAAATTAATTGGCTGAAAACTATTGTTATCATATTCATTTGTCTAAATTATTCAATATTTAATTTGATATATTCATATTGTAGTAGTATAATATATATTTAGTTCAGTATTTAATGTAAAATATTTTTTCTAACCTAAAAGTATAAATACAATAACTAAGTTGGACATTTCGTGGTTTAGTACAAAAAATAGTTCTTAAAAATGAAATAATAATGTAATAATACATTTTGCATAATAATTGGAATTTCACATTACATCATTTATAATTATTCAAATCTTGTAATAAATCCAGTATTTTTTTAAACCTTATACTGCCAAACTGTTTGCTAACCTTTGCATCATAAGGTCTATTTTCGTTTGTATGGCGCTTAAATCTTTATGGTTTTTCACTAATACAGGTGTTAAAATAGTAATGGAACTTTGACAATGAGACTTTTTGGCGGGATTTTAGTCTGCCATGTAGTGGATTTTATATTTTATTCAAAATCTTGTGTTATTTGACTCCATATTTTGTAAACTTGATGGTCTTTTACAATATAGTTAGTTTATTAAATGGAAAATAATACCACGGAGCATGAAACTCTGAAATCCCACAAAAACTCCCTGGAAGATTCTAACAAGGGGGCCACCATATTGTTAGAATATTGAAATAGTCACACGACGCTTGTAATATTATTAACTACACGACAATGGCAGTAATCATTTTTTTTTATCGAAGCACGACATAGTAATTGCACTATGCCTGATGTTAAGCATAGTACAATCCAAAAACATCGGCAACCACCGAGAGACAGATTATCCATCGCCGGTCGCCGCTGTCATGCCGGCCATAATGACGAGTCACCCGGTACTGGATATGTATAGGCTGTAAAACCCTACCACCCCGCTTTCGCCATTGCCTAGTTCGTTATTCAGCAGGGTGCACCACGTGCAGGTGAGGTTGGCTTGGGTGTCTCAAGTCTGAAGATGTTACTCGACACCCCTTACACCCCATCTGAAAGATTGATTACCAAAAATAAAAAAAACTTTAACATTATACATACTTACAGTTATTAAAGAAAAATATAATACACGTATGTTGTTAATAAGATTAATTAATATCATTTTACGGTAACATTTAAAAAAACATGTTGAATGGTATACCTTCACTAAAACTAACTACACGACATAATTTCATGCTTGATTTATATACGTAATTATTTGAGCAATTGGAAAATAATGAAGTTGTGATAAGTAATTTCATCTTCTACACATATACTAAGAATGTAAATTTAACGTCTGTACTTTTAGATTTTTTTTTTAATGTTGCAGGTGTCTTGGTAGATTAATTTCAAGTATTTTTACAAACATCTGTGTGTTTCTTTGAAAACGCTTCACTGTTCAGTTAACGTATTAACGATAAAAACACGAAAATCATAAAGCATAGCTTCGAGTAACAATTAGTCTTGGTTTCATTAAAAGCATATCTTCGAGTAACATTTAGTCTCGGTTTCATTAAAAGCATATCTTCAAATAACATTTAGTCTTGGTTTCATTAAAAGCATATCTTCGAGTAACATTTAGTCTTGGTTTCATTAAAAGCATATCTTCGAGTAACATTTAGTCTTGGTTTCATTAAAAGCATATCTTCGAGTAACATTTAGTCTTTGTTTCATTAAAATCGTTTCACTCTATCAAAAATTATTATTGTAATTGTAATGACGACGTGACTTAAGTACGAAAGAAAAGTAGTTAAGTAAATGGAATGAATACATTCAGATGATGTATTTTTTTTCTTTATTTTTGATAATCAATCTTTCAGATTATTACTGCATTCACGTATTCAATAATATTACAAGCGTCGTTCGATCATTTCAATATTAAGCGTCGTGTGAATCAATATTCTAATATGGTGGATCCCATGTTAGAACCTTCCAGGGAGTTTTTGTGGCGTCTCAAGATTTCATGCTCCGTGGTATTATTCTCCATTCACTTCACTTATGCACAATAAACTAACTATATTCCGTAAACAGCACCAAGTTTTCAAAATATAGAGTCAAATAACACAAGATTATGAAATATAAAATCCACTACATGATAGACTTAAATCCCGCCAAAAATTACATGATATTATTAGTAACTGTTTTTTTAAATTAGGTCCCACACCGACGGAGTCGCGGGCACTGTTAGTCTTATTATAAAGATGTAAGATTTTTTTTCTCGAACTGACTGCGGTAATGGACTAGCAAGGCCTTAACAGCTTCACCGGACTACTAAGGCGAGCGCTTATAGCACTTAGCCGATTTTATTTCGATAATTAGCTCAAGGGTGCGCCGCGCACCTCGGCTTGGGTGGTTGCCTAGTTTATCACAGGACATTAATTAGGCCCTAAACATTATTATGAATATAAACTAAAATAATCGCTGTTAGAAAACATAATGTGCAATAAAATTTATGAAAACTAAAAGATTTGTCGTTGACTTTAAATAATACGATTTTTGAGTGTTGACATTACTAAAGCTTGTTGAAATCTTTTTCTTTTTATCATTATTCCACCTAAGAAGGGTCGGTCATCATCATCAGCCTGCAAGAGAGCAACTGCAGGGCCATAGGCCTCTTCCCGAAGGAAGGTATGGGCGTAATCACCACGTTAGCCCACGACGTATTGGCGATTTCAAAACTCTGAGAAATCCACAGTTCTATATTTTCCCACATACGGTAGTACTACAAGAACATTTCTTAGATTTCCTCACGATGTTTTCCTGATAGTGTTGCCAATTTTAATAAGTAAATGTACGCGAATTCCGAAAAATTCACATGTAACAATCGCGCATTTTATTGATGGCAACAGAATTTTAAATATTTATTTCGATGAAGAAAATTTTATTATTGAGATACAAAATAGGCCAGCAATCTGGCATTTTCACTGTTTTTCATCTACTTGCTCTCATCGCGTGTTTGCAAATAAAGATGCAACCAGTACCTTTTTATTTGTTTCTTTTTCTTTATAAAACGTGAATAATCTATATATTAATACGTAAAGCAAAAAAATTGTACCCCTTTTTAACCTAATTGCCCTGAACGGGTGAACTTGAAATTTGGCATAGTTAAAGTTTATATGGCGGAGATGTGCAGAAAGCTGTTTTTTAAATATAAAATGCATTAGAAGTACATTAAATTTATTAAAATATGCACTACTCACCCTACTGTTTGAATTTTACGCAACATATACATATATGTAAATAAAAAAGACATTTTGACAGCCGTCAATAATACGAAGTTCAAAAGAGGTTGTGAAGGAGGTTGCTATGCTCGACTGTATGTATTTTTTAACTCTTACGTTCCAATTGCCATTTTTGATACTACATTCAACAAAGATATTATAAATTATAACTATTATTGTAATGTTTATTATTTTTTATGGTGAACTCACCTCACATGATGATTTAATAAAAAAAAAGAGCCAAATAATACTTTGTATAATCAAAATAAGAATTTTGTTCATAAAAGTAATCCATGACTTAGACCTCCGCAGTTACAATGTTGCAATTCAACCTCATGTAGCAACAAAAAGGATTTATTTTCAAAAGCTAATGGTAGTATTAAAAACATTTTTGTATTGCATTCACCATTTAATTGTATTGTGGATCCATTACTTTTCCAAGCGATGATACTGGGTATATCATTATTTCTCATAATGAACAGACTATATTTAATTCAATATCATCCAGAAATACCACCCAACCATGGTGTCGTGTAAAATTAATTGAAAATTTTGTCAGGGGTTGCCATAAATTTCTTTATTTTCGTAAAGTTATGTTTGCTTAAAATTTGAGAGCTTTATTACCACGTGGTTTTTGTTTCAAATTTATAATTAATTTCAATTTTCATTTACACATAGATTTTTTAAAATGTTTATATAATTAAAGATCATGGAAAATGGCAAATAACTGAGTAGCCATGATGAAAACCTTTGATTATAGAAACCCTTTGACAAAAGAACTCAAATAAAGTTCAAACTTTACAAAATCAATTAACTATGGTCGAATGTCGACCACCGGGTGCCCACTAGTTAAGTATAAGAAATAGCTGTAAAACCTTCGACGTTTATCTTCGAAATGAGTCAATTCAACTGCAAGTCACGATGGTTTTTCAAACGCACGTTCTGGTTGCGGATGCGGCTAGCCGCAAGCGCAACCGCACCCTGCGGTCGGCCGCACGGCTGACCGGATTGCGGTTATCCGCATAGTGCATACGTACCCTTACACTTTGTTACGGTCTAAATCAAATTATTATTTCTTATATTTTTATTATATTATTTCGTAGTTCATCAATGTGGCTTCGTTTGTGTTATTATGTTAGCAGTATATAGACAGGAAATACAAAAAAATTGTAAGCTAAAATATACTTTGCTGGATAAATTGCTATCCAGTGCACCACACTGCTTATAGAAATCTTTTTTTTTAACTTTTTAACTTAATAAGCAAACACAACATGGATAAAAAAATATTTATTTTACAAGTGAGAGACACTCTAGTTACTAATATAGACCTAACTATACATTATGTACATTGATATATAAAAAAACAAGTTGCACATCCAACGTCTCACAGCCGGCATACGAAAATGAGTGATTAATTTTGGATTATGCACTCATTTCACATAGTCTCATGTCGCTTGCGTCCTTGTAAAAACAACTTTAAATTATTCAGATAATATTTTATTCGTATATATTCAGAATCATATATGTCAATATTTTTTTTACTATAACATGTCTAAACAGTTAAAGACGATTAAGATTTTTTTCTTAAATATAAATCTAGCGAAATAAATGTTTGTTTAATTTTATGAATAATGATAACTCCTCAGAGTTAATAATCATAAACAATCAATATGTTAGCCAGCTTACAAAATACATCACATTAAGCCAGTTTACAAATCATCACATCAACCTGCAACAGATCCACTGTAGGGCTATAGATATACCAGATTAGGTCTCCCTCGGTAGCGGCTCAAGCCTAGGTTCGATCCTTCGGTAGGGAGCCCTTGAGTTCGTTGCTTGCGCGATACGGTGACACACAAATATACATCACTGCTACAACACTACACGATCACCCCCACACACGTGCACGCCTACACGCTTACACATGAAAGTGGAAGGGTTAACTTTTTTCCCTTATCGAAATGAAAAACTTTCAATTTTCCGATAATAAATATATGGAGGAGTTGTTGAGACGTGTATGCTTGGTACACATATACGTTTCAACAACTCATACATATATGAATAGTTAGCTAGGTTAGCTAAGATAGGTCGCGATTTTGCATGCAACAGGCAACAGCCAAGCCGAGGTGTGCCGTGCACCCTTGAGCTGGTTACCAAAATAAAATCAGCTGAGTCCCTTAAGCGCTCGCCTTAGTAGTCCGGTGAAGCTGTTAAGACCTTGCTGGGTCAATAGCGTAGTCATTTCGAAAAAAAAGCTATAGATATCTTCCAAAGGAAGATTTGGGCATAATCACCATGCCAACGCACGGTTTGTTTATTTAAAACTCAGAATTCCAAAGTTCTACGTACATATTCCTACATATGTTGGTATTACGAACACATTCTTCAGTTCCAAGCTTTCTCACAATGTTCTCCTTCACCATCAACCAATAGCGTTACTTACTAATATGAATACTTAAATGCAAGTGAATTCTAAACAATTCGTAGGAACACACCAGGATTCGAACCTGCGTATGTGGAATTGATATCCCACAGATCAAACCACTCAACCAGTATGGGGCTGTACAATAATTACGTAAATATATTTCTTGTAATTTCTGACCGCCCACTCCTCCCTGGTCAGCAAAAATAAATAATGCTCGTATCCTCCATGCTTACGTAAACATTTGTCTAAATCTGCTCCAGTACAATAGAGAGATATTGCTGACGTAATCACTACCCGGACCCCCAAACCCTATGTCATCAAAAATAAGTAAATCAAGGACCCCCACGCCCCATCAGTGTTTACATAATACTTCAATGGCCCCTATGACTATGACAAAGAGCAGTCCTCCAAGTTGGACACAAAATTTGCTGATGTGAAAGTAATGTACACTAGGTCCGTTCCCTCGGCGTGGAGCCCTTGAGTGCGTTGCTCGCGCGATACACTAAAATCTTACATCACTGCAACAACATTACACATATCACCCCCAAACACGTGCAAGCATACAGCTTACACATGAAAGTGGATGGGTTTTGTTTCTTTCCCTTATCAAACTGAAATAGTTCAGAAAATTATCCAACACTCACACTTAAGCTAGTTGTCAAATAAAATCAACTGAGTGCCATAAGCGCTCGCCTTAATAGTCCGGTGAAGCTGTTAAGACCTTGCTGGGTCAATAGCATAGTCAGTTCGAAAAAAAAAGTTATGTCCACTATGGAATTAAAGCTTGAAGAATTCCACTGAAATTCCCAGACATCTGGATTTTTTAATCATGTATACATATGTACAAATCCTTTAACTTAATAACTACTCAAGCCACTAAGTTGAACTCTGCCTATAGTTTTTAGTGTCTAAAATCTTTTTCCCACACATTGCACATATACCCTTCTTGTATGCACAAGCTTGGCAGTAATGGGAGCCGACTTGATGTACCTTTGTCCTGCATATCCTGAAAACAATAAATATTTTATTATTATATAGAAAAAACAGTATATGGATACACTACATTGAAGTACCTTGAATGCATGTTCAAATAAATTTAGAGGTTGCAGTAAAGAATATAAGTTTGAAGTACTAGTTCTAACTTCCTTTTTAAGATTACAAATGGTACCCTCTCGGCAGTGGCTCAAGCCTAGTTCCGTTCCCTGGTGTGGAGCCCTTGAGTAAGCTGCTCGCACGATACACTCACACAAAATCTTACAACACTGCAACAACATTACACATATCACCTCCACACATATGCACACACACATGCTTACACATGAACGTGGAAGGGTTTTATTTTTTCCTGTATTAAATTGAAATAGTTTAGAAAAATTATCAGACATAAAATTCAAATAAGAATTGTTGAGGTATGTATGCTTGGTACACATATATGCTCCAACAACTCATATATGTATGAATAGTTAGCTTAGGTTAGCTCAGATAGGTTGCGAGTTGCATGAGTTAGGCACAACCCAATCCGAAGTGCACCCTTGAACTAAAATAAATTTGAGTCAGAATAAATTCGGCTGAGTGCCTTTAGTGCTCTCCATAGTAGTCTGGTGAAACTGTTAGGACCTTGCTAGGTCAATAGCATAGTCAGATTTAAAAAAAACATGAATTTTTTTAAATAAAATAGAACTTTGTTTATGTGTCTAGAGAATGCTTGGAATTGCTTATCATTTATGTATATTTTCAACTTTCTATCTCTATAAAAGCTTAAAGTTTGGTTTTTCAAGTTACAATTCCGCTTTCTTCCGTCTATATAATAAATATATAGTTTCTTACATTGAAGAATATAAATGTTAAGTTCTACTGTAAATAAGTACATTAATAAATATTATGTCAATTTTTGTTAGTTAAAACATGGATATATATGATTGTGGTACCATATTATATTATTACATATAGTAGTAATCTATACTAATATTATAAAGAGGTAAAGTTTGTGAGTTTGTGACGTTGTAGGGGGTAATCTTAGGTACTACTGGTCCGATATCAATAATTCTGTCAGTGTTATATAGCTCATTCATCGAGAATATATATATAGGCTATATATAATCATGCTAAGAACAATAGGAGCAGAGCACAGATGAAAAATATTTCAAAATCGGGATGCTTTTCCTTTTGAGAACTGCTCCGTTTTAGTGTTAGTGTATGTAAGCCATGCCAACAAAGTCACAGGCAGAGGCTATTTAGATATATATTATGTCAGCTGTAAGCTATTACAATAATATCGCTTTGGGTAACAACTATCTTTTTCTAATGTTTCTCTAATGAATACATGTTTTTTATTCACACGTCGCAGTCAGGGTGTTACTTGTTTATATTTAATACTATACGAATCATTATGTGATTTTCTTAATAAATATTTCTTTTAATGATGAGCGATTCTTTATTATAGTATATACTTACACAAATACATAATTTAGAAACCAGTTTATTTTTTTTTAATTTTAAGGTAAAAAGTGATCTTACAGCTAATAAATGTACAGATAAAGATGAAATAACATCAAATCCATTTAACATTTAAAAGACTTAAAAAAAGATTTAAAAGATCACACAGATATACACTTATATAATTATAATACATGCACTTAGTTGGTAGAATCAGATTAATTTTGTGACTAAACTTCAATAGATATTACATATCCATATATTTTAACAGATCCTATCTTATATTTGCTCCTTTTTTCAGGTTAAATTGTTTAATTTTCAATTTGTAAATGGACATATTTTATGTAGCCGAGGATTATATAAAAATAATTATAGGTGCATTATTATTCATTTTCAATATAATTTATGATGTTATCATACATATATAGTTTGTGTTCTTAGGATGGATAATATAAAACCTCTATACTGATAGCCACTTACTTGCATTCTTGGAACTTAGAAGTATATGGATTATATCGGCCTTTCTTTGCTGTAAGTGCTTTGTTTTCACCCACTTTTCTTCCACCCGACTCTACTGTGTTCCTAGCTCCAGTTTTCCAAGGATCTGGAGTTATAACCCGGCCTAATTTCTTCTCGCATTTTTCACAAACCATTTTGCTATGATATATATATATATATATAACCTACAAAATAGTATATAGTTTCAACTAATTTGTAATCTGTATAACAAAATATACAAGAAGATTATGAAAATGCTATGTTTTTAGTTATAAAATAAACAGAATAAATCTCAGCAAAACAAAATAGAAGTAATTACTACGTATCAGACGGGAAACTTCATACAACCAATCACGAGAGGGTACTCTGTAGTTTGACGTTTACTTTTTTTTTAATTTTCTCAATTCACCTTCGGCAAAGGCGGAAAAAAATCCATAGATTAATATTTATAGCCTTTCTTATTGTATCTTTATCTAAGCAATAACAAAACGTTTAATGATAAAAACCTTCATGACTTATAATATTGGGAATATTTAATAAATAAAAGAAAATTAGTTGTTTTTATTTCAATATTTATTGTTCAATTTTTATTACATTCATTAATTACATAATCATGTACAGGACAAAAAAAAATGCCAAAGACTCGTTCTACCAAAAAAACATTTTAACATTTCGTTCCAAATAAAATCATCAACAAATCTTCTTTCAAAATGTTTATCACACACAAACCTTCTGTGAATCTCGCTTAAACTTAAGATATTAAGTTTGTCACAATTAACACACTGCAACTCATTTTCTGGGAAACGGTGCAACTTAACAATCCTTCGCTTACTTACACAATTTTGAACACAACAATAATTTCTCATGGTTTAGCTGTTTACTGCAACTAAACTTTACAATTTTGATTGTGAGAGGATAAGCACGGAGACGCACTCGACGTAACTTCACTCGATCACTACCAAAACTGTAATGGCGGCGACAAGCTAATAATTGTTTACATAAAAATGTGTAGTGGTGTGCGTCTTGGGTCGAGGGAGGGTGGGTAAAACGTCCAAATCAATAGGAACCTTGTTTGTCTATGACTGCTAATTTGTTCTTATTTTTTCAGTACTATGATTCCGTGCCATGGAAGTAATATTTATGGTATTTCAACTTGTTTTATTGCTAACTTTGCTAAGGGCATTAGATATACATCCTTTAAGTATGACATATTACAGTAAGTTGTTCCTGTGACTGGAATGATTGGAGCTCACTGAAGAAAACTTCCAAATTTAGTACTCATCTGTTGGTTTTCATTAAAAAATGTGGCTTGTAACAACTGAAAATTTTAACATTAAAATACAAGGAGTACTTTTTATGAGAATGATGTATTGGTTAATTAATAAATTCGGTAGATATTCACTAGCGACCCATACATTTAGTACTTCTATTCTAAAATAATACTCGACACAGTAAGCCTGGTATTGTGTATTTATTATATAATATACTCTGTGGTATTGTAGAGATACTGGTAAACATTGTTAAATTGCACCTTGTACCTTGTACTGCAATACTGGCACCTCATACATTTGATTAATTGATGTTTTACAGATTTATAATATCATATATATCTGGTTCAGTTAAAAACGACGATGATATTGAAAAATGAACACGCTCTAATAGTAACTTATTACACTTTCGCACAAATAATAATAAAAATATCTGTGATTTACTTTAAATGTTACATTAATTAAAAAAACTATAATTACCCATATTAATAGGAAAGTAATTAATAATGATTTTAATCAAGCATTGACAGTTTTATCCATGGACATAATTCTTTGTTTTTATATACGCGCGTTCCAGTAGAAGCTCACAACACTCACAAAACCCTTTTCGCCGTTCCACTAGACAACCGCGAGTCTTTGACCGCGAGCGTTGCGGTCGTGGCGAAAACGTCATTGATGACGTCATAACATACGCTCACGCGAAGCTCACGACGCCCCATGTTTCCAATAGTATAAAGTACTCTGTGGCCCCATGTCTGGAGGTGGGTCGACGTGAGCGTTGAAAAAATTGGCGGGATTCTCAATAAAGATGGCGACCGTGAAAATGTCATTACTGATACGGTATAGGATATTTATATTAAATAACATATTGTATTGAAATACGTAAATGAAAGATGAAATGAAATATGTTAATAAAGTTTTGATAATTTTACTTCTTTTGAAAAATGTTGTGAATTCTAAAATTCAATTTAGAAATTAATTTATAATCATTTTCATGGTAATTTAATATTTTTCATTTAACCAATAAGGTCATTTTTTATGTTTTTATGATAATTAAAATAAAAAAATTGAATTATACATTGTTTCTTTAAACTTAAATGAATGTAATAATTATATGAATTTACTGTTAAGACTTACAAAGTGTAACTTAACCTCTCAAAGCTTTTGTTTTATTTTTTCTATATCGCCATTTTTATTATTTATCTGAACGCTCAAAACGCCCACAAATGCGTTCCACAAGCTCTTACGATCGTAACGCTCGCGAGCTAGTGGAACGGGAAAACTCGCGGTCGTGAGCGTGAGCGTTGTGAGCTTCTAGTGGAACGTAGTCTTAGTGTAATAAGTCCATGGGTTTTATCATTAGATGTCATCACTGGAAAAAAATCAACCGTTACATCGATACTGGAAGTAAACTAAGTACGAGTTATTCTAAAGATGTTACTTATAATGCTTATGCCTGTTTGGATTGAGTAACCCGTCATCATAATACCATATTACCATAATTATTATACTAGAATATGAAGTTACCAATGTGTATCCTAGATGTCGCCGTATAAAATATTATGATATTGTTATAAAATTAAATCGTTTATAGATTGCTTGTTTTTAATTGTATTAATAATTATTTTATACATAAATGAATATTTCTTGTTTCTGTTATTGCCATATTTTTTATATATTTTAGATTTTTTTTTGTATATTTGCAATCTTTAAAACAATAGTTATATGATATTTAAGTTACATTTTTAGTACTTGTTTTTTTATTGTTTGTTTTTATTCTATTGGATACCAGTAATATTCAATATATTTTTAACTTGTATGGTTCATGAGAAGAGATCTGTAAATCTAATGCATACATTTCTGCGTCTCTGTTACAGTACATAGCTGTTAGTAATAGATGCCGCTGTACGATTATGTTAAATTTTAACATTGCGCTGTCAAGATCAGCATCGAAATAATGACGTTCTTCATTGTTACAAGAGTAGTTATCGCTTCTCGGCCTTTTGGCTAAGATCAAAGTGTAGTATCTGTTCTTTTCAGCTTAATATCTGAAAGTTCCCGCATCGCGGGACCAGTATATTAAACTGATTTTTGTAAAATGACGGGATGTTCGGGGCTCGCTCCACTCCTGTCACGGGTCGGCCCGGCATTGCAGTGCCGCCGGGATCGGCCCACCAGAATTAACTCTTAATATTCACGTAGGTGGTTGGTATTTGTTTGAAAATGCTACCCTAATAGGAATATCAGAAGGGAAGAATTATATCATGCTTAAGAAAAATTAACTTTGTACACCCAATCTGAAAATATATGAACGCGTTTCTTTATTATATAAATTTTATTTCAAACAAAATAAAAACACTATTCAATTTAGGCTCTGAGAAGGCACTTATGAACATCAAAACTGCCACCGAATTGGAAAAAAACCATCAAGAAGAACGGGCAAGAAACTCAATCTGGTTTATCTTTTTAACAAATATTTAGAATATATTAGATACATGTCACAAACGTTTTTAATGGATGCACAGATATGAGTCAACTCCAGACATCACTATCGTTCACATATGGATCCACTCTATATTATTAGCCTTTTAAGACCAAAACCCGCTTAACATGGCGCTTAAATTCACAATCCGGCAAATCGGTAATATCCTTTGGGACTTTGTTGTAATAAATACCTCACACTTTTTTCCCAAAAGACTGTTACTGGTTTTACTAAGTCTCAAAAGTCATCGAGAAGGATCAGCAATATTCTTCATTCTTCATCATTTTTATCTCTATTATTCACAAACCTCTATTTATTTGTTATAATAAAAACAATGATAAAGTTTCACCAGCTAGCGTCGTTGATTAAGAAAAACGGTCGGCATATTTTGATATCAATTATTAACCAAAAAACTTTACTGGTACGTGCAATGGTTCGAACCTATTATTATTATTTATTTCTTTACAAGGCAACAAGGGTCCACATAAACAAAAACAAATTATACAGTAATACATAAATTTGCAGTAAATAAAAAAAAAACAAAACTAAGTAACTATTTTTTTTTTTTTTTTCGAACTGACTACGCTATTGACCCAGCAAGGTCTTAACAGCTTCACCGGACTATTAAGGCGAGCGCCTGCGGCACTCAGCCGAATTTTATTTGGGCAACGGCTCAAGGGTAAACGGCACACCTCTGCTTGGGCTGTTGCCTGACACATGCAATTCGCGACCTATCTGAACTGACCTAAGCTAACTATTCATACATATATGAGTTGTTGGAGCATATATGTGTACCAAGCATACATACCTCAACAACTCTTTCGTATTTAGTAGTAGTATTAATTTCGTATCGGATAATTTTCCAAACTATTTCAGTTCGATAAGGGAAAGAAACAAAACCCTTCCACTTTCATGTGTTAGCATGTATGGGTGCACGTGTGTGGGGGTGATATGTGTAATGTTGTTGCAGTGATGTAAGATTTTGTGTCACTGTATCGCGCGAGCAGCGCACTCAAGGACTCCACACCGAGGGAACGGACCTAGGCTTGAGCCGCTGCCGAGGGGGGCCTAATCTGGTACTATATTAATGTGTGCGTTTATACAAATGAATATGAAATAGGATGAAAAGATGAACATCACATTATTATATGACAGCAGATATCCAGTGCTTCATGAAAGGACTGTCGTACATGTCTACCATTGTTCTCGTTATATCATTAGGACTATCGCGAAGTCTACTCAGAACGGATGCTATTCTCTTACGGATTATAGCATAGAAATCATCAACCCTAGCATTTGCAAACATCCCGGAGGCGCTATAAAATCGTGGTAATCCCAATAACATTCTAAAAATATTATTATATTGGACACGCAATGCGTTCATAGCCCTCTTACTGAAGTTGATAGACCTCAAAATGGTTTAACATAGGTCAAACAGTTGGACCACCAGAACTTTGTTTGAAAAATTAACCTGGACAATTATTTTTGTTCTCGAGCTGACTACGCTATTGACCTAGCAAGGTCTTAACAGCTTCACCGGGCTACCCAGGACAAATATTAATATATTTTAATTATTTATTCGAAACACCAACAAGATTTATACTACTACAGTCCAATACACATACAGTGAGAATGCATACACGTGCAAACTTAATTATAGGTGTTTACTACTTTGTACATAACTTAATTAAAAGCAAAAACTAACTTAACATGTATTATGTTATTATACAATTCTAGTTTCCTTCTTCAATCTTAAAAAAACGTTGTTTTGATTGAAAAGGCAAAAAATCGAATATCCCAACAATTAGCATAACCCCGATATTCTCAAAATCTCATAATACGTCTTATTCCTTGGTATTAAAATATTAAAGGAAGAAAAATAATAAGCCTTTATTAAGAAGAAAATACAATTAGTACTATCTATGACAAGTACTAACTTTCTATAAAAATAATTCCGAATAATTATTCTTTTTTTAAATGTCATAAACAGTATGTTATTGAGTTTTACAATGTGATTCGCTGGTCTTAGGCTGAGTGCCTTAAGCGCTCGCCTTAGTTGTCCGGTGAAGCTATGAAGGCCAGTAAGGCCAATAGTGTAGTCAGGCCAAAAAAAAAAAAGATTTACTAGTCTATTGAGATAAAAATGCAATTGCACCATGTTTAAAAATAAAATTTAAAAGGAAAAACATTTCTTTCAATAATCGTAAAGAGCTTTATACCTCTTTTTTTTTCTAGAAGCTATTAGTAGATCTCATAATACATTAAAAATTGAAGGTTCGGTCAATCGTAAGATTTTTTTTTATTAATTCGCTTTTTCTCGAAAATTAAACTAATAAATCTTTAAGGTGGAATGTTCGGCACTTAGCAACGAAAGACAACTGTGTAACGTTCCCGACAACCTAAAGGACTGCTTAAATCAAGACGGACATACACGAACCCTACTTTTTTTGAAAATGTTAAACATCTATAAACTCATGTAACCTAATCCGCAATGGTACTATATTATATGTATTTATGTATTTTGTTAATCGTGGTCGCTAATGACCTAAGACGTTACAAAGCGACCTAAAATAAATAAATAAAAAAAAAATCTTTAAGGATCCTAATATCTTATTAATAACTACATATGCGCCAAGTACCGTTTGAACATCAAATGAAAAAAAAAAAAATCATTCTAAGGCCGATTCACTATGCGTAGTTGCTTATATGGCCTTTGTTCGGTAATGATTCGTAGCAAAAATATTAAAAACGCGAAGCCTTAGTCAATTTTACAGGAACAGTTATATCAAGTCTACTTAGTAGTTCAGGTGCATCTGTGCTTCCGTTCATTTTGCTAGGTGGTAGAGCCACTCTGAAGCTGTTACTGGTTTCAGTATGAATGGGTCGGCTCGTCCGGGGTAGTACCACCCCTCTCACAGAAAACCAACGTGAAATAACAGTACTAGCATTGTTGAGAGCGCCGGAGGCCCACCTCCCTTCCTCTTTCCTTCTTTCCATTTCCGTCCCTTCCCCCTCTTCCATATACAGGCTGGCAACGCACTTGCGACTTCCCTGATGTCGCTAGCGTCTACGGACGGTGGTGATCACTTAACATCACGTGACTCACCAGTTCGTTTGTCTCCTTTGATATAAAAAAAATATCTGTACAAGAAAGTGATATAAAACAACCTTCTACGATCTTTAAGGAATTAAAATTAAAATATTCAAATCTAAATTTAAAATATCTTAAGTTTATGTGAAAGTTGCGGTGGTCTATAGTGGTTTGACAGATGGTATATCAATCCGAATATAACATACCTGGTTGGCCCCTCATAAATAAATTTAATAGCTGCGCTCCAGATAATGAGATGTGTTTTTTGACCTTCATCTCATTGATCTAGTACGGAGTATGCAGGCGCATTAGGTAAGAACTTTTTGGACGTCAATGTGACAAAAGAACAAGAAAATTTAAATAACAAGAGAAAAAGAACAAATCAAAATTGACGTATTACATCACATTCTATTATATTCTATATACTTCGCTAGGCCGCGCCGCAACGCTTTCGCACCGCTTGAAATTTATATTACGTTAACGCATTGTGACTTTATATAGTTCCCGCATTGGATTAAGCACAACGCAAAATCGCAATTAATATTTGTGCCGCCCGCTTTTGAAGAGAAGTTTGATCTTTAAAAGGACCCGCATACATCGCATAGCGCGCCTTGGACGCCGCTGCTCCGTACGGGGTGCTGAGTTGCAGGTTAGTCCACGCTTTTTATTTGGGGTTCTTGTTATTTTATTTATTTATAGGCAAGGCCACCAACCGCTCTTTCGCATTCAATTTATTTTTACCGCATATCTTGGTGGGACCTATTTACACGGTCCCACCAGCCCCTTCATTGGTCCTTCGAGCCGGATTTGAATATAGAAAAGTCACTGAAGATTTCCCATGTTAAGTTTTAAGGAATTACCTCCTGTTTTAAGTTTAATAATCTTACGATGCGAGTATGGAACGCCATTAGGTAAGATTGAAATGTTATATCCGGTCTCGTATTTACAAAATTGTGGATGTGAATGATGTAACTTCCCTGGTTCACAAAATTTGTGAACTAAACCTTTCATGGCTAATGCGGTAAATGAAGATGTAAGGTGCGTTGGCGGAACAACAGAAGGCGGTAACGTAGTGCAGTGCACAGAAGATATATTTCGCTACGCCGCGGCCACCACCCTTTTTACCGCTTGGTTATACATTATATGTGAACGCACTGAAGCCCTTTATGGTGCCCGCTTTCGAAGAGAAGTTTGATCTTTAAAAGGACCCGCATACATCGCATAGCGC